>CM046858.1:4031028-4348528 GCA_025617745.1 Heliocidaris erythrogramma
GTTTTGATTCTATTGCTAATTTTGTGAGGCAATGCCATTTTCAAAATTTGCTACTTTTGCAATCGTAATCATGCTTGAAGCAGCAGGAAATTTGCTTATGACAGCTTTCCATACAATCTACGTTTCATTCGTGCAGTCATTTTACTTGGAAAAGAATTTTCTACCCAATGAAATAAATTCTAATGATATTGTGTTAATGGTGTCGTTGAAATTGCAGATCTCAGGTGTTGCATTCATTTTGCGTGGGCCACCCTGTATTTATATTGTTACATAATGTGCTTTGTATTGTTAATAAGCGAACAAGTATCGAGATGACTCAAAAATAATGATAACATACTGAAAAGTAAAGTGCATTTATACAAATTTTTATTGAAATTTTTATCTTTGATCTATATAAAAATGTTTTGTTCTCATTATCAATAATTATGTTCATCAATACAAAAACAGTGTTCATTTGGTGTAATACGATAACAGACAAGCGAAAAACCGAATATTAACAGTTTTTATGGATCAAAACACCATTGAACATGAGCAAAGAAAAATGTGATTAACAAAGACATAAGTATTCCACATACAGAAATTGATACAAAGGTATAATGCTGTACTGCTTTTCATTACAATAACATGAATTTGGCATATATGTGCACATAAGGGATATATTTCAAACGAATTCAGCTTCATTCTGCCAATGCAATAATTGAAAGAGTGGTCACATCACAGGAAGAAGATTATCTGAAATAACTCTAGACTCCAGCAAATAAGGAGCTATTCACAAAAGTATTCAAATTCATGGGTGCTTTTTTCATGAGTACTGAGAGACAAACTACATATGGGTCGCCTTCAATTTTTTTGGAAAGCAAATACAAGCATACCCCCAGTTGTTTCTCGAATTCAAAATTGTAACTTCTGGACATTAAAAAATTGATTGTTGAATCGAGTTATAACCATGCCTGCAAATCTGAAAATCTAAGCACACTTCTGCTTGTAGGATAATTTCAGTTCAGGAAAACTGGCCTGGACACTCTGAGAGAATATTTACAAAATCTAAAACTTTGACTTTAATTTTTAATTTGGTGGTCACATGTTGTGCTGAAATGTTAACATGAAAAAATATGAATAAAATATGCATAACATGGGAATACCTTTCTGAATTGATCTACAATAATACATGTAGTAAATTCTTGCTAAATATTCTACAAATATATCAAATCACCATTCCAGCGAGAATCAAATAGTGCATGCCCTTATGCAGCTCAAAAAGGAAACATAGAAATAAATACCAACACTGTCTTCACATAAGAATATATTCAAAGACCTACGAAAGACATTTCCATTTTCATTTGATCACCTGTTCACATACTTCAATCATTATTTGTTTTCAAATGAACACCACAATAATGAAAATCAACATTACTGAAGGGTTCCACAAACTTGCGTTTTTTGGAACATCATTCTCAAATCGATGTAGATCAAAATATGTAAGCTATGAAATACACATTGTGTATATTGCTCGTGAGACATTTCAACTATCCTGCCTAATGAGCAAATTACACCTTTCTCTAATATGTAGTGTAATCAACTGTTACACATTGGCATGCTTTGTCCTCTGAGAGGCAATACTTCAGCATTTTGTTTATAATCATAATAGTATGTATTCAGTGGTTACATGTAACACAAAGGTGCTACATATAAAAAAATAAAAATATTTTCTTCTAGAAAAAGTCAAATAAAACTTTACCAGTAATCCTTTATCAACTTTAACAACCCAGACTGCCTCCCAACTTTCTTGTTTTGAAATCTTCTGCATGGCCCACATACACTCATACATAATACGGAACATAAATTTGAAAGTACATGAAATAAGTGGTCCCATACTATGGAATTACAATCATACATCTTTTATAACTACACTGTCACTCCTGCACTGAGAATTATGCATTACAGCATAGTAATTCCAAATAATTTACTTGTAAACTTTCTACTTGAAATAACAATTGTATACGGACAGAAAATCATATGAAGGTATTGCATTTGTACATAAAATATTCTCTAAATAGGTATTAAGTGAAATATAATGCTTACAACCGATTATAATAAAGTGCATATCATAACTATTGTTGCAGGTAAGTGATGAAATAATATTGAGTTTTTAAAATCACTTTTATCAAAAGATATCTTCCAAATAGAATGGCTCTTAATAAACTTATAGGCAAGTGAAAGGCAGAAAACTCTATAAAACTTTAATAAATTTTCTGTTGCTAACAATGAATTTTGAACACTGTCAACTAATAAACAACACAGAACATATGGAACTGACCAAATTAATTTGATTAGCTTGAATTTCACATAACTGTAAAAAGTAGTTATACTTGATTGCTGTAAACACTAATGTATTAATTATGATTCATACTCACTTCTTCTCTTGTAATTATTATAACCATGATATTCAAGATTTGGAATAATACTTCAAGAGAAAAGAACAGTCAGAACATGCATCAGTGAGTTGTCAAACAAGAATTTCAAGAAGTTGCTATAAAATACTGATTTACTGTTATCATATGATCAATATATTATTAAAAATCATTATAATCATGATTTATATTCATAACATTTTAATCTTTCTGGAAGGAATAAAACGTTTCAAGTCATGTAATTATGACTTGAACAAAATTAGATTTCAACAAACACAATTTCTGACATTCAATACCGTCAATAAGCACCTTATTTTCATCCGGAAAAGAAAAATCAGTGAAATCATAGCTTCTTCCTACTGGTTATTCTTTTCAATATCTATTCAAACATCACAATAAAAATATAATCATAATATGTTCCTCAACAATCTTTTCAAAAATCAATAATCAATTCCAAAAATACAAGGCATTTGCTACGATTCAAGAAAGTACAGGTCTATGATTTCTCAGGCTCTTGTCCACCCACTGAAATAAAAGGGTTCTGAGTTGACACAATATGACGGGTAACAAGAACACCCTTAAAAATCTCCATGAGATGGGTTTAATTTCAGTCATATAATGGTTTCTTCATATTCCTCCAAGAGATCATTCAACTGGCCTTTCTGGATAGCATTGGCAAGTGCCTTGGTGGCCACATAGGCCTTCTGAGCCTTAACTGGTGTGCTTCGAACAGTCCTGAATGGATGGATCTCTGCAGCAGGCTTCCCGCCTGTCCTATTCCTTGACACCATCTCTGGTTTGGAAGAATTGGAGGTGTTTGAGGACTGTTGGAAAGTACGAGGCTGAGTTGTTGCTCCTGGTAATGAAAGAGGATGGAGAGGGACGGTGGAAGGGTTGGGAGACGGTGAGACTTGGTTATGAGACAGGGAACGAGGTACTGATGAGGTGCTTGGACATTGGGGTTGGGAGGAGATGAGGTTTGATGGAGAAGAACGTACAGGTACAACGGGTCGAGGACGTTTTGGGTACTGGTTCTTTTGATGGGAATCTCGATTCACTTCCCGATCTGCCTGAAAGCTCCTGGAGTAGGGTGATGATGTTGAAGATGATGAGGAAGTGTGGGGAGGGGGTGGGCATGAAGCTGGCCCAGAGATGCGAGCTAGAAGGTCCGCCCTAGCCCTCCTGGGAGAGACAGCATTGGAAGAACTGGTAGGAGAAGAGGTGGATGATGGGAACGAGGGTTGCCTTGATGATGTCAACGTCACAGATGATGCCGACGATGATGATGATGGTGACGTTGGGTACTGTCGAGAAGATGATGGTGGAGAAGAATTATTGTTTGGAGACAAGGCGGAGGGATGTCTTCTCGATGAAGTTGATGAGGGAGGAGAAATAGCTAGCGATGATGATAATGATACTCTAGGTAAGGAATGAGATACTATTGGCTGAGGATGATCACGGAATGTGCTAACTCTCCTGTCGTACCTCTTGTTTTCTCCTAGATCCGCTGTCCCTCTCGAGTATCTATTATCCCTTTGTTCATTATTGTCACGAACTTCATTTTCAGAGGAAGCTTCCTCATATCCCACTCTATCTGAAAGCTTTGTCATTTCTCTCACAGCGCAACCTGGCACTTGTCTCTCTGATGCTTCACCAGCCTCAGAATTCCTCTGACCTTCCCCTGTCCTGTAAGGTTCCTCTCTGTTAACATTCCTCTGAGGTGACCGTGGATGACCCTGGTAGGGTGGTGGTGGCGAGGTCAGGTTCTGTCTCCTTGCATAGTTTGGAAGAGATCTATTCCGTGATCTGTACGGAGGAGGGGCGTATGCAGGTATCCTCCTACCCCCATACAGAGGGCGCTGCCTACTAGCATGAGTTCTACCTTCCCTCTCTGATTCAACATCCTCACATCCGTCCTGTGTCGACTGTTCTCTGTCTTGATAACCTATAACATCTGGGAGCCCTTGCTCTTGGCTTGCACCCTCATCCCAACTCCTACTGCCAGCCCTCCCCCTGACAGTACTCTCTTGAACCCCTCTAAAATGTCCTCTCCTCTCTACATCATTCAAGTTCAACCTGTACGCAGTATTTCCATAATCGTCCATCACATGATTCCCACTATCAGCTGCATTAGTACTATATCCTGTTGCATCGCTTTCAAACTGCCTCCGTCTTTCAGGTGAACCGCTCCATTCTTCACATGACGGTGAGGATTGAAGAGATGGGATAGATTCATAAATCGACTCACCCACCAACTCAGGTCTCCAGTTACTAGGCAAAGTCCTTGCTTCATGTATATCTGCCTGAACATCTACCCTGCTCTCTAAATGAGTCGGTTCGCTCCTTGCTGAATTCTCCTCCTCTCTGGAGGTTGCATTATGAAAACTATCGCTTCTTTCAGGGTACACAACATCCGCTGTTCTGCATGCTGCACTCGAATGAGTCCTCACAACATTATGCCTGCCTTCATATGGAGGTGGAAGCACCTGTCTCCTGCGTGGAGAATCTTGCGTATGATCATTTAAGGAAGGATTCGTATAAACTTCAGTCTCTCTCGGATATGACACTTCTGGTTCTGTTTCATCTCTGGAACCATCATCCACATTTATTGCAAAGTCTGTGGACCTGTCCTGAGCTTGGGATCGAGTTGTATCTCGCACCAGTCTGGACCTCTGACGGTTCCGAGCATTCCTGCTCAGTAGCGTAGGATCAGAGAGGCTATACCTATGTCCACTTCTCCTGATCTGATCACGGTACAGCTCTGGAGGTAAGCTGTTTGGATCATCCTGGCTGCTCATCGTGGATTCTGACTGTCGTTGCTCTCTGATTTGCCGCTGATGTGCAGAGCGGGAGCTCCACTCTGCACTCTGCTCCGAGTTTAGCCTCAGCGACTGATGGATCGTTCGGTCCCTCAGTCCCGTCTGATGCTGGTATACGCCATTGACTGGAGCAGAATAACCCTGACCGCTACGTCTACTTCCACGGCTCTCATCATCTCTCATCACCACACCCTGTGCAACAGCTGACTCCTGGTTTGGCACCGGACTTAGATTTCCTGGTACATTGCTACTAGTGTTCTGAACTGAAGGCGGGCCTCCTGCTCCTGTTGAAGGAGCGGTACTTGCTGAGCTTCCCACAAAGCTTCTTGCGACAACAGGTGTAGATTGCAGATTTGGAGCAAAGAGGGTGTAGGGTGGTGGTGGCTCTAAGGGTAGACCACCTGGTCCCAAGGCTGCAGCTAGAGGGGTAATACCTCCAGGCATCTCATCTGGAAGAAAACAAACACGTAATCTTTAGAACTATATTTTGAGTATGTTTCTTAAATGTGCACAAATCATGCTCTGGAGACAACTGCTCCGAGGACAATTTCCTACCCTAACCGAATTTCCACCTTTAACCCTGGACCAATCATTTCACTCGACTATACCCCTAACAGGAGCAAATGTCATAGCAGGAAATGTTGGATGACCTTTTAAAGACCCTTAGGCATTAATACATGTACATAAGACTCGATCCCTTGAACCTTTTTTTTCCAATGTTTGTCTCGGTCGAAATGGACTCTACTACTCCATTCTGGAGTTAGTTATTATCAGTAGATTTATGCTACACTTTAACTCTGTCAGTGCCAATGTCACGTATATGTGACAGATAGACTGGTCATTTTCGTTCACCAATTTGCTCAACCACAGGAAAGGTATATGGTGGTCATTGCATATCAAAATTCTGAGCATAAATCAAGCATCTTAAAAATATATGATTATAATTATAAGCTACTATAGAAACTTTCAGAGAAAATTGCAGATTTTTAAAATATTACCTTATTTAAACATTAAACAATAGTAAACTATTTAGAAACCAAAAAAATAATGGACGAAAAAGAAACTCATATCTAATTTTCAATTATTCTTATGCATAAAGTTGGGTATATAATGTTTGGTATCATAAGAAATGGTAATAAATTGCCTACAAGTTATGTGGACAGCATTTTGTGAAATAATAGATGGTTAATGAAGTGCAGACATTTGAAAAGTAAGCATTGATCACATTTTGGTAAAATTTTGAAGAGAGCTAAACCCCTTGGCACAGTAGGGGTTAAGAGACATGTAAATTCTGAGCTGTAGAAAATCGATTGTTTGAGCTTTTTGGATAGCTATACATTCTACTTGATGAAAGTGTTCATGTGCAAGCTACAATTATGAAATGTATTCTAGAAATCATCTTAATTCATTTACAAAGCATCTTAACTGTCTTATTATTACATGTACATATCCGTCTGTTTGGAGCCAGAAGGGCGTTAAGTCCCATTATTTATACAGAGTTAACGCCCTTCTGGCTCCAAACAGACGATATGTAAATCTAGCTTTAATCCCTTATGTCTGCATCTGCCACATTTTATTCACCGAATGTGGTTTTACAGCAAGCTTTCAAAATTGATTATGAATTGTGCTGGTCCAGACAACCCCATAATACACAAGCAATTTCCATTTATATGTAAATATGTAGAGGAATGAAACAACACTTCATTGTAGCTGAACTCTTACTCATATTCTCCAAATGAAGTTTTCAGTGACATGTATTTAAATGTTCACCAATTTGGCAATTCTCTGACAATCTTAATGCATCATGAAGAGTGTGGCTGTCTTTGAATGTCACGATAACAATCTAACGTGTCATTCATACTTAGTCACTTATCTTAAAATTTTAAAAATTTATCCCCCCAAATTGATTTTGTTGTGAGCTCTGTACATTGGCGTCGATCTGTGCATTCCTCTTTTCATTAGGGGGGGGGGGGGGGGGGGGGGGGGGGGGTGCTTTGTTCTCCATGAATGGTCATCCCCCCCCCCCCCCCCCCAGTTGAAAAGAAATTCTTGCATATTTATGCCTGTGGCTCTGTAAAAGGACGCATATGAATGCATGGACAACTATTCCATGATATGAAAAAACTATATAAAAACACTTTGGACCGTTCTTTTGATCACATCTAAGAAACATGTTTCAGTTCATGAATTATCCAAATCAAGGTAACAGCTTATTACTTTTAATAAACAATCAAAAGTTTTTAAAAAGGTAAAGAAATTTGACACATAAATTTGCATTAACACCAATCTGTCAGGCACATGATTTTGTGTAATCAGGGGGTATTTCATCAAGTGTATTGTTGGTGACAAATTTGCTCTCAGCCAATCAGATGCAAATATTTCAGTAGCTTATAACAGTTATTGCAACTTGTCATTGACAACAAGTTTTATGAAACATGCCCCATTATTCCAATAGCACTGAATGTTAAGGTTAGGTCTACCTACCAGTGATAAGCCCTATGTTGGTGTAGGACGGAGGTTCAAATCCCCCTGAGACTGAGTTGACAAAGAAAGAGCCCTCATGAAATGCAGAGGCAGGGTACCGATGATGCTCCTCGTAAGTTGGTAGCTCTAGATTAGCAGGCACTTCTTCTGCGGGGTTGGAGTTTGATCCCTTGAAAAAAAAATCAAATCAACATGAAGGCAATAAATATAATCTCTGTTTTAAAATGAGGAACAGTGCCATTATTCAATCAATACTTGGATTAAGTCAAAAATTCTACATAGCATTTAGCTTGGCTAAGTAGAGCGGCTTAAATCCTATTCAGATCACATTCAATTATTGTGCTTTAGCAAGACGACTTTGAGTCAAAATATTCAATAACGGCTATTATGACCTCACTCGGCCGATCCTAAATTATGTGTGATTAACACCTTTTGGTAAATGCGAGCTCGGGTAATTTCCATGAGCGAAACTTATAATGACCCTTGTATCATACGACCCTCCATCAAGGCTTCCAGATAATTGCTTTGTAAGTTTGCTGTAGCTACATGTAGATATCTTATAATTAGTTTTCTATCTAGGGTACAAACTGAGTAAAATACTGATATTTCTGCCTTGAATATTGAATTGAAAACTTGCTCAAGAGATTCAATTAATCTTAAAGTGGCATTAAACTGGTAGAACTTGAACAGTGCCATCTTACAGTGATTGCTAAATTAGCATTATAATTTCAAAATTAATTGCATTTTATTTTGAATTTTGACTAACAGCTTGTTTGGATAATAGGCAAATTATATATTTAAAAATATTATTTTGACTTGGCAATCTGGAAAATTGTATACAGGTACATTCTAAGCTTTTAAAAACTAGAATGGGGCATGATGGTAAAATGAGAGGCACAGACACTTATCAAATCCTGTTGAAAGATGGCGCTACTTATGAGCTTCAGTTTACTGTCACTTTAATTCTCAGAAGTCAGTGGGAATTCAAATATGATTAGCAAATGCTGCGATTTACTATGATGTAGCAATTACCTTTTTTATAGCAAATAGTATATCTTAAAAGCAGAAATACATGTATTTACAAAGACAAACTCTCACAAATTGACAACCTTTTTTGTGGTATTGTCCTTCATAGATCGCTATAATCACTGCTGTAAATCATTTGCAACTAGTTTGCAGCATATGGACTGAACATGGGAGAAAATTGTGAGATTTTGAGCATGGGAAAGTATCTGGTTTATTGTATTCCTGAGAGGCTGTCATCACCCGAAGGTGAGCATTTTCTTTTTTTTTTTTTTTTTTTTCTTTTTTTTTTCCAATTTACATGAATTGCATCAAGATAAATGTAACATGAACCCTCATTCTGGGTCCTGGCACAGCACCCATAAAACAGGACCCATAAAACATAATGTAGAATTTAATCTGGACTTACCCTCGACCTGGATCTCTGGTCCTCGTTCTGGGACCTAGCACAGCATCCATAGCACATGAACATAAACATGACTTGGGTCACAACTATAACGCCAGTACCGATGACCACAGTCGTCAGTTCAATCGTAAATCGGGCACCCTGTAAAGAGGAAGATAAAATGATAATGCACCATGGTTTAGTAGTTTGTACTCACTACTCTCAATCAATGATGTGAAACTTGGTCTGGTGTAAATCCATTGAAAAACAGGGCATTCTACTTATGATTTTTTCTCTAAACCTACGTGTAAGTGAGTGAGTGAATAGGTACTTGACTGGATCATTTTGATGAGAGTGGCCATTATGGAAGGGCACAATTCTTTGTGTCATCCACAATTTTTACGAAAGGAAAGTTTTGTGACCTGTCCATAGATTGTCCACAGGTCCTCTGAAGGGCCACTGGTTATGACAGTATTAGGAGGAGAGCTACAGAGAAATCTCTGAATGAAGTCTCTAGGCTAATCTATATTAAATGTAGACTAGTCTAAACTAAACCTCGTCCTTACAAAAATCTAGTATATTGAGTCATTTTAAAGATAAAGTTGAGTTCTGGTCATGACACTGAATTGTGAAAGAAACTGTCTCAAAGCAGTTGGGAAAGGTTGATTATATAGCACATAAGAATTGGTGTATGCTGTAAGGTTTTGGAATCACCAAAATGATTAGAAATCAAGTCAATCCTGCTGAGATTCAGATGCACTACACACAGAAATATGTATATGGGACTACACACAAATGTTTGGCCTGAACATTTCAGCTGTTTCTTGTCATATTTTGAATATGAGGGCATTTTAAGAGCAACCTACATCAGGGGACATATCTACTATGATAATGTTAAATTACGACTATGATAATCTTCCAAACTAGCATAACAAGAAAGAGAAAGCTCGCAAATTATTTTTTACCTTTCCCACAACTCAAGCTTCCCTTTAATTGCACAATACATACTCTAGCAAACTATTTCTCAAGGGGCAATAGTTATCACTAACCGAATCCCTTACTTCAACCTTGGACACAACACTATACCTAATCCTAATCCGAACCCTAACCCTAATGCTAAAACCTAACCTAAGACCTAGTTATAACGCAAGCCCTAACCCTTTATATCAAGGACGAAGAGAATGTAATACACAATGATTCAAGATTCTAGATACTGCCCACACAGATTTCCAACTTAAAATAAAAGAAGGCCTATATATATTAACCGGACCAGACCTTAACTCAACCAATAGGTCTACAATTATCAAATAACCCTGTCTATTTCATGAACAATGTACTGTCCACTCAGGTCCTTCACCCTATTACCTACATTCATGACATACTCTACATTCATTCACTCATGATGGTTTAGATATTTTTTGTATAAAATTAGAGAGTATATACAATGTGGACTCTGTGGTATAATTTAGGCAGAGGATGGAATAAGCACCTCCGAAACATGTACCATTCTTTCAAATGCTAAGTGTTCTTTGTTGTTTATATTTTTACTACATGTATATATATATTACGCTAAGGTACCTTCGCAAAACACGCGTCCGGAACGCAACATGCATATTGTTGAAAAACGTAATTTCAATAAGAAACATATCATTAATCCATGGAGCAGGTTAAAATATCTCTACTGCCTTGATTCGGCTTATATAATGAAAACTGTCATTACAAATGTCAAAATACAACATTTTTATTCACTTCTATGGCGAACAATTTGACTTTTTGCATTCCGGACGCGTCTTTTTGCATTCCGGACGCGTCGTTTTTCATTCCGGACGCGTCTTTTTGCATTCCAAACGCGTCTTTTCGCGCAACAAATGTTGCCAGAGCAAATATTGGATCATCATCTTCTTACCCTGACGACATTACAGCGAGCAGTAATGCCAGGCAGCAGTATACACTCGTAATCCTGTTCCATGGTGGCCCCAATGATGCTGAAAATGACCAAGGCTAAACCAGCCAGAGAACCCAAGAGACATCCCGCAAAGTACATCTTGATCTAAGAATGAAAGGAACAAGAACAGTTAGTGATACAGTTTAGATGATGAGCTGCTTAAACAAGAAGGTAAATGTAGACACTAGTTCAGCCTCATGCAGGGATGGTACTTATTACAATCAGGACCAAAGTAGCATGAGAACCAAAGAAACAACTGACAATCATATTTTGATCCAAGAATGAAATATGACAAAAACGTCCCGTGATTCATTTTTTATAGTAATAATAATAATAATAATTTTGTTTACCCAGGGTAGCCTCATCAGCTTCAATACTGTTCTTTATAGTAATAATAATAATAATAATAATTTTGTTTACCCAGGGTAGCCTCATCAGCTTCAATGCTGTTCTTTATGAGGGCCCTGCAATTATTATTACCCCAGCAATTGCTATGAACCATCTTTGGAGATGACGTGTTGCCAAATATAAGGAGCTTTGAGGATAGCATGTCTATCTATTACAAGGATGAATCACAATACGATACAGATTAAAGATCTCAAGAACATAGGCAGATACACACATGGGAGATATGTCGCCCCTTTCGACCTTTTTGAAACAAAAAAGTTAGTCTTACAGAGCTGCCATAGCTTACACTACCAAGGGATGATGAACTTTCATGATATTTCCGTCCCTCCCCTACTCACAACTCTGGATCCACCTTTGCAAAAATGCACGTATGGTTCCGAGTCATTACATAATCTTGGGAGAAAGTTCAATCTAAAAATTTGGATATATCATGCAGAAACTCCTAGAGTATGGCATCATGCTTTTCATGCAGTATATAATTTTTTTTTAAAGCTCCCAGGCCAAATGCTTGATTATTACTTGAATATTAATTTTGCAGGAGTTAACATTAATGCAGACATGTGGTTTTATAAACAATGTACAGGATATAATCCCTTATAGCACAGTCTAGTCTTCTATGTTTTTTATCTAAGTACATCTGAATGTGCACACAATTATGTTTCTCTATCAAAAAATAAGTGAACATTTATTTCTATTTAGATATTCTATTTGTAGGCCTATCCTTTACAAAAAATGCAATCAAACAAAACATACCCTTAAAAATACTTTTAATCTTTTTTTGTTTTTCTTACCAAGAATCTCTTGTGGGGTCTCTTTATTGCAGTATATCCCATAATTCCAACAAAAAGCTCCTGTTGAAGATAAATTAAAATGATTAATACATACCTGGTTATGATCATGATATAGATAAAAGTGTAATTTTAATGCATTTAGCGTTTGTGCCAACAGTTACATTGGGTAAATCACAACACCATGTGGAAAATTTACGGCGAGAGCTTCTGTTTCCCTTTTTAGGCCCAAACTGGAACGATATAGGCGAATGCACCTTGTATATCAAGGGTTTACAACATGAGAGAAAGTCTTGAAAATTGTGGTTCCAGGATCCCTCTACTAACTCTTGAGCTACGAGGGATAAATGGCTTTAGAATCTTCATATCAGATGTAAAAGAAGATTCATGCTGTGTCTTACATTTGGGTTTCAAACCTGTATTTCACTGGTTCTATGAATACTTAAGATCAACATACATATTCTACCTCATTAAATAGTAGATAATTTGAGCTAATACAGGTTAGTAGCAATTGCATCAATACTTGAAGTTTTGCTGTGCGGCAAATTCTTGAAGGAACATTTACTGCTCAACAGACTCTCTCCGGGCAACTTACCAATGCACCCACAATGACAGGAACACACGTGTAGGCCATCCAGCAATGGAACGCCACGCCCAGGATCCCTAGCACGGCACATATGCAGCTCAGTATCACCTGTATGATGACGAAGCGCGACGCCGATGACGGTAGTCGTAGCTGGTTGAGCTTGAAGGCTCCATGGCGGATCTGGAACCCTCTGCTCTGAGTGTTAGGAGGTGATCGTCTCCTACGCTGGGATCCATGATTGGTGGCAGCGGTGGGATTGGTAGGGTTTGGAGTGTCAATGGCTGTTGCTGAAGCTAGCTGTTCCTGTCTCTGGGGTTGGTAGATTGTAGTGATCTCAGTCATTCTGGTGGGAGGCATTGGTCAGGGCGAGGTGTGGGACCCTAGGACTCAAGAAGCTAGCTCTGCCTACTTCCGTTTCATGAAGTGTTCCTTTTGTATCGAGACCTGTATCAAAGCACAATGCAAGTAGCAAAAGAAATCTGTTAAAACTTATGATATCAGAAGTTTAGAACCAGTGACTTCATATTAATTAAAGGGATAGTGAACACTTTTACGACTTTCTATTTCAATGAATTCTTCCTTCATTGTTCATGTTGTTGTTAAGTTGGAGTAACAAACCGAGACCCCATCTTACTAAAAGCCCATCGCACACTATACGATTGGTCTGCAATCCAAGTTTGGAATAAAATGTAATAACATTAGATATAAACAGTTAAACACATAAAATTTGTTTGATTGAGGTTCTGAATAATCATATAGGTAGTAAAATCATAATTTCAGCCTATTACAAACCTTCTAGTCGGAGGAAAGGCCAAATCGGCTCCGATTCGTAGTGACGTCAGAGCAGTACGATTTGAAAGTGATTTGGCCTATATTCCGGATATAAGTCTTACATTGCACCAAATTCCTATATGTTGAGTATTCATATTATTGTTCAGAACCTGAATCAGGTAGATTTTATATCTTAAAATGCTTATATTTAAGTCTATAGGGATTTATTTCCAAAATCTGATCGTAGTTGATTGTATAGTGTGCGGTAGGATTAAGACTGATTATCTATTCCTCAAATTCCTCAATCCCCTCCAAATTCCATGTTCACTTGTCTAAAGAAGTACATATATTTTAAATACAAGGTAGTTTGCAGGAAGGCTATCATAGTATCCACTCACAAACTGACAAGAACCAAAAACACATTTGAGAAAGCCCCAAATGTATCACTTCTAACAAAATTTACAACAATCAACCCTGACATGAAAATGACTCAGACTGAATGTGTCTGAGAAGTGAGTGACTAACATGAGGGTTATAAGGAAAGCACCACCAGGAAAGTGTTTTTATGCTAGCTCCACAGCATTTGCTACATGAGGTAGCTTAGCGAAACTTTGTGGCGTGTAAAACCGCGGAAAAAGACGCATATGATAAAATTATTCAAAATCAAAATTTTATTTTACAGAGGCAGAAGCAAAATATTAGGATGTAGAATTAGTATTTACCTCTCTGAACACTTTTAAGCAAAATAATATGAACAGTTTTATTCAGATATGTCGGATTTTAATTTTAGAACCACAGCCAAAACTAGCAATTTTCCTCTTTGCGTCTTTCTTAAAGGGGAAGGTTGAGTTTTTGCATAAGTTTGAAAGAACATCATAGTAGGAATGTCCCCTAAAAATGTTTGGGCAAAAATTAATGCCATGTGTGTGTGCAGTCCCATATAACCATTTCTGTGTGCAGTGCATTTGCTTTTTAGCAAGATTTGGTCTTATCATTTCTCTTATCATTTTAATGATTCCAAAACCTCACAGTATACACAAATTCTTATGTAGACAGGATCAACCTTTCCCGATTGCTCTGACACAGTTTCTTTAACAATGTCAATGATATCGCATAGCCAGAACTCAATTTATCTTCAACTAAAATCGCATTGATATTTCCTGTTAATAGTCACCATTGTTTAATAGGTAATATAAGATATGATTATTGTTATTACTATCACTTCAATCAATAACTTTGTTTCTTATAAGTTCATTTGGTAAATACACACATTTTCAAGGTGTACAGCATTTAGTCCTATTTCTCTTCACAAACTCTGAATGGTGATGTCCGCAGCTGAGAGCAAAAAGCACATTAAATTCATGTGAAATGATGAATGCTCATGACTTCTAGTTCAATCGACCTTTAATCATCTAGGTCTATCAATAAGTGTAGCTGCACCTTCAATGTTATGTAAGTAAAGCCTTAAGCCTGGTTAGCACATAATACTGGCAAAGTGGTAAAAACCCCCCCCCCCCCCCCCCCCCCCCCCCCCCCCGCTGGAATAATAGAATGACATTAGTGCAGTGAACTGACATTTCTTCATCTTACAAGACACAGATACTAGTGAGTATACTTAAAGGCCTTATGTTAAAGCAGCTACATTTTTTCCACGTAAAATGATTTTATTTTGCCACATTGATTTTTTTTCAAGGTAATTTATTACATCACAAATGAATTGAGATAGTTGAATTGGTATTACTTGATAATATCAAGCAATACAATATCCCTAAATCACCTGAAACCACCTGAAACTTGTGGTGCTATTTTAGGGTTATCGTACCATGGTGCAAATAGAATTTTCATGATTATTACTGGAAATAGACTCTAATTCTTCCCTCACTCATTGATATCTTTTTAAAAAAATCTTCAATAAGATAAGCTATACTACCCCTTTAATGCCATGCAGACAGGTTCACTTAACATATACATTTCCCATGGGTTTGAACTCCAATATATTCTAGGACTCAGACATACCTGTACCTGTCACATGCTATACACATTACACAGGAAAACTGCTAGATTACCACCATCAGTTTAAAGCTAAATATAGCTCAAGGAATTAGGTGAAAATAAATGGAATTGCTACTACCTGTACTCATGAAAATGCAAAATCATAGAAGGTATTTGTGGCATCATCATGATGTCAAGTGTTGCAAGTGTTTAGTAAAAAATATTCTTCCACAAAGAGAGAAAAAATATATATTGTGCATGTCTGTTCATATTTGAAACCTTTCTAATTTATATAAAAAGTATGACTCTGGTGTTATGCATTTGTAGGTGCATATCAACATTTATTATTCTGCCACTATTTTTACATGTCATTTGCTAATTGTCATCTTACGAATATCAAAGTAATCATAATTGCCATCTATTTTATTATTGAAATATTCATAAATTCGATCTATTTTAAGTAACATTGATATGATAATAATTACACTAAAATAATAGCTAGATGAATCACTAAATAATCATGTTCAATTAAATTTATTGAATGACAAGAGTTGGTAAATAATAATTTGCAGCTGCAAAACCAAGTGTGACAGATTTCAAAGAAAATAATAAAGGTCCATATTACTATGCAAATAAGTGTATGGGGTTAATATAATTGTACTTGGGCTGATCCCACTTTCCATATTGTTATCATTATTTTCACTTAAACTTTGCAATGAGCTGCGGCTTTTCCTATTTGCCCTAGCCGTCTGTGCTTCTTGTATGGATTGTGCATACTCAGAGTTTTAGTTTTGATTACCTTATTATTTTCTTTGAAATCTGTCACACTTGGTTTTGCAGCTGCAAATTATTATTTACCAACTCTTGTCATTCAAATGAATTTAATTGAACATGCTAACCGACATCAATAGTGCAAGTCTAGATTACATCAAATTCAAATCTATGGCAAATTCATTATAAAGAGATGTACAGCAATCATTTTTTTTCCTAGGTTATCTAATTATTTGAGAGCTATGAAAATCAGACATGATTTCTCTTCCAAATACCTGAGCGTTAGAAGACTGTGGAAACAGCTGCAAATGACTACATTCCAATGTACGTAAATCCAAACTAAGTCACTGGCACGTGTACTTCTATATCAATGTTATTTGAAGCTTCACCACAGGCTTAACAAACTTGGAACACCATTTCCCCAATGTGATGATCAAAATAAAATTCCCTTGCGTAGTGTGTGTCCCTCTTTCTCTCTGTGAAACATGACAACAATCCTAGAGCACTCTTGGTTCCTTCTAAAATCCAATGTCACAGTTGATCAAGAGCACATGAGACTACAACCCATTTCAATCAGCATCCAGCCAGAGCTCTCCTTGCCACACTCCACCAATTACACCCTCCTTCTTCTTCTTATTAACCCCCTCTATCCTACCCTAACACACACCACCTCTCTCTGCGAGCTCCTTGACTGGACTGTCACTCGCCACAAGACTCCCAGCAGCTTTTATAGCACCTACCAGCAGCGAACACTTCCTACATGCACAGGATGTACCAGTGACTCGCGCTCTCTCGCGTGGGGAAAGTGCTGGTAACCAGACTTGCCTGGCCGTTATTGGATAGGGGTGATTACCATATTCCCCTCCCCCCTCCTGGTAAGCTGCATCTACTTAGCAGGTCCAACGGCCTGTGTCCTAGACAGACACATACGGTAAAGAGGACAGACAGGACAGTGTTTAGGATGCATATAAACATATGGTGATCTGTATGGGTGAATGCCCCAGCCTCAGGATCATTATCTGATGAATCATAATTAAAGGGGATTCCTAAAACAATAAAATTATAAACCCATGTAATGTAATACTCTATCATAAAGTTTGACAATCAGACACAACTGTATGTCCATCAAATGCTGCTATCATTATCAATCATTCAAGTTTGGTAAAAGCAAATATTCAATTTTAACAAGAAATCTTTATGCTGTTCCTAAAAGAATACAGATTCTATTTTGCCAAAAATTTGTTAACATCTTTCCTTGAAAACTTTAATAATTTATTAAAATATTCTTATAACATGCATTGCATAGAAAATATAGAAAAATTAATCCTATATAATGATTTTTCCCCAAATGTATTAAATGCACACACAAAAAAATAGGAAAAGGGACAAACATTATGCTTAAAGAATAATCATGTGATTTGTAAATTTTGCTATAGATTGAAACAAAACAAGCAATATGTTTTGAACTAAAATTGTTTACACATATAATAACATCCAAAGAAAAAAGTAAATTATATTCAGCATATTCAAGAGCCTACACTTGAAATCCTAGCCATGCAGTTTGTCAAAACATGCTAAAAATGGTATGTGGATCAGCCATGAACCAAATGAACTTAACATCACTCCAAATTTAGACAATGAGCGCAAGGAGAATTCAAATTAATTCTGTCATCAAGGCATTTATCGAAAGCTTGAAGGAAGTAAAAACAGATTCTGGTGATGGTTTTGAGTTTGAAGATGATGAGAGTGAGACAAATCCTTTGTTTTCATGCACCAGGCACGCAAAGAAGATACAAGTTGAACCCGCTTCATCAAGGAACCTGCTTCATCAAGGAAGAATCGACCACAGGAAGTTAATGTTTAACCCACGTGTGACTGTTTTTTAGAGTTAAACAGAGATTTCCTCTCATCTCTCATTAATCTAACATCCCCCAGCTTGTCAAGTACTTCCTTGTCCCACTTTCACCTCTTACAATCAATGATATATACAGATAAATATAGATATGTTTATAAGGGTGTTTTTTAATAACTTACGGAATAGTAACTGAGATTTAGCATGTACTCACAAGATAATATTATTTCCAATTCATAAAAATGAACAAAGTCATATACTGACAAATAAAAAGGAGAATTAAAACATGTCAATAAAACATGAACAAAGCAATCAAAAGTAATAGAAAAAGTAGAGTTGTTACATGGTTGAACATAAATGAATGGAAAATATATGATTGAATCTGAATGGATGCATTCACATTTGTGGAAGAGAGATGTATGTATGGACAGAGAAATAGAAGTAGATAGAGAGGGAGAGGGGGAGAGAGAGGGGGAGAGGGAGGGAGAGAGGGAGAGGGAGAGGGAGAGAGAGAGAGAGGGGGAGAGAGAGAGAGGGGAGGGGGAGAGAGAGAGAGAGGGGAGGGGGGAGAGAGAGAGAGAATGGGCAAAAGGAAAGTTAGATGTTGGGTATATTGTTCGCCCAAGAAAAAGAAGGGGAAAAGGGAGAGAGAAATAAAGACACTTATAGAAAGAGACTAGAGAGGGGGAGAAAGGGAGAGAAAGGGGGAGAAAGGGAGAGAAAGGGGGAGACAGAGAGAGACAGAGAAAAGACAGAGAGAGACTGACAGAAGCAGAGAAGAGACTGAGAGAGACTGACAGAAGCAGAGAAGAGACTGATAGAGACAGAGAGAGACTGACAGAAGCAGAGAAGAGACTGAGAGAGACAGAGAGAGACAGACAGAAGCAGAGAAGAGACAGACAGAAGCAGAAAAGAGAATGAGAGAGACAGACAGAGACAGACAGAAGCAGAGAAGAGACTGAGAGAGACAGAGAGAGACAGACAGAAGCAGAGAAGAGACTGAGAGAGACAGAGAGATAGAGGGAGAGGAAATCAGTTTGTTTATCTCTTCCTGACAATAATGAAAACTGGAATCAATCTTATTTACAACAAAATGATCACTTCCTTTCAGATTCTGGTGACCCCTTTTCATAATAAATCCTTATCAATTCATAGGCTAAAACAAAACAGAGATGTCCTACTGTCTCTTATCTACTGAAAATTAACATTTCCTTCCTAAGCTTCCTCAATATCTCAAACAATCTTCAAGACCAGCTTTAGGTTCTCATTTTTGTCCCTACCAGAATGAGGGATATCAATTTCAACTGAACTCATTCATAGTTAGGACCATCAGGCAAGTACATGTATTTCATATTGCCAACTGATCTAGGCCCCTGTTTCATAAAACTTGATATCAATAACAAGATACAATAGCAGTTATAAGCTACTGAAATACTTGCATCTGATTGGCTGAGAGCAAATTTGTCATAGAAATGAGGTAGTTGTTATAACAAGTTTTATGAAACAGGGCCCAGCTTTGGGTTCTCATTTTTATCCCTACCAAAACGAGGGATATCAATCTGTACTGAACCCATTCATAGATAGGACCATCCGGCAAGTACATTATTGCATATTGCCAATTGATCTGTTAAGAAACAGAAGGGCATTAACTCTCTGTTCAATGATATGTGTTAATGCCCTTCTGGCTCTCAGGGGCTGAATTCATATGATCAAATTACAAGCAACAACTTTCTTCATAACAATGCAATGACCTCCAATCAAAGGGGAAATACTCACCCCAAATAATTTTAAAATGAGCTATATTTCATTTCATAGAACCATCAAGACAAATTTATCTCTTAAGTATCAATGTCAGCTTTGAACGGAAGCACAGACACCAAGATAGAGTTCTTATATCTACTTTCTATCCTGTACATACAATGCAGTTGAGAGCAAAAATGACACAATGACATAACCTGACCCATTTTCATGATATGGGATCAAACAAAAACTAGATAAAAACTTTCTTCATAATAATTTTTGTTCTCTCTTTACTCTTTCTATCAATGCACAAGGATAAAAAGAAATGCACAAGTAATATTTCAAAACTTGCTTCATCAGGCAAATGGACAGTCCATCACATTACCAAAAGCAAAATTCACCAACTGGTAAAGCAAAAATTGCAAAGAATTTCCTAACCAAACAAGCTAGATGAAATATAGCACCTTCCCCCCCCAAAAAAAAAAAAACAAAACAAAACAAAACAAAACAAAACCAAAAACAAAAACAAAAACAAAAAACAATAACAAACAACCAACAACAACAACAACTTAATTTTCAATATTCAACTTTTTTCACATAATGTACAGAAAGTTGTTTTTTTTCCATCTGAATTTAGTTCACTTTACAGAAGGCACCTATCAAATATGAAAAAAGTCTTAGGTCAATGAACCCATACTTTGGGCAAAGATCAGATTGATATTGCATTAAACCCTAAGAAATGGGAATCAAATTATATCATGGAAAGTCCCCGGGGGTTTTATTGAAACTGAATCATTATAATGGCATCAAATTTTACAAACTTTAAAAAATGCTTTCCCTGGTAAATCAATTGCAAGGATTGTACGTCTTTATTAAGGATACCTCTTTTTTCATTTTGCAAAATATCAGAAATGCTGGTAGGGGAAAAGGAAAGCTTTAATTGACAATGTCCCCTGGGTGTCCTCCAGGTTTGTCTGTTCATATATATTTCTCTCTTAGTTTCTGCTATCCCTTCTCTTAGTTTCGACAAAAAACAAAGGCAAGTGAGATTTCAAATGAAGAAAATATAGGGTAGAAAATGAGAAAGGGCTTTTTGCAAGAAAATGAAAATAGAAATTCTAACACAAAACTAATCACTTAAAATTGAAGTATAAAAACCTGAACATTTCTGTCTAAGTTTAAGCAAAGAGTGCCATTGCATTTCAGCATGAAACCACTTGCTTGTGAATACTACCAGCAAGTTAAAAGATTGTAACATTTCCTTCTTATAGCTGTACCCTTAGAACGTTCTGTTATTGTACATACATTATATTATGAAGGCGCCTCATTCCTTATCACATGATATAGTGTCAATTGCTTGCTTGTGTATACACAATTCTTTATGGAATGTAAACATAATGGCACAATTTCTTTTATTTTATTACCATGTCATCTAAAAACCACTGCTTTGGTGCTTGAATACCCACTTTATTAATCCATAGTCAAATTTTAAAGGGGAAATCTAACCTTTGGAACACTTGAATAGTATGGAAGCAGAAATAGGCCTAGATCTTAAAAGAAAAAGAATGGTGAAAGCAGGGAAGTGAACTTCCCTGGAGAAAGTTTGAAAGGAATCAGAAAAGTTAGAAGAAATGAAATGAATCCTAGGAATGATATTACTAAACCTATGTGAATGTACCATTGGCAGATAGGTCATGTAACTGTGATGCAATTTGGGACAACTCCCCCATTTGTTATACATGTACATTAAATTATCATATTTTCAATTTTTTTTCTTTAAAAAGTTTTTCCTTGTGAAGGTACTCAAAATGTTTCTCATTACATGTCCTACCCAAGATAACTCCTTGGTCCTGCACAACAATAAGATTAAGCAAATTCAATATCACCACTGCTAGATTTTGTATCTTATATATGATATTTTTAACAAAACATCCAACAATCTAAGAGTTTCAGTTTGAAGGAAACCTGAATGATTCCAGGCAGCTATACCAGCACATAATTGGTGGAACAAAGAAAGTGCATGAAAAAATTCTCCACATGAGGAGGCCAACTGGTGGTCAGTCATTACTTATCTCATTACTCTCTCTGTCCAATATCTTCCTTTCCATCCCCTACTCAGGAAGTCTATGAAAGCCCAATTTATATAGGAGGAAATTAAAACAAAATGGGAGCATTTCCTTGTCTTGTTGGGTTGATTAGAGAGGTCCGTGCTAACAATGATCTAATGTGTGAGGAAACCAGTACAGCCTTATATAATGGCATAATTAATGACATACTGAAAAACAACCTCATTTGTAGGGTACACAGAGTTATACATGACACTGTATCTCTGCCTCAATTGTCGCTACCCCAAATACGCAACTTCGTCAACAGATGGTGTTTGTCATGCAAACCATGCATGTGCAGTGCTGACAATATCCCGATTGGGTCGACAAGTGTTTGTCTTTTTGCATTGAAAATGTACACAGGTATTACAAAAATCCTCGAGTTTGAGTATAAATTAACCGACATGTTTGAAAAGATACCATGATATATTGAGACAATTGGTTGCATTTTCAAAATTTGAGTGGTTTATGTCATGCGATCCAAAAATTAAGCATTTTAGCACTCATTTTATTCATAAGCCGTAGTATTTCAATACGTACCGGAAGTGAAGTTGACGAAGATGCGGACCATTTCCATGCATAATATTGCCCTCTACGTCGAAAATTGCATATTTGAGGTAGCGAGAATTGCATATTTGAGGTAGCGAGAATTGCATATTTGAGGTAGCGAGAATTGTTAAGACAAAAAACATACTCAGTTGTAATTAGTGCCTGCATAATGAAAGACAAATGAAATGATGGGTACTGGTAGAAGGTATGGGAAAGTTGGACTGTTTCCCATCATTGAGACCATTCTCACTAATTAATCAAACTTGTCCTCAAACATTTAGGCTAGATCAAATGCCTAGTTGAGAATAGAGGGAGACAGCTAGTGCCAATAAACAGATTCATCTATCGGGCTGACTGGTAACAGAGGTACCAGCACATTACAAGTCACCAGTTACAGGAACAAATATGAAAATATTTGACTGCAAACAAGCAAGCAAGCACATAAAAAAAATATGAAAAACATGTATGAGGTTCCTATTTTTAAAATAAGGGTGATTCTGCACTTGCCTGACTAGCAACAAAATCAATGCAGCACCAATCTAAATACCACTTTCAATTGTCAGTAGTTGTTTTTACAGCAAAACAGAATGAAATGCTTTAATATCAACAATATAAATTGTTTGGTGCATGACAGAATGGTAGAAATGGGTGTATATGGCCAACGGACGTACATATTTCAAGAAAAACACACTTAGAAAGTTCTGATCCTTCTCTGACTACACCTAAACAACACATTTCAGTCCATATATCGAAATTGTGAATAGTAATAGGTTATGACTTCTCTATATTATTTCTTAATCCTTTCCTTACAAAACTAAAACCACTTTTGCCTGGCATACCATGCAGTATGAATTTATTTTGCCTTTTAGTATTTCATTTTTTTTTATAGTAGCCCCTAAAGCACTTTGACATGCATGATACAATCGTAATGCAAATGCTAACTGCCTGCTATGGTCTTCTCTAATGGGAGTCATGGAGACACACTCAATATGATGTTGTGCATAGACCGTGCAAAGTAGAAAGTTGTGTACTGCATTAAATGTAGAAATATACAACATGTACATGTATGAGAGAGTGTATATTTCAAATATCGTGTGTTGAGAGCCAGAAGGGCGTTAACTCTGTGTTAAAACATATGAGTTAATGCCCTTCTGGCTCTTAACACACGATATGGACTTTGATCTGATGCGTAGGAGATGAAATATATATTTGTGTCGAGTTTGTTTGCATTACTTGACACAAGGCGGGAAGTTATCCTTATTTGGCAGCTGCTAATATTAGGCCCATTTACACTATCCAATCCAATCATCATGATGAATTGTGAGTGTGAATGTGCCCAGTGATTTGAAGAAGTCAATGATATACACAGAACAAAATAACTTCAAGAAATATTGAATATTCAGACAGATGTAGGCCGACATCATTCACATTCAGAACTTTAAGAAAATTGAAAAGTGATCTGATTGTTTGTTGCTTTTTTTTCTGAAAAAGTCATGATTATCAGAAACAAATTTCCTTTTCTCCTTTAACATGCTGTAAAAAAATGGAAACACACTCCAGTCTGGTAAAACAAAGACAATAAATAAATCAATATCATAAATGTATTTATGATTACACTTTACAGGACACTAAACAAACCTATCTTTACACTAATTGCAAATGAATACTTTACATGCACGTGACTGACAGTGAATAAACCAAAAAGGGATGAAACAAACAAACGGAAGGAAAAAAATGGAAAGCAAGCAAACAAAAACTATTTCTATAATTCATTGAACAAGCATCCATCTGTCTCCTTTCAAATATCATATTCTCCATAAACAGAATAAAAATCACATACTAGGCATCTTTTGTAAAATCCTAGCATTGCTGCTCATGAGAGCAGTCGTGTATTCCCATTCCCACGTGCCAGGCATGAAACTAGATAGTCCCAGCTATATAAATCCATGTCATTGTCACTGCTACAATCAAACATTGCATTTATGATTCATCGCATTGCTTTGGGCTCTCCTGGTTACTGTCATTTATTATACATATCCCTTTTCATGCTGAAAAAGCAAGAAAGACCCCCCCTAAAAAATAGCATTTCCAGGTCCAATTACTTCATCGAGAGTGAATAGTTTTGAATCCTAACATTAATTTTGTTCATTTCACAGCTATCATATAGCAAGCAGAAGTACAATTGCAGAGTGGAGAAATATTTTATTTGATCTATGAATATTTCATTTCAATCACATTGTTTCTGTGAATGCTATTCATTTGGAATATTGATAGTCCAACAACAACCAGGTATTCTCTCTCTCTCTCTCTCTCTCTCTCCCTCCCTACATTTTCCATTTTAGCCCTCTTCCACTCTACAAGCCTCAGTTTCTCTCTTTAATACTTTCCTGTTTTCTCTCTATTTTATATTTTCTTGCACTCTTTCATGGGCGGTAAACGTGACGTCACTCTATTCATCATGGGGGGGACGACACAATAGCCGTCCCCCCCCCATGAACAATAGATTCTCTACTCGGATTGACGCCCATGCACTCTTTATTTCTGTCTATTAAAGTGACAGTAAACTGAAGGTCCTAATAGCACCATCTATCAACAGAATTTGAAAAGTGTCTGTGCCTCTCATTTTCCCATCATGCCCCATTCTAGTTTGTAGAAGCTTAGAATGTACCTGCACGCAACTTTCCACAACGCCAAGTCAAAAAATAACAGTTTGAAATATAAACTGTGCCTATTATCCAAACAAGCTGTGTGTCAAAATTAAAAATAAAATTCAATTAATTTTAAAATTATAATCTTAATTTAGCAATCACTGTAAGGTGGCGCTGTTCAAATTCTACCAGTTTAATGCCACTTTAATGTTTACCTCTCATGTCTCTCCCTTGACTATCTGAAAAACATTTTCTCATGTTTACATAAAAAACATTCTCCTAATCTTAAAAAAAAAGCAACTGTATCCAAAAAAAATTGCACAATCAATGTAATATCCTTATGCCATTATTTCTTCTTTTTAACGGTATTTCAGAAGTGAATGGAGCCACAAGCATATCAATGAAGCTTGGATCATTCAATTATGATTCACCTTTCGAGAAAATCAACTAAATGACACACCATAGATAGAATAAAAGAATTTTCATTGAAGCATAATCCTGTGAAAACACCAAGAGGGTTGAAGAATATCTCATTTGGTTTCATGGAAAAGGTGATGTTTTGATAGTAAAATATGTGAGAGAATCCTTTCATCAAGGGAATAAAAAATGTCAACATGGATCGTGCAAGGTGATATTTTGATATTGAAATATGTGTGAGGATCCGTTCCGATATAAAAGAAGAGGATGTTTGGATATTGAAATAAGTGTGAGATCCTTTCAATGAAGGAAGGAAAATTTCATCTATCACTGAAAGAGAATAGAGAGGTAATGTCCGAGCAAAAGAGAGCCGCCAAGCCGTTTTTCTGCCTCACCTAACCCAACTAATGCAGCAAAGAGGGGTAATATGCAGGAGTGTGGTTACCTTGGATTCCGTTAAGAATCAATAAGGGTGTCACGATGATAAATATCCTCTAGACTACAGAAAGGTGTTAACCCTTTCAAGACAATTGACCACATTTTGTGGTTTGGTGCAATAGGTTTTGATTCAGAGCTCATGCAGGAGTAGAAAGAGCAAGAAATTCTGCGCACACTATATCCAGTCTTGGTGCATGACCATATTGCGTTTGATGCCAGAAATTTAAAAAATGAGAAAAAGGTTTAAAATCCTTAAATTGGCAACCCACTGAGAAGTTTAAAATCATTGTTTTTTAACCAAAACTGGCAATTTTTCAACCGTTTTCAACAAAATATGTAACCATGTATACTGTTTGAAGAACAAAATGTGACCAATTTAGCCTTTAAATAATTCCTGTCCTGCAAGGGCAATACCTCAGTCACACTGTCAAATCATCTCCAAACTGATCAATTCCTAGCCATTGAGGAAAATGCAATATTAGGTTTGGTCTGTTGTTGGTCTGGGCCCTGTTTCATAAAACTTGTTATCAATAACAACTGCCCCATTTCTATGACAAATCTGCTTTCAGCCAATCAGATTCAAGGATTTCAGTAGCTTATAACAATTATTGTAACTTGTTATTGATTGGTATCGATTGTGTTAGTGTGACAGGGGTATAAGAGGTGAGTCAAAAGTACATGTCAAAGGAAAAGTATCTCAGCTATAGTCTATAGCGAAGGAAAAAAATGGATGTTGAAAAGTTTGTCCAAAGGGTAACCGGGAGCAAGATGATGATATGGATGATAGCAGATGACAATGGTATTCTTTTAAAAGCAATCCTCTAGTAACGATGATATCACTATTCCATTTCTCAGAGTGCAAATTTGAAACAAGCTGGTATACGATAGACTGTATTTTTATTAAAAAACAGATTACCGATAATATCTACCATAGATTATCTTAAAGTAGAACACTCAAGAAAATCACAAATATGGCAATTAATGTATCACTAGAAATTGGGAAGCTTACAGATGGCAATCGTATAAGTTTTATGTCAACTGCGTATATGATGATTATAAAAACAACATAAATAAAAGCTCTTCTCAGCATGTGGAATATCCGAGGATTCGCCAGAAATATAGCGATGTTTTGATGTCGTCATACGAGGGATCGATCCTGCTTAAGCAGACGACGTCCTATAATGAATGAACGTAATTGCAATGCAATTATTTATCAAATTATAAAGAGTTTGGTACATTTAAACATGACCTTATTTCACACCATTCGAAAAGGAAAGTGAACTGATTCTGATAACTAAAACCGTTTGATTGTAAATACACAGGAGAAGGGTCAATGATCAATGAAATAAACCCCATTTTCAAATTGAAAAGCCCTGCGAATAATAGCTGGATGGTATTCGTTCCCTCTTGAAACGCCGAACATGCCGCGGTGCAAGCAGCTGAAAATACAATGGCGTCTTATTTTGTTTACAAGTGACTGATTCCTTTATTTTTTTAACGCTGCATTTTTCATCAAAATAATACCATACACGAAGTTAAGAGTGAGGCAACAGACTAACATTAAGACTGACGCTAGTCAAGTAAGAGAAATAAGTGAAGAGGAGATGACAAAACAGGCACTGAAAAATGTGTATAATGTTATGGGACATCGTCTGCTTAGACAGGACTCGCCCCTCTTGTGTCGTCACACATCTCAGCAGCGTTCAAGGAGCTTTTCAGCTGCTATATCGGGGGCTGTATTTTACCGTTTTATAATTGATAATAATCATTAATTCAAATGTTTCCAAGCTTTAAATTTGGATAACCTTGTTTAATTTATGCCATCTATGCAATAATAAGTATTAAGCCAATATTTAAAATCATCAGTGTTCTACTTTAAAAATTACAGTCTGAATTGACATTTTGATTTAGCTACTAAAAGCATAAAATATCTTATTTAAGCAGCTTTTAGAGGCCTCACATTCTACTTGGATTCAAGGGAGAAAAAGAAATATAAAAGAATCTCTGAACTGTCATTATGTTGTTTATCATCAAAGAATGGCAGGACCTTCGTATCAAGCTTTTTGGTCTTCTGTAATAAATCAAATTCTACTGCATCACTCTCTATTTCTACTTCTGCATTTTGGTTCCTCTTAGATTAAACCCATCTTCTCAAAATGACTATCTTTTTCCCAAAAGAGCCAATCTCATCCCCCTTTAATCTCAAAAAAGCAGAGAATTTACTTCAAAACCTACCAGCCTGAGGCATCGTTCTGCATAAGCTTGCAGCAGTTAAGTCACCCAGCAATTAACTTTAAGTGAAGACCACGTTCTCAATTTAGGCATCCATCGCTCTGTCTCCTCATGCAGCGTTTCAGGCTTAAAACATGTCTTTTTACAGGGCATATACCCGGGTATCCAAAGAAGAAAATTGGCAGCAGTTTCTCTTGATTGAATTATCTTTTGTGGCGTAATCCTCTCCAGAAATCGGACCATGAAATGAACTGTATACTTGGGGCAGGATTAAAGTAGATTGATACTGATTTATCTTGTCTTCATTCTCAAGTACAATGATTTCATATTTTGCCTCTAGCAACCTTGACGTCTTTTTAATACCAAAAGTTTGCCGTAACAATACTTCAAAGAGCCTATCAGGCTTGCTATTCCCTTCAATCTAACACCATTTATTAAATTTATAAGTTCTATACAAAATAATGAAAAACAGACATCTGCCATTAAGGCTTCGTATATGGAACACAATACATGTATCATGAAGAAAATGGCAAACTATATTTAAGAGTGAATGGACATAAACTGGGAATACAATTTGTGTTGTGTCTTCTTCTTTTAAAGGTAATGTACTACATTTTCATCCTAAAATCTGACTTTCCAAGATTGTTGTGTTATGCTGAAGATTACTAAATGTGAGAAGTTATCACCAATCAATTAAGCAAAAAGATTGGTAATTATATGCGTATTTTTAATTATTCTAATAATAATTCTTTTATTCGCGGCCTCGAATTGAATCAGCGAAATTCAAAATCATTTTCGGCCGTTAGCTAACGGCCGAAAATAATTTTGAATTTCGCTGATTCAATTCGAGGCCGCGAATAAAAGAATTATTATTAGAATAATTAAAAATACGCATATAATTACCAATCTTTTTGCTTAATTGATTGGTGATAACTTCTCACATTTAGTAATCTTCAGCATAACACAACAATCTTGGAAAGTCAGATTTTAGGATGAAAATGTAGTACATTACCTTTAATATATGATTTAAATAGAGCATACCAAAAAAAAGATAATGGGAGAGTGGTAGGTTATTTGATTTATAAGACAAGACACATGAACAGAGCAGAATTTGTCAGCTGAGAACTAGAAGGTGACAAGTCATATCACAGAGTTAACACCCTTCTGTCTCTCAAAAGATGTTTCATCCTATTGAAAGCAGTGTGGCAAAATGGTATTTCAAAATCACAACAATTACAAAAGCATTTCAGAGTCAGCTTTTACCTAATTCACAACATACTACAATTTTTGTTATTATTATTTATATCAATATGATATCCAATTTGATATATTATGTTACATGATTTGTCACATGTTAAATGTGAGTAGTCCTATTATGACTTGCTATATATTTCAACCTATCTTTATCATTTCATTTTCATGTGATTGTCAATGTTCTTTATACCTATGCTTTGTATTGGTAAACAAAATACTGATGTCAAAGGTCAATAAAGTTTCATAATAAATACCACATACCATATACAATTGAATTTTAGGAACAGATATAAAAATTGTGACATTATAGGCAATAGCAGAAATACCATCAGAGCATTATGCATACTATCTTTCAGATGACAAATATTTTCCCATGCAGGGTGAATCCTATGTTCATCCTTATATTTATATTTTAAGGAAATCAAGTTATATTTAAGGGTGAAGGGAGGGAAAGGGGTGAGAGAGAGGTACATTACAGCCCATTCTCCTGGACAGTATATCCCAACAAATTACTCTTGATGAAGCGTGGTGGGATATTAAGAAATAATTCTAAACACAACAGGAGATCTAGCTCCAATCCATTGACTGGGTATCAAGGAGATTATAATTGGTTACACACCAATTGTCATGAGTAATCTAATACATATTAACTCTGATTTAATCACCCCTGCAATCACAGACCAAATACAATCCGAAGGCTTAATGAATCAGGTCTTTAATTACTGGCTTGATCTATTCCAATTGATGGTTTTTGTTTTAAGTGTTGTAAAGAGAGAAAGGGATAGAGAAAGGGATAGAGGGAGGGACAGAGGGAGGGAGAGAGAGGGAGGGAGAGAGGGGGAGGGGCATGGCTGAGTGTACAGATTGAATGAGATAAATGAGTATCAATAAAAAGATAGGAGAGAAATACTATAGAAAGTTATAAGTTGACATAAACAGGACCGGCCACTAGCATGGAACATATGCTTTCATAGTGTGTGCACCATGATGCGTGCGCCGGTATGACTTTAGTTGTAAAACAAGTAGCATGTCCACCAAAACAGACGTGCGCAAGACCGTACGCGTACAAAAATTGGGGTCATTTTCAGGGACATTACTTTGTACCATGAACTCATTGCGAACTAGCTTATTCAGATGCTAAATTTGATGAAAACAGAAGGACAGGAGACCAGAATAAAGACACATAGAGACAGAGATAACATAATAAGAAATAGATGTAAAAGGTGAGTGAGATAGGAGAGAGAGAGACAAGAAACAGAGAGAGAGAGAAAGAAATGTAGAGGGAGAGAAAGAGGGAGGGAGGGAGAGAGAGAGAGAGAGGGAGATAAGAAACAGAAATAAATGTAGAGGGAGAGAAAGAGGGAGAGAAAGAGGGAGAGAGAGGGAGAGAAAGAGAGACAAGAATCAGACACATAGGCCCGTATTCAGAACTCCGGTTTAACTTAAACCATGGTTTAAATCTGCGGTTTAAGTATGGGTAGCCAAAAATGTCAAAATTTTGTTCACACTGCATGTTCCTTATGTTTACCGGATTCTGGTCTCATGCTTTAATGGTCAAGAAAAACTATAGTACTTATCATTCCCAGACATTTTTTAAAAGATTGAGTACCAAAAATGCTGATAAATTGAATATCCACTGTTAGAGATTTGTGTCACATTTGGCTGCCCATACACATATAGCGGGAGAGAGAGAGAACAGGAGAGAGAGAACAGGAGAGGAGAGAGAGAACAGGAGAGAGAGAGAGAGAACAGGAGAGAGAGAGAGAGAGAACAGGAGAGAGAGAGAGAGAACAGGAGAGAGAGAGAGAGAACAGGAGAGGGAGAGAGAGAACAGGAGAGAGAGAGAGAGAACAGGAGAGAGAGAGAGAGAACAGGAGAGAGAGAGAGAGAGAGAACAGGAGAGAGAGAGAGAGAACAGGAGAGAGAGAACAGGAGAGGGAGAGAGAGAACAGGAGAGGGAGAGAGAGAACAGGAGAGAGAGAGAGAGAACAGGAGAGAGAGAGAGAGAGAGAACAGGAGAGAGAGAGAACAGGTGAGAGAGAGAGAGAACAGGAGAGAGAGAGAGAGAACAGGACAGAGAGAGAGAGAACAGGACAGAGAGAGAGAGAACAGGACAGAGAGAGAGAGAGAACAGGACAGAGAGAGAGAGACTAGAGAAACATTGTATTATCAGAATTCCTTTGTAACATACATCTGTAGGTAGATTTTTTTTTTTTAATTAGAAAGTGCAAAAAACCAATTTCAATCCTCAGATACATTTGCACCTTCCCCTTTAATTAGACAGTGAGAGGTGTGACAAGCTTAGACCCCTGTTACACCAGAATACCTACAATAAGCTGACCCAAATGTATGGATCCCTGTTTAACCGAAATCATGAGAAGTCCCGCGGGGCGCCCCGAGACTGCTTTTTGAGCGTTTACACCGACTTACGCAAAGCTACCCGAGAAAAGGTTTCGAGTGAGACTTTCTGTTTACGGATGTTGTGGGCTTCCTTGATGTAAACAAACCTATCAACGGTTAGTTCAGAAAAAATGGACATATTTGAAAAGAATCTAGCAAAAGGATACAATTGAACTCCGATCAGTCCCAACAAAACTAACAACTCTGAGTACAATCGTACTACTATACTGTATTTAGCGTGCGCTGTGTTTGCAACGACGCAATCATTCCAAATGTGCTACAGCGCACAAACCAGTCTCGGTAGGTTACCGTTTACACCGGATCCTAAGGAGTTTCGGGGCGCCCCTGAACCAGTCTCGGACCACATCGCAAGGTAGTCCGAGACTGGTTTGCTCAGAAGTGGTCTAGGGTAGGTTTTGTCCGTTTACACCGGATTTGGAATCTACCCGAGACCCCAAGACTCCTTAGGATTCCGGTGTAACAGGGGTTTTAGAGATGTACACAAAGAAGAAAAGAGCATGCATCTACTGAATGCATGCATGATTTTACCATCTTGTAAAGGGTTCTGCTCTACTGATTACAATAGCCCCCTACAGACCTAAGCCATCATGCAAAAAACCACTACATTAGTGCCAATATCAGGAGTAGGGCATCAACACTTTTAGCCATGCAAGCTCTGGTGAACATGCCAGTGAAACACAAAGGGCTACCCAAATATCATCTGCTAAGAGCAAAAGAAGTGATAATTCATACATTTTTCTATAAATATAATGCCCTTCTGGCTCTCAGCAGTTGTTATGTATCATCATGCGGATGACAGAAGGGTGCAAACGCAAATTTCATCGTCTTTCTAAACTGTTTAATTTTTATTTCAGAATAATACCATCGTTAAAATGTGACGTAGATGGACTCATACAATGTTTCAAACAATGTGGAAAGCGTTGATATTGAAAAATTATCAATGTTCCTCTGCTGGGCACACAATAATGTTCCAAGAAACTACCGTATATCTACAAATGAAATATTCATCAATTTTTCTACTTAGAATTAAGAAAAGATGAAATAACCACTGGTCCTTCAAAACAAAACAAACAACAACAATTAACCATCTATCCTTAAAAATAATATTCTCCTACATGTAAGAATGAGACCTTTTTGTTCTGTTATGGAACCGTAAAGGTATATTGCTCAGAATCAAAACAGTTTTGCAACTGGGCGATTCCATGCACAGTGTCCCTTACGACAAATGACATTTTCCCATATTTCATTCAAAAATGAAGAATCTCTTGGTATGACCTTTAAATAACGGTTCTTTCTGTTATCATTATATTAGTCAGAGTCCTATCAAGAGATAGGGGTAAATGTCATACAGGACACTCTGCATGGAATCGCCCAAACTAGAAAGTTTTAGAAATATTCTTGAATTTCCTTGTAACTTGCCATTAAAGTGAAAAATACTAAAAGATCTCAATAAATGACCATCTATACTTCAATATAAACAAACAGAAGCATCCTTTGTTTTGAGTGGAAGTGTAAAGGGAATACTGGGAATCAAAACAGACTTTCAACTCAATAGTGACCATTACTGAATATGTTTCACGTATATGGAATCTTTCGAAACTGAGAGGATTTCCAGTGGATCCAATATAATATGGAACGATGTTGAGGCAGATGTGCTCTCCATCTTCAGTCCCACATACCCAGCTGTGTGAAGGTATCACCTATCACTACGACGACGAGACAGAAAAAATGCCATGAAAAATTAAGATGAGAGCACGAGGAGGAGAGAGAGAGATTGCGGTGGTATCTTGTCAACTTCATCACTCTCACTTGTCATTTCAATCATATCGGTGCTGCTCCTTTGTTTCTGATCTGTCTCGATTGAGGGCAGACATATTTGTCCAGTGAGAGCCAGAAGGGCGTTAACCAAAAGCCTTTTACATAGAGTTAATGACGTTCTAGCTCTCAGACCTTTTGAAAGATTGAAAGGTAATACACAATAACCTCCTTGTTGCAAGTCATGATGCTTTGATACTCACTTTCAATCTGTCAATCGTAATTTTTTTCTTCTTGCTAGAATATTTTTAATATAAGTTATGTCTGTTTGACTCTCTGATTATATAAAAAATATAGACAAAATTGTGTTGAAAGAGAAATAGAAAGAGAAAGAGAGAGCAAGAGAGGACAAGAAAAAATGGGTACAGAAAGAGGGGGGTGAAAAATTTAATGACCAAGAAAATTTGAATTTGAGATTGAATTTTGAATTTGAACTTGAAAGACAGAATGAGAGAGAATGTGAGAGGAGAAGACAGTGGAAGAGAGGGGGTGGAAGGAGGAGGCAGAGAGGTAGAGGAAGAGTGATTGAAAGAAAGATGGAAAAAGGGAGATGATAGAGAGGAGAGGGTGAAGGAGATCATATTTTTACGCTCTGACTCTTACCACCCCCTGCCACATCCCCAGAGGCGGCGGAGCGTCAAGCTCGGACAATGGAAGTGGAGGGGGCACCTTTTGTCTGCCAAACAAAAGGTGCACCCCCACTTTCATTGTCCGAGCCTGACGTTTCGCCGCCTCTGTCCATCCTCGTTATTATTCCCCACCCTCCTTTTCCTCAAAAGCCCCTTTTCTCCATATCTCCCTCTTTCTCTCTCTCTCTCTTAGTTATTTCTGCTGCACTAACATCCATTTTTGTACATAGGATGGTTTGTATAAAAAAGGTGTAATTTATTTCAAGGTGTCATTGATTGGTTTCTTATATTATCGCTAAATTGCAAATAATTGAAAAACATCGGATGAAACCAGTCAAACATAAAAGGAAGTACTATGATGTTGAAGAAGCTTCATAATCTGATGAACTGAAATGACATCGATAATCTGCACAGCCAATGGCATCTACCAAATGGCAATAAACCTTATGAAATAATTCCACGTTACGCCTTTAGGAGGCACGCGTAAACATTGTGACAGTTTTAAAAATTCCCTGAATGTTTTCACGAACATAATCATCTTAAAGCCTTCAAGCATCTAAATCAAGTCGCAACTATGTCTGCATTGCTCGTGCAAGATCCAATAATGTCAAATTACATCCTAATATTACACCCAACCCATCGATAAATTGGTATATGAAAGAGCAACATATTATATCCACATATTGAGAGCAACACTGCAGGTATCCCAGTATGGCTTCATAGTGCCATCGCCGCCGAACACCCGCTCGCACCTCGATCGAATCTTTCAAACACCTGAACAGAGGTGTCAAATATGATTATCCGCGAGGCGAGATGTTGTTGCTGATGAGATGGCAGAGCAGACAAGATGAACAGACGTTAGGTTGTGAAGATAATTGGAAGGGGATTCCTTAATGATGCGAACTCTCACCCCATATCTGGAACACCTTTTTTCAGCAGAGTCATGTTGTTCACTTCCAACGCTTCAACCTCTGTGATTCATCATGAAACACGTTCTGTTTTCCCGTCTCGTGAAAACAATCTGTCCTGTGCCTGTAATAAATGCATGCATTGTGGCCAACCAATTTACATACATAATGTGAATATTCCATTTATGAACCTTGCTTGCTTGTGCAGACAGGAAGGTAAATAATCATAGCTACATGGTGGTAAAATGCATAATATAATCCTTCCCTCTTCTAGGTATTTCTTTCTTTCAACCATTAACATAACTCGTGAGTCTCATTCACTACCGCATGGCAATCATCAAGCCTTTGGAGCATTGCAGGTTTTGCAGATGTGTTGTAACCTCAGTTACAGAAGTGGGGCATGCTGGGGTAACAAGGCACAGAATCCCTAATCAATTAGCACCAACAAAAAAAAAAAGAGTAACAGAGAGAAGAGAGAAAAAGGAGGGGGATAGGGGAAGGTAAAATGAAAAGAAGATGACAGAACCCCTTCCCAAACACCCCCCTTTTTCTCTATTTCTTCCACCTATAAAATAAGACTGGTGCCCCCCCCCAAAAAAAAAAATTAAAAAAATTAAAAAAATAAAAAAAATAAATAAAAAAAATAACCAAACAAACAAAAACAAAAACAAAAACAAAACAAAACAAAACGAAGGCCCCTTCAATGACTGGACCCATGCTATGCCACAGTGTAGCCTTATCAACTAAATATAATATCTTTCTTTAAGCTATTCCATTTTTTCCTAGATTTAATCAATACAACATGCATATTACAGAATATAAATATGACAGCAGTTATAAATAATTGATTAAAAGAAGAAAAAAAAATAACACAGTCAAAACAATCACAACAATCACTGTATATTTAACAAATATAGATGAACCAGAAAAAGCAGTATGAGTCGAATACAGTAAACGGAAAGGAAATTCAATATTAATGAATACAAGAGAAAAAGAAGATAATTTCCCTACATCCACCACGTAATTCAAAGACTTCTACCTTCCACATCCATTATACTAACATATCAGAACTATCAACCAAAATGATGTGATATGCAATTGCATCAGTATAGGATCATACCAACTGAATTCATTCTATTGTCAAATCATGGTATCGACAATGAGTACTCATACATGTACATGCCACATGATCTATCCCCCATGTAGCCATCATATTACCCACTAACTGAATTTATTCCATGACTGGAATGGACCATGGACATGTTACCGACACCCATGCAAGCTAGAAATAGGACATCCATGATCTTCATCATCATATATTTCGTTCCACTCCACTCCCCATCTCACTACATCATTCTAAAGACATGAAGGATATGCCTGGTTGCATCTCATCCTCCCTCTCCTACTCTGTTTTCTCAGTCACGCACCTTAATCACATCTGGGATCATCTTGGCAGAGAGATATTGGCCACCAAGGTCACCCAGATGACAAGAGGATGTAATAACCTCACACCTCTTCCCAAAGGCCTTCAGAAAGACATCCATACACTGAGCCCAGAGGCGTAGCAAAGGGTCCAAATAATGTGGGGGCACCACTACATCTGGGTTCATCTTGACAGAGAATATTGGCCCCCAAGGTCACCCACATGACAAGAGGTAATAACCTCACACCTCACCCCAAAGGCCTTCAGAAACATCCATACAACACACATTCTCTAGCAACAAATGCATCACAGTTAATTCCTAACACTAACCAAATTCCTAACTTTAACCATGGAAAAAGTACCGGTAGTTACATTTCCCTGCTTTGACCATAGCCCTAACATGATACTTAACCATAACCTTAAACCTGACATTAAACCTAACCACGCAAAACTTACACCAATATCTTAAACAAAATAAAGCCTGCATGGAGTAACCATCAGATAATATGGTCCCAAAGGACACAAAATCGGGAGTAAACCCAAAGTATGGTAAGTTGGGAGGCATAAACCCTGTCAGTCCCCATGTATAAAAGAGGGTCTGAACTGTTTTTGTTGGAAGTCCCAAGATATTTTATATTGTAAAGATATTATATTGTAAAGATATTATATATTATAAAGATATATTATTATTATTATCATTAGTATTATTATTATCATTATTATTTACATGTTCAACAGCAATAGGGATTTTTTTTTGAAGTGTTAAAAGGATTTTTTTTTTTTTTTTTTTTTTTGGGGGGGGGTCTCTAAAATTCAGAATTACAAGAAATTATAATACAAGACAAGATTTGGACCCCTTATTATCCTAAAAATGACACCCTTACATGAACAGTTGTTGTAGACCCTGAAATTTCTTAATATACTAAGCTACTATAATCATTTTTATCCTAAAAACATAAGTTACCACAAATGACATTGTGCTGATTGTCAATGGAATCAGATCATATTACAGATGCATAGCTGGCGACAAACTACAAGTGAGCTCAAATAAATCTGAATATTGCAGACATCACAAAGAATTCACTTTCTACTCTTCAAGCAAGAATGATGCAGAGAAGATAAAATGTCAATATATGCGTATTGGAGATCTATATATTTACTCCAAGGTTGAGGCATCCCTCTTTTTCAATCTAAATTCTCGTGGAATTCTACACTTTCACAGAAAAATGCCTGTGGCAACAAACATGAGAAGGCGAAGGCTGATAGAGATGGGTAATGTGCGTTTTCTGTTATGTACTTGCCATCAATTCTAAACCCAGAAGAAGCAGGCGTCGTGCAACGATCTGCCTATAAACAACTGATTCTTTTATACACATACTGGGCATATAGCTGGAAAACTAAAGTGCGCTGACCCGCTTGGGCACTTTTTCCTCCCAGGCGCTTTGCTCACAGACTGGTGACAAATATATTGAGATAGAGACAGGAAGATTACAAGGCAAACCTAGAGGCTAATAATTCTGAAAAATGGTGACAGTCTTAGCTTCATGCAGAATTATCTCTAACTTCTACTTTGGGGCAAAATTTCATCAAATTCTGATCAAATTGGTGTCTTTCTGAAAGGAGATAGCAATCTTGCAGAATAATGCCCATCTAAACGAGAGATGCCTGCTCCCTAGCAACCGGGAAGATGCGGAGGAGCCGACAGGAAGAGTGAATTATGGGAGATGAATTTGTCTGCATCAAGTAATGATGGGCAGAAATTGGGATAATCGTATTTCACTTTGCAATGTTGATGTGAGTGGGCAGCACCATAAAGTGCCAATGCTTGCCAATTTAGGGAACTACTCCGAGATGTCGGCTGTACACTAGAAATGTATATTGCATGTAATGCTCACTACATCTCTAACATTGATGGAATCGAAAAAGTACTAAAGCATTTGCCGTTTGATGCTTCCCTATACAGTCACTTGCTAATAATGAGCCTGATCGGTTAAGAGTAGGCATTGTGTCCATCCATGACATTGAATATTTTATGGATGATAATTTTAGTAGCCAACTATGGCAAACAAATTTTATCAAATTTCAATTCCTTCAGTGGTGTATTTTACAACGAACCATAAAATAGCTCTCTTCAATTAAACGCTTATTTTCTACAGGCCTTCAAACTTTCAAAATTAGTCAAATGTCCATCCGTGACTAACCGATCAGGCTCTATAATACAGAAAATCTTTATGATACCTAATATATGTTACCTAATATATATTGCTTAATGAATATGCATGCTGCTGCCGTTTTCTTTTAACCGACTGCTCAGAAAGCAATATAAGCTTTTAAATAAGCAAACCAGGGGACCAATGGCTTTGGATCCTGTCTGAAGGTCTTGGTAATTAAGGATTAATGCCACACCAAAGGGCACTAGTGCTTTTACTTGATTTAGAACCCAGGAATCTCCAGCTTACAAGACAACTGCTCTACCACTGTGCCATCACATGGCCCTGTTTTGTTGATTTTTGTTGTTGTTTTTTTTTTAAAGAGTTTTCAAGGGACAACTGTACGTCTTCTAACGATACCAATTATAATCTTTTCTGGGATGATCAATGCCCTTTAAGATTTAAACTACCTGTGAACCCATGCTAGCATCCATTTAGCTGCATATAAGAGTGCATTACCCAGCCATTTGAGATGCAATTCACTCTGTTTTATTACACAGCGCTGAAATTTTGTTTGGATTCTCAATCAGTAGGAACAATATACCTTAGGCTGAGAATGAAATGGAATAAATAAGTAAAATAAATATCCTACAAACACAGAGCTGACAAGCAGAATAAACTAGAAACTGCTGCAGGCACTCCATAAAACCAAATATTGGAGCATCGTGAAATAAAAAGTAGATTAATGTAAAGAATGTATGAAAATATTATCCCTTCTAATCGGGAAATTGATGGGCACATAAACTCTTCGCAACATACATTTAAATTTCTTTAAATCATTTCTGGGAATGATTCAAATGATCGAGTCTCTGTTATGTTTCTATAGCTATGTTCGCACAGTCAAATCATAGCTTCAAACTTTAAGTTGCTTAGAGTTTCCGAACCACAAATGCATCTGCACGGTCCTTAATTACAAAAATTTACAGTTTCATTCATACTATAGTGAGAACCTCGTTTATGATTTTCTTCTTGTGTGAAAGGGTCTATCTAGGAACCAAGGTCATGGTTTAAAGAAGCTATAAAATTCTTCTGTTCAAAGTACTAAGGACGATCATCCCTAACAAATCCTTTTCTGACATCCATCAAATGGCCCCCTATTCAAGAGTATATCACTTTACAAAATGTTATTTTTAACTGGTCAAGCAGCAAGTCTCTAAGCTCCGGAATCGATTGTGTCTCTTATTGCTTCCTTTTTGCCACTCATTCCTATTACGCTATATCCTACATCCAAGGACCTAGACTAAAGGAAGTAGGGGGAAAGACTGAGGGAAAGACTGAGGCAACGGCTGCTCCCTCTTGATGAAATTCGACTTGTACAAAATAACAACTAGAAACCTCAACACTTTAAGTAAAACTTAATGTAAGACTTGTTTAATGTTGAATATTTAAACCTATTTCACATACATGTAGTGCTTCTTTGCAGATACATGTCATGACAGTTGTGTATTCTGCAATAGACTATTTCTCATTATCACCTATTGTATGTACTCTTAAATATTCAGGAATTTGGGTGTGTAGATTATCATGTACACCATATAGAGATCTTGAGCACTTTATAAAGTGGATACTTAATTGTGTGCAACATGTTGCTGTCATAAGCCTGTATTCTGTTCAAATCTAAACTTGTCCCAAGGTCTAAAGTCGTGTTTTAATAAAGGAGTTTTCCCGAAGTTGTTAAAATGACTTATTAATTAGACCTGGAGTCGGGTTTAAGTAGCATACTGACCATTGTTTTTAGGGATAGTTAAGTAGAAAAGAACCAAGTCAGTTACAAACCTCATTACAAATGACCAGCTTATAATTATATATTCAGCAAGTGTTTGATCAAGCACCAAGGTGCCTAAGAAAGTTAGCTTAGCGTAACGTTGTGGCGCATAAGAACGCGGGAAAGACACATATATGACAAAATTATTCAAAATCAAAATTTTATTCTATAGAAGCAGAACCAAAATATTAAGTTGTAGAATTAGTATTTTCCTCCTTGCGTCTTTTCCTGCATCTTTATGGGCCACTGCATTTCGCTGAGGTACCTAACTGGGCCATATCATGCAGGAACCGGTTTCATGTCCAAAGCGGGACAAACTAGCCCAAATTCTTACCTCTGATTCGAAGACGTCGTGCTCGATATCCATCTCATCAACCCACTCTGAAGATACCGAGACATCGTAGCCTGTCCCGACACATAATGCCCATCGGAGACAGGCGAGGGGGCTGCTTGATTAGACCAATAAATTGATGAATCAACCTGGAGTTCGTTGGTGGACGGAGCGTCTGGATGTAGGCATGAAGATGTAATTTATCTCGGCTCTGGGATGATGATGATGATGCGTGGATGACAGTAAGGATTGGCGTGGTTAATCTAGCATTTCATCTAAGGCGAGATCTAATGAAGATTAAAGAAACAAAACATATAAAGGATTAATGAGATGAAATAAGAAAGATGCATTTAAAATTGCTTTCCCTGCATCAGATATGCTGTTTGATAATATATTTACCGGCACTTTTATCCCTCACCCTATTTTCTACTGTGATGTATAGTAACTCTGTTATCCTCATTTGCTCATTTTACCAGTCTGTTTCTAATAACGTTTCTATAGGGTTTGAACTATTTTCTTTTATCCATGCATTTACATGTTTTCTCTTTCTTCCTCTCTTGCACTCTATTTTATTCTTTTACTCTCTTTCTCTCCTCATATCTCCTTTATTTCATTCTGCTTTCTGAGTTTTACACTCTGTCTCTCTTCTACCTTCTTTATCTTTATCTTCTCCCCCTCCCTTTCTCTCTCCATTTCTCCATCTCCCTCTCTCTCTCTCTCTCTCTCTACATTCCTACCTACCAACCTATCCCCCTAGCTCTCTCCCTCTCTCTGCTTATCAACCTATATCTGCTGTAACATTCCAAACTCTCGAATCTCACTTTCCAAATCCATTTCAACATTTCCCTCCTTCAAAATGCACTCTAACATCATTCCTACCAGTAGGCGATATGAAGAAACGGAAGAACATTTCTCCCGGTTCCCCCTCTATTAATTAGACACTGGAAATATTATTGGTGTGTACATCTGAAGCCGATTTCCTCTTTTAAACTCTTCCACATTTATCACTTCCTTATCCAGCCTGATTATCACTGTGATAAAACCTTCTTGGCAATACTACACGAGTCCTTCTCTGACTTTCCCTTCCCCCATACCTCCCAACAGATGTTTCTAGGTTTGTTTCTTTTACCAAAAGCTTTAAACGTATGTACATCATTCCTTTACAGTACACACTGAGTTTAAATCAGATATGTTCAGAAATATCATTACAGAGAAGGATGAGTTCTGTGAAAGGTGAAGAATAACTTGTGAGCTTTCTTATTCCATTTATGTCAATTTTAACCCCTTCCATGCCACCATATTTTTTAGCAATTATCAAAAATGAACTTTCAAGAGTTAAATATTTTTTAACTTTCAATGAGTTCTTTCTTGAGCAAACTAGGCAAAGATATATTGCATAAGAATAAACATTATAAGGCACAGATTATTGTATGAGGAAAACTTTTCAAGCCATTCTAAGCCCAAACAAAGTGTTCAATAGTCAAATTTTTGGGCGGGATTTGCCGCCCACAGCATGGTAGGGGTTAAAGAACATCATAATAGAAATGTCATCAACTTTCCCCAATTGCTTTGAGACATTATCTAAAATTAATGAAAAATTTGGACAGCACTCCTGATGAGCTTCTAAACACATGAAATTATAACATCACAAGACCTCCCTACCTGCAGCCTTTCAAACAGTTTAGGAGCAAACACAGCAGTAAATATATTTATCGCCTGTAGCATACACTATACAACACTCAGTTCAATACTCAAATCTTGTGGTGGCATAAGATTATGAATGACTGTATAAACCTTTTACTATGAATCATCATAAATCCATAAACTACATGTATATGCCTACAAGAGTGAGGTGAAGTTTTGCCATTGACCTTGTACTCTTTCTATTTGCTCAAAATTTCGAGATAGCACTTTTATTCAACTGTGCACATATTTGCTCATAAACTGGCTCCAGCGTGACTTTTTAATAAAATACCATCACTGGGGCGAGCTCACAGACGTGTGGACTTTCCAAGGGGGAGTTACAAGGGGCTCGGTATTTCAGCCACGCCGGAATGCCAGCACTGGCTAAATTGTTTTCTCCAAGTATTGAATTTCCCCCTTAAAGGCATTGAGTAACTTTGTTGGAGATCAGAAAAAAAAAAATCTGAATTAGCTCATGCTGCAATGATAATTAGAAACCTTTAGGTCAGTCGGGAATCGTATGACTTTTACAGGTCAATTGCTGATTTCATTATCAAGATATTTATGATTTAAAATCGAAATTTTATAAGCGTATGGCATGACGCTTATAACTTGTGACGGTCGGCCTACCTCCCTCTTTCGGCAAATGCACAGCGTAACGTCTATTTACATTGGCCTGCCGCTGTGGGGGGTAATTCTGACAGGGCTTGCAATACCAAGGATTGATAACTCGGCAATACTATCGCGCGCGAGAGAAAACTTGAGCGCTGGAGCTCATCCCGTGGGCCGGCAAGGGGCTAGCCTAGCCTGTCGATCGCCTGGCCTGGCCGGCGGTCGCTGGGGTAGTCGCGACATCGTGTGTGAGGAGAATTACCAAATTTTGATTATTGCATCTAGCCTAGCCTGTCGATCGCCTGGCCTGGCCGGCGGTCGCTGGGGGTAGTCGCGACATCGTGTGTGAGGAGAATTACCAAATTTTGATTATTGCATGGTAATCCTACAAACATGAATAACAAATGTTTTTGCCCGACAAGAAAGAAAGAGAAAGAGGAAACAAATGAAAAGGGGAAGGGGAGGTCGCACATTTTGAAACATGGACGAAACAACAATCCATACGATCAGCTCTATACCAGAGACGTACTAGACGTTGTGTAAGGGAAGGAGGGGCCGGGGCTGGAGCTCGGAGGGAGAGAAAATGAGAGAGATCGGAGTGGAGGAAATACAGCCCTGTCGTCATTCACAATTATTGCCGTACGAGGCAGGGGCTAGCTGGTTTCAGAGCCCGCCACTCTGTTTTTATTTTCGGGTAACGGCCACTGCGCGCTCGCGGAGTACGAGTGCCCGCAGGTCCAATAAATTTATTTCTCGCTCTCGAGCGAAAATATCCCTCACATTTTCCAAACTAATTTCGGTTACTAGTCGTCAAGATATACATTGTACTGGAAATAGTGCGGGGGCGGGCATATAGGCCTATGCGGTTGGATGCTTAGACAAATTTCCAATACTACAATCGGAGGATAGAGAGAAATGTGGGGAAAAGCCTTTTTTGTATCTTCAGAACAGCAGGATCATGCGATCGACTGAAGACTGATGAAACAATGAACACATAAGATTTTATTTTGTCTCCTAATTGGACGGGGAATTGATTAGGGAGATGTAATACTTGTCATAAGAGTGTGGCATCCCCCTGGCCCCCTCCCCCCTCACGTCAGTGATTTTTGTTTGGGGGTTTCTTTCTTTTTTCTTCTTCTAATATTTCTAATATTGGGCTATAGCCTAACATTCTGGAAGCTTGATTATTGATAATATCCAAGTCATATCAGGTTACCGTCATATCTGAAAAGTGAGAAAATGTTCATTACGCCAAAATCATCCAAATGTTTGTGGTAAATTTTCTCAAAATGAAACTTGACCCAGCCCCCTACCCTCATAGGCCTACACCTGATTTGCCAAGTCATCTGGCTAAGGAGTGTAAGCTTCTTGCTCTGACTGGGGAGGTGGAAGAGAGATCTCTCTTCTACCTCCCTGCTCTGACCAAGGAGTTATGACAGAACTGCTTGCTCTTTACATATAGCCAACACTTGTGAAATTTGTATTGCTGCTCTCCGTGGTTCACTTCGGCTTCATAAATATTCTTTTCACCAGGTAGCTGCAGAATGCTCTTTTTCAAAGACAGTTTAGACTGGGCATGGACATCAATTTCTGTCAGCAAACACCTCGCCCTCCCCTCTTTCTCTCTCTCTCTCTCTACATACACATCCTTACTCTAACACGTTCACAAGCTTCCATCTAATCACGATGTTGGTTCAGGCAAGGAGTTATCAAGTGTTTTTTAGTTATAAATTTGGTTTAGTAAATAAATACACATAGATGCAGAATACATGAAATGAAGAATAAAATTAATGCAAGAAGGTAGGCCTACCCATGCACTTATCTAGGGGAGGGGGGTGTCCAAACACCCCCTTTGACAAAAGGGGCATTTTTAGGTGGTCGAACACCCCCTTTTTGTGTTATTGTAAGTCGGCACACGCCTTTTTGATGTTAAAAACGCTGCCTTAGAATTCCTGGTAACTTTTTTTAACACATATTGGATAATTTGAAAGTAACCCCCAAATAATGTTACTTTTTTTCTTTTTGTTTGGCTTGTCAGAGATTTTTTGGAATAAAAAGACCCCCAAAATACTGATATATGCACCCACCCCCTCCCCCTTTTAACAAATCCTGGGTACGGCACTTGGCCTACTAATATTTCAAAATTCACTTTGGGATTGTGTTCACTCTTCACTATTCTCCCTCTCTCTCAATATCTCCATCACTGCGTTCTCCCTCATCCTCTTATGATTTGTTTCTTCATCCTTTCCTTCCTTTCTCTCAATGGCTTGTTTTTACCGTTTTTTTTTGCACCTCTCCATTTTCTCCTCTCTTATTCCCTCTCCTTTCTGACCCTTCACAAGAAAAGGAAGTTCAAATTAAAGGAAAAAGTTCATTTTTTGTTTCAATAAGGGTATATTCAAATTACAATACAACAGAAATTACAGACTAACTGGTTCGGACCATTATGTGGCTCTGTATTGTTGGTAAGGGTAGGGATTTTTCAAGAAGGATATTATCAGTGGCAAAGGATGTATCAACATTTTAAATAATATATCTGGACATAATATTTCTTGGCAGCAACAAGTGCTGAAGACAACATGCAAGTTGTCTTTAACACTTTTCCTAAAGATTCAGGAAAGGGGGGGGGGGGCACAAGTTACACCCACTCATCCTATTACCACCATCACACCACCAAACCGACCAGTTCTTTGCCATTCAGGGTAATTTTGTTCTGGGTCTTGTGTCGGTCTTATTAGTGTGATTGAGGTATTAGGAAGATGGACAAGGAAAAAAGCCATCAATTGATAAATGTTAAAAAAAAAAAAAAAAAAAGGCAAATTTCATTTTCTCTACATGTACAGGAATTCATTGCTACTGAATTGCCATTCACAATAATAAAATTCCATTTCTACTCTATAAAAAAGAGTCAAGTTTAAATCACATTTCGATGGAGAACAAGACCCCAGGGGGCATGAAGCTCACCTGACGTGGATCAATTCACATCTGGTGCAGGGGCCCCTATAAGGCCACCCAGAAAAATTTCATGAACAACTTTCATTCTTCATGTATAGAGGTATCTCTATACACAATACCAAGTCTGAGCTTCCTACCAAGTTCGGTTAAATTCCAATCATTGGTTTTGGAGAAGAAGCTGAAAATGTAAAAAGTTTATGGATGGCGGACAACTTGCCCCAGCCCCCCCCCCCCTCCAGTATGTTACCCCCACAGACCCCCTATAGGGCCACCCAGAAAAAAATCATGAACAACTTTCATTTTTCGTCTATAGAGGTATCTCCATACACAATACCAAGTCTGAGCTATTCCTGATTCTGGAGAAGAAGATGTTTGAAATTTACATAGCTTTTACACTTGGGGGCCCTCCCCCTGGGCCCCCCTGGGGGCCACATGTACCAATTTAGCAATTTTGGATCCCCTACCCCTAAGGATGATTCCTACCAAGTTTGGTTGAATTCCGATCGTGTGTTTTGGAGAAGAAGATCAGAATGTACATTTTGCCTGGCAGCGCCCCCCCCCCCCTCTCCAGTATGTTACCCCCACAGGGCCCCTATAGGGCCACTCAGAGAAATTTCATGAACAACATTCATTCTTCATCTATAGAGGTATCTCCATACACAATACCAAGTCTGAGCTATGCCTGGTTCTGGAGAAGATGATGTTTGAAATTTACATAGCTTTTACAATCAGGGGCTCTCCCCCAGGGTAGCAACTTTGGGTCCCCTAACCCTACACTGTTAAAACATGTATTAAAAAACTACGGATTAAAAAAATGTTGATTAAAAATCGCTCAACATTGGTTATAAAATGAATGTTGGTTAAAAATGACTTTTAATCTTGCGTGGGTTAAAAATATTGTTGATTAAAATTATTGTTTTTATTCTTGTTGGTTACTTTGTAACCAACATTGATTAAAAACAGTGTTCTCTGCTTTCCCGCCAAACTGATAGTGCTAACTGTCAAGACACTTTATCTTTTTGTTGGTTAAAAGTTTGATCAAAGTTGATTAAAATACCAATAGCGTGACCGAACAGCGCATGCGCATATGGATTTGGAACAAATTCGCTGCGCACAAATCTATCACAGAAATTGTTTGCGATAAAAATGGAAGGCATTGTCATTCAAGTCGCTGAATGAGTGGGGACTTTCAAAGAGTTTGTCGGCGTGTTTGAAGGTGAGAAACTATTATTCATATATGTGATTGCTGTCCAGCTTAATTTTGGGAAGACATAGATCTACAGTGTGCTCTTTCTTTCTAATTTAAACGGCTTGGGAGCAAGTTCGACCTGCTCGATCTGGACTAGACCTGGCTAAGCCAGGCCCACCGGTAGATTTACTGACTGCGCCTATGGCAGCGAGGAGGCGACGCCGGCGGTATGGCGGTGTGTTCAACTTCGCGCATGTCCATATTTCGCGGACAGGGCAATATGACAAACACTGAAACTAGAACAGTTTTTTGAGAAAAAGATATAAGCACCAATGTAGGCGTAGGCGTAGTCTACCGGTGGGCCTGCCTTAGTCAAGGTCGAACTTACCAAACCGCTGAAAGTAGATCACTGAGTAGATCTATTTCGTTATAAGGCTAGCTAGACAACAATTACATATATGAAAAGAGTTTCTCCGGGGAGTTTCTCATCAAATAAATCTAACCAACAATTTGTTTAAGTTTAATCAACACCATTTTAACCAATGTTGAGCAAAATATGATTAACCAACAAATGGTTAAACATTTAACCAACACAATAAAACTAACCAACAAATGGTTAAACATTTAACCAACAATATGTTTTAGTTTAATCAACACCAATTTAACCAGCGTTGAGCAAAATACGATTAACCAACAAATGATTAAAACTTTTAATCGACCACAGGTTAAACTTTAATCAACAGGCCGTTGATTAAAGTTTTAACCTACAAATGTGTGGTTCACCTGGTAACCCTCGGTTGATTAAAATTTTAACCAACAAGATTAAAAATTTTAATCAACGTTCTAACAGTGTAAGGATGATTCCTACCAAGTTTGGTTGAATTCCGATCATGTGATCAAGAACATGAAAATGTAAAAAGTTAACGGACGATGCACGACGGACAACGGACAAATTTCCATCGCAATAGCTCGCTCAAGCCTTAGGCTCAGGTGAGCTAACAAGAAAAGTCCAGGCCGGTCCACTCTTTGATATCGTCTTCCCATCTTTTCTTCTGTCTTCCTCTTTTTCTTCCACCTTTTCTTCCACCTTTCACTGTGCCTTGCTGGATGGTTTTTGCAAGACCCGAAGAATGTGAAACATGACATATCATTTCAGTTTGCGCTTTTTCACGGTCATGAGGAGTTCTTCGTATGGCCCAATTGCTTGGTGGATGATGGTGCGGACCGTCTCGTTGGTTATGTGGTCTTTATATGAGATTTTACAGAAGCATCTCATTTCCATTGCTTGAATTCGCCTCTGGAGGTCTGCTGTGAGGGTCCAGGATTCCCAGGCAAACAGGTAGATGGATAGGACGAGTGATCTCATCAATCGTATCTTGGAACTGAGCAAGACCAGGAAGTCTAACACCATAACTAAGCTGACAGTGGCAGGGAATCCAATTAGCACGTACAACAGTTTGGTGGTGCTGTAATAAAAGAAAAGATAGTTTTAAAAAAATGAATTAGAATTTCAATGAAATAAAAAAAAAATTCTTTTGTGAAAAGGCCATGGCCTGAATTCATGAATACTTCTGTAAGGGTATTACAAGCAACGTACATGGCCTCATGCCCAATCATAAATGGCAATACAGGCTACGCTTATTTTAAACCATAGTTTAGACCATGGGTTTACCCTCCTTTGTGAATTGTGGCCAATGTGTTTCTTAACAAGGTGTCAAGCTTTTCATAACACTTTTTTGGTCATGAACTGAAATGGAAACTGTCCTAAAGTGAAATATGCCAGTGTTGCGAACACAACATGCACTGGTCTACATGATGGTAGAGGTACCTTTTAAAAATATTCTAGTAATTTACACAGCAACACCTTGTGTAAAACTAACGTGCAAACAAATCAGACATGAACTAACAACTGCCTACAAAAAAATTACTTATACTAACAAAAATCTCTATATCAGACTGTAATACAGAATCCCATAAATTATTCATCATAAGAATATAAAATGTAAAGTAAATCCATCCTTCATCCACAAATATTTCTTTCATCATTCATCAAGACAAATTTACAAAATCTATAGGAATGCAGATATAAATATCATAAATTTGTCAACCGGGGCGTCGCTAGCGGCAAATGCGCCACCTCTGTTGGCAACGAAAAAAGAGGGGGGGGGGGGAAGAGTGAGGTAAAAAAGGAAAGGAAGGGAAAGGAAAATAAACACTAAAAAGAAGGAAAGGAAGGGAAGAGAAAGAAGGAAAAACTGGTCAAATTTCTTTGCTCGCTCGCTCAAGTCGCTCGCAAAAAACATTGAGATGTTAATCTTTGGGCAAATGGCTGCCCCCCTGGGATTGTCAAAGTTCAGATGGTCACATTCGGGCAGCGAAGTGCTAGTATACATGTATATGGGTCTGTTCACAAAGTTGGGGCACCAAAACTTGACATTTTATCGTAAAAACATTGTAGTTTTAACACTATGACTTACACCATTAAGTTGTTTTATATGAATGTACTTGGTGCCTCCAGGAAGCTTTTGAAGAACACAAGACAAATTGTTTTGAGGGGCATTTTCAAAATATTGACAAAAATATACTGGTGTTCCATGTTACATCCACAACCACCTTTTTTTAGATTACCAGCATATCTACATGCATGATACCTTTATTACAAAGCTAAATCCTATTAGTAATGGGTACATTGTGTTATGGTGCTGACTTAATGAAGCAAAACTTTTAACAAAAGAATAAATATCTTCCCTGAGTTTATCATGAATGTTGTGGGTGTAACGGTTTCCAATCAAATGTCACAAGTTGTGGATGAACGAGACACCAAAGAATATCTGCAACTTTCATCAATAACTCTTGAAGTCAGTATATACTCTCATTGCAGTTGTTGTTGCATTGAATTAAATAGAGAACCTAAAGTAACCAGGCAAATATTTATCATCAAGAGCATTATGGATGTGCCGTTATGTCTCAAAATAAGACTTTGCGGATGTAACACGGACACAATGTCCGGTTACATCCACACGCTGGTTTTTCATAATTATTTCCAAAATACATTGTGGAACAACATGTTTATGTTTCTCAGATGCTTTTTATTTTCACCAGAGATAGAATGGCCAAGTAAGAAAATTCTAACTAGACTTTTTCATCAAATTACAGGGGATTAAAGAAAAAAATGTCTCAAAAGGTGCCCAACTTTGTGAACAGACCCATATCCACATATTGAAGAAGAAAGGTTCCAGGATAATTACATAACTTATGTAATTATCTGGCAAAATATTTAGAAATTGAAAAGCTGATATTTGGGCATAAGGCGTCAGTCCCCTCCTTACGAAATGGGCCTGTCTGATCAAGATCTCTATGTCTGCGATTTTCTTTTAATTTTTGTCGGGGGAGAGGGATTAGGGTGCAGCAGTTTTGTCGGCAAAAATGGGTATCGCATCCATTTGTTGGCAAATTTGGGTGTCACAATCCCATTCAAAATGTTCTAGCAACGCCCCAGTTAGTCAAGCTCTTGCATGACAAAAACTTTAATGGAATAGACCCAAGTGGCAATAAACCAGCTTAATTTTATTTTTTATTATACTTCATTTCTTTATTTTTTACATGTAGACCCTACTACTCCAAATACAAAATTGTTCTTTGTTTCATTCCTGTTCTATAATTGCACATCTCTCAAGTAAACATGGAAGGTGAGGAAAGAGGATATTTACCTGTAGGTGAGTGTAGATCTATTTGCATGTTTCTGGCATGACTGTGTCTGCTCCATCATCAAATAAGAGATGTCATGCATCTGTAAGCAAAATAGAATGACTAGTCAAATGTATCCATAACAGACTATCAAACCGTTTTCTTAGACTAGTATATGGATCTGAATGAAGACTGAAAATAAGAGTTTGTCGATATCTACTGAATCATATACATGTACCTGTGAACAGCCCACACCTCCCTGTCCTATTGCATATCCACTTATCCAGGGAAGTATTAAAAAACATTTTAAAAATAAAATTCAGTAGTATGAAGGGGTGGGTCCATATAACTGAAGTTTGCCATTGGATTTCTCCAAAAATAATATGCATGGAATAGCACTAACCAAGATAAAATATTTATTCATGCTTATGCCCAACATACATTGCGATTTCCCGAATATTGAATGCAAAATTTTTAAAATTTACAGATCAGATCTACCAGTAGTTGGAAACTATCTGTCCGGACACCCAACATAGGTATACTTAGTGATAAGGATTTCTCATTCTCATTGATAAGAACCGTCACATATAAATCCTATATAAATCAAGATTTTGAACTGCTAAGAAAACAATGCAATTACTCAATGGCATGATTGGTATGTAATATTCCACCGGATTGGAAAAGCGGCAAGAAGATTCAAAATTCCTGGAAAGAGCAGAGTGAATCTATTTTTTCAAATCTGGAAGAAAGAAACAGATCTAACGACCCGGGGGGGGGGGGGGGGGGGGGGGGGGAGCACTCAGTATATACATGTACATGCAGTGTGTGGTGGGTATGTGCCGCCCAGAAGACCCCCATTTTTACACTAAAGTTTTCGTTCCAAAGCATACCATTTTTTTCTTGAGAAAAAGAGAAAAAACATTCCAAAGCAACGTTTTTTTTTTTCATTTTGTCGTTCTAGTCGTTCTGGCACGTCTCGGCCTTGCCCGTTTCGCTTCAAAGACAACATAGAATAGACGTGCCATGGCACACTGCGTATTAAGCGAATGCATGGGAGCTTGTGTGTGGGTACCAGGTAGCTGTACGAGCTCCTTGGCTTATCAATCTGGTACTTGCCTATGGAGCTGTACATGGGATCCATATACCTTGTGTGTTGGAAGGCATCACCCCAAAAAACTACATCTAAATATCACCATTTCTCACATAATTTGACCCATGCAACCCACCCTCGCAATTTGCTATAGGGGTTACCTTCCAGGATCAACTAAGATTGTAAAAATTGAATGACTAAAAAAGGGGGAAAAAGACTAAAATCGACAGATTTTTTAACCTTGCATTTGTAATGTATATACATGTATATAAGGGACACACAAACCTTACCTTGCATGGGTAGTCCCATATAACTTACATCATGTGCAAGTAAAAAAAAAACCTGATCACACCTGCCAGTTTTGTGTTGTTTTTTTTTGTCAATCAATTTTTACAACCTTAGTTGATCCTGGAGTTTAAGGTAACCCCTTTAGCAAACTCTGACTCTGAGGCCTGGCTGAGGATGGTTTGGATGACAGTGACTCACAGTATGTGAGAAATGGCAATATTTATTTGAGATCTATTTTTTTTTGGGGGGGGGGGTTGATATCTCATTATCTGCCTCCACACACGGTATGGATCCTACCTATATTATGAGCTCCTTGGCTTATCAATCTGGTACTAGTACTAGTAGTACTGGCCTACGGAGCCGTTCATGCCATGGTATCCAACTGTGAGTGGAGTCGGAGGCACATATCAACAAAAACAAGATCTAACAATAACTTGTAAGATGTCATGCATGTCTAAATGAATTATAATCATTTCTCACATACTTACATGTACGAGCCATACAAACCAGACATTTTATTCACAAGCCTCAAATTTCAAAATGTTGTTTTTCACGTCAAAAACTCCCGAACTGCGTGTAAATGAATATTTGAATAAGTGCGCAGACATGTGATTGGGAACCATGCAAGATTGTTTATAAAAAATTTTATATTCAATGTTGAATTACTAGTACTCAATTAGGGCCTACTTGAAATGACAAGACGGTGAAGACCACCGTTTCTTGTGAAAATGGCATTGTCCTTGCTCTAATTTTGATGCAATTTTTTTTCAAACTTACTCTTTAGAATATCAGGAATAAAATAACATAAAGGCAAGAGTTCTTTAGAGGAATAGTAAAGAAATTCTTGTTCATTTTTCCCGTCAAAACCTTAGGTGCGCAGACCTAGAGTAGCGCTCCCCATACAGCTGCGGAGGCCAGTACCACTGCCACTATACCAGATTGATCAGCCAAGGAGCTCGGCGTACAGTAAAGTACGCAGTACAATCATGTACATGTAGGTCACCCCATTATACCCGGGATACCACTCCAGTCGATAGAGCTAGAGTCAATAAAATCTTACAAATCTTACAGTGAGTTGTGGATATCACACTGTGCCCCTGTCCCGGCGCTGGCATTATGTTTGGTCAATCTGACTAGACAGCTGCCGCTGCTTGTCTGAAGGAGAAAAAAATCTCAAGTCTCAAGATGATAAAACAAACGTCGAGAACTAGCTTTCAGTATGCATGCTATAGCTAGCTGCACTGAGCCGAGTTAGTTAGCTACATGCGATATGCGTATACGCTGGCGCTGGCATGGCTCGCCGACGGGTACGGTACGACCGTATACCGTTGCACTGTACAAGTAACTATCCCGACAGCTCAGCTAGCTAAAAGCTGGTATATCACTGGCGCCTAGCGCCTGTAAGTTGATGTTGGGTATAAACTGGCTTACCAGAGATACATAGTATGTATCTCTAACATGTACGAAACACACATAACGTATTGCCAATGTCTCACAACGAACGCATGAGGACGCTAGACCAAATACTGTTTGAAACGTAGATCTGCCGTTATTTCAGCCAGAATTTTGATTTCAAAACCATATTTATTTTCTTTTTAAAAAATAGTAAATGAGCTCCAATTTCTATCTTACTTTCACATGTCACTAATTATAGTTCTAACAGTAGGATTATATATCATTGGACCACTTTCACGCTGAATTTGTCAAATTTTGCAAAGCTACACAATACCTTTAATCCAATCCACAAGAAAGCCAGGATCGGGGAGATAGACGAACTTAAGGCCTGAATAAGTCGATAAGTACACCGGTCAGAATAGACTGCAACGGCTGTGAGATGCAAAAAAGGGGGAGAGGGCAGAGAAAAGTAAATGCCGAGAAAAGAAGCCGATGTGAAGAGGGGGAGAAATTGAAAGAAATCAATTTTACTTCTTCCCCTTGGATGACCTCTGAATAGAATATTGGAATCTCCGCAGCCACTAATTCATTTATACGATCCAAAATGGTTGTATCTGGGGAGAGCCAATCCAATTGTGGTGTTTGCGTTTGTGCTTACACAGTGGGAAATGTGCTCATCTCGTAGAAATTAGGATCGAAATAAAAACACGGGGCTGTTCCATCTGTTCGCACGATTAACAGTTTATCTTTTAGCGCTACAAACACAATGTCAGTCCACACGTGGGTAATTAGGCAGACGTACTACATGTTCCTGATGGTCTGTTCAGACTACAGGAGAGTTATACGCGACACATAAAAAGAAACGTACAAATAATCGTCATACAGCAGAAGCAGCGTACTGGACTACAACATCATATAAAGAAACATTGTATAAAGAAACAGGTTTGGGGGGAAGTCAGCTGACACCATATGTTTTGTATCAGGTTATGTCATGGACAGACGGAGCAAACAATATTACAGCTGATTGGGCACATCAATGCGCACACTATAAGCCCTGCCCAGTTAACCATTCTCGTACCATACAATGGTCGGACTACGGGGGGAAGCTGATTCTTTATCAAGTTCTCGTTCGAAACGATGCTCAAACATGCGTTTCGCTATACAAAGTTCTGTTACATACAGTGTTCAGAATCTGAAAATCTATTTACTTATCGTACAGCGATACGATTTTCGTATAGCGATACGATGAAATATGGTAGTCTGAAAAGGGGGTGAGTAGAAGACTTGTGGTTTACAATACATAATCTATCTCACTGATTGCTAGACATACTTATGGAGATGGATCCTAGGTTTTGGATACAAAATATGGTGGAAGTAAGAACTGCTGGTATCTAGAGAATAAAGCTATACCAGAGTGAAAAGTGAGATTGAAATTAAGACAGTTGTATACATTAGACTATATCACTATACAAGTTGAATGAAAGTCAGAACATTGAAAGAGCATTTTGTGAATGGAGACCCAAATGACATAGAATCTGCATGTTCTTAATATTGCTCAGGATCTTATGCAGTACGGCTTGTAGCATTAACAACCCCTCCCATTAAGACAGATACCCCCTCCCCCCCTCAAGTACATAATAGGCTTGTAGCATTAACAACCCCTCCCATTAAGACAGATATCCCCCTCCCCCCCCCCCCCCTCAAGTACATAATAGGCTTGTAGCATTAACAACCCCTCCCATTAAGACAGATACCCCCCCCCCCCTCCCCTCAAGTACATAATAGGCTTATAGCATTAACAACCCCTCCCATTAAGACAGATATCCCCCCCCCCCCCCCCCCCCAAGTACATAATAGGCTTGTAGCATTAACAACCCCTCCCATTACGACAGACCCCCCCCCCCCCCCCCCCCCCGAAGGAAGCATGGCATATGGAAGAACCAAAGATGCAGATGTCTTCCATCATAATGGATCAGTCAGTTCTAATATGGCCCCATTAATTTATTTTGTTTTAATAATTAAAAAGTGAAAGTTTAGCACCTGAAGGAAGCACAGTATATGGAAGAATCAGTCACTGCTTGGGTGCATCCATACTAGCCCATTCAAACTGAAGCTATATAAATTTGATCAGAGCTTCTTGAGAAAACTGTTGAAAGTTCCCTGTCCCAGAGGGGAGAGATGCAGGCATAGAATTATGTAAACCCAGCATGGAGCATGTGCCGTATGGAAGAATTGATACAAATTAGGAGATTTCCAAGACTGTAGCTGTATACGCATGCTAGTGCAAGTGGTAATAACGCAACAAGTCTGTGAGTAAATCTTCAATGCAAAATGAAACTAAATATTGGACTATTTCATTAACTAGCCTAAGACAACCTGCTTTTAAGCGTGCAAGTTCACGGGGATGAAATAACCCTCTGTTTGCATCTTCACTGTGAATTAATGTGTAATTTTGTGAAAGGGCTAATTTCCCAAAATCACAGTTAGTAGGCTATTGAGGGCCCTGTTTCATAAAACTTGTATCAATGACAAGTTACGATAACTGTTATAAGCTACAGAAATCCTTGCATCTGATTGGCTGAGAGCAAATTTGTCAAGTGAAAATCACAGACAAGATACTTGATGAAACACCCCCCTGAAATAGGCTAATGAAGAAGAATCCTTGTGAATCCTTGAGAGTGGCTCCAATCCTAACAAATATGATCTTCTGTTTGTCTCATTCTTGGGTTGAAAAAATGTAATGATGAGATATTGGTTACAAAAACCTCAAAACAAAACCCATCAAAACTCATCGCTGGCTGTTTCACTTCCTCCTTCCTACAAAGGGAAGGTCCTACTAGATACCTGATGGTGACAGGTCAAGACAAAGAGAGGGTAGAAGGTTAAAATAAATGAAACTAGATAGATTCCTGCAGAAAGACAAACAAATTACGGTAACCTACTTCAGAGCTCGAGGGTCATCTATTTCCATGGATAATAAGACAGCGAAGGCTTCTCTCTCCTTCATCTTCTACCCCCATCAGACATGGTAGATTTCCATAATATTATGCAACTCGCTTACAAGCTTTCCCAACCTCTGCCCGCATGACAAATAGCATTTTTTTTCACTTTAATCATTTTGTCAAGGATTTGATGTTGGAATTTAAAGAAAAGGTTCTACAAATGCAGTGAAACTCCAAACGTCAGTGTGTTTGATAAATTCATATATTTTTTTTCAAGCAGACAAACCATTTAAAGGGATAGTCCACCCTGATTACAAGTTGGCTTTAAAAGCAGAAAAATTAAAGAAACAGATCGGTGAAAGTTTGAGAAAAATCCGACAAGAAATAACAAAGTTATGGATTTTTGAAGTTGTAATCAATTAGACACAAATTGGCAACTCCGTGACGTATCTTGCGAGCTCCTCTCCCATTTGCTCAATACAGAAAATTTCATAAATTTTCATTTTAGTTTTTGATGAAGATTGTTTCATACAGGTTTTGTGTAAAAGCATATGAGCAATGATTATCTAAGGTGCATGTACGATTGAATATTTCCTTTAGCGAAAACGGAAATTAATGATTTTTATTTTGGTAAAGGGCAAATGGAAGAGGAGCTCGGAAGATACGTCACAGAGTTGCCAATTTGTGTCTGATTGATTACCACTTCAAAAATTCATAACTTTCTTATTTCTTGTCGGATTTTGCTCAAACCTTCACTGATCCGTTTCTTATTTCTTCTTTTAAAATCAACTTGTAATCAGGGTGAACTATCCCTTCAAAAAATTCAAAAATGGAGAATATTCCTACATATGGATAATAACTGAGGGGTCATTAGCATGCATGTTCACCTGAAAGTGTACCAATCACCTGAACAAAATAATTTGCCTACAGCTAGAAAGTATTAAATTAACCTCATCTGGTATTCCATAGGTCAACAGTTAGGGAATATGAAGGAAATAAAGGATATCACAAAACTCTTCGCGCTGAACCAAACTCGGCGTTCAGTTCTGCACGAGCCCTTATCGAGCGTATGGGTGCGCTGAGTAATCTTCTCACAAGTCGCTTTTACACTTATAGAGAATGTAATTAAAATTGCAATATCTCTTTACAGAATTAATATTTGAAGCCCATATTTGGAATATAGTATAATGACAAGCACCCTCTAACAAACAGAGCAAAATACTTTTTGGTGATTGTTACACTTTAAACTCAAGGGGAACTGTGAAAAGTAGTCCTAGCTGCAATCGAAATTTCCGCCTCCAGTATGGGAAAATCAATGTAGCCTGCCTTATTCCCACAATATTTTCCTTCAAATCTTCTTGAAAATTTTTTTTTTTTTATAAGATGGTGAAAGGTGGAAACAGAATTCCCACAGCTCAAAGTATTTCTTCCAGCCGATCACTTACGAATCAACACAGACAGAACAAATATATATGCCCAAAGTTCCAGTCGTTTCTTCAAACCACTTCCAAACCCTTTGAGAATTGGGAAATGGCACTGGAAAAATGTTGACGTTTCCGGTCAGTTTTGTGCTAATAAGGACTCTGCACAAACTGCAATGGTAGTACACACAGGGAGATCATGGGATGAACCCTTTGCTTCATTTGTAAAAAGGCAAATGTATTAGAAAATATTCATAACTGTTAAAATATGTTTGGGCCAAAAATTACATAATAATAAATTATTAGAGGTAAAGTGTGGTATTCACAATTTTTAAGCACCATTTAGATGAAACATAACATTTCTATATACACTAAAGGAAAAAAGAAACTTATAAAAGTTCAAGAGATCACCAAATTAAATTCTCTGCATGGAAATGTACCAAATTTGGATATAATGTTGATTCAATGCATGGCTTTAAATGACAGTCAATAACAAAAAGTTTTCTTCAATGCCACAAAAGAAATGTGCACTGAAACAAAGGACTCTCTAATCCCAAAGTCACAAAGATAAACTGCAGTCTTGTACACCATATGCATGTCAATGAATGAAACAAAAGAATTTCAAAAGGGATTTGCACCCCTCGAGCAAGAGGATATTGATGTTCTGCCATGGTGCGCCCGTTCACCAGACCTTTCCCCAATTGAACATCTCTGGGAAGAGCTTGGTCGACGTGTGTCAAGGCGTGACAATCAACCCATCAATAGGGAGACGCTCATTGCAGCACTGCAAGAGGAATGGAACAATGTTCCCCAGGCTACCATCGCGAATCTGATCGGAAGCATGCGAAGACGGTGTACAGCTTGCCAGCAAGCTAGAGGTGGACATACTGGCTATTAATCTGTTTGGATATGAACTTGCAAATCCCTTTTGAAATTCTTTTGTTTCATTCATTGACATGCATATGGTGTACAAGGCTGCAGTTTGTCTTTGTGACTTGGGGATTAGAGAGTCCTTTGCTTCAGTGCACATTTCTTTTGTGGCATTGAAGAAAACTTTTTGTTATTGACTGTCATTTAAAGCCATGCATTGAATCAACATTATATCCAAATTTGGTACATTTCCATGCAAAGAATTTAATTTGGTGATCTCTTGAACTTTTATAAGTTTCTTTTTTCCTTTAGTGTATGAAGGCTGATTACACTACACTACACTCTGAAAAAAAAATGAACACAATTAGGTAATGAATTCATGGTTTCAACTGAAAGAAAAAGCTTTTAAGCTCTTAATTAGGTTATTTGAATTATTTCAATTACTTTCTCAATACACCAGAATGTAACATTTTGACTTTGACATCCAGTATCTTTTTACAAGAGCATTAATCAAAGGTGAATCTATATATTCTTTCAATATATCTTTCTTGGGTTTACATTCTTTTTTTCCATTATCTTCAATGCACTTCAGCATGATATACTGTAGCTCTATATGATGACCATATGAGCTAGGGCAACCCCTTCCAAACACTTCATATCTGTCTTTGTTTGTATTACTTTCCATATTATACACTCATTACAATCCCCCCTCCAGACTTGTAATGTCTTTAACACATGAGGGCTCAGACAAAAACAGCAAAAAGCCCTTCTCTGCATCTCTCTCTCTCCCTCTCTCTCTAGATCTTCACACCACATCATGTTGTATCTCCATTTCTCTGTCTTCTCTATCTTTCTTTCCTCTTTCAAACATTATATTTTATTATCTTTCAGTGTATAATGAATGTAATGTAAACAGGTATAAAGATTTTACATTTTTACAGTATCCCACTACTCTGAAATAAATAAAGTTATTTAATAATAGTCCCTACCCCTCCCAATAAGCCACGAAACTAACTTTTCTTCCTCAACTGTTCATCTCCAGTACTTCTTTATCCTTTTCTGCCTTTCTATCTGTCTCATCCCACCCCTCTCTCTCTTTCCCCACCCTCCTTCTCCCTCCCTCTCTCTCTCTCTTTCTCTTTCTCTTTCTCCCTCCATCCCGTTACAATATGTCATCTCTAAATTCAGATACATGTCGACCAACATTCATCATTTAATCTCTTTTGTATTATCGACGACACATTACGGGCTTCTCCCCACTTACATACAAGTATCTCTCTCTTCTTCTCTTTATTACTGATCTATCTATCCATCACAGAAGCGTCTTTCGATTCTCCATTTTCTATTTCTCTCTCCCTCTACTATACCCTCAACCTTCCAACTGCTAAAGTCATTCCCCCCATTACTCGCACATCAGATGCCATTCCACACATCACTTCTATTCTACTCACCTCTCTCTCTCTCTCTCTGTCGCTTCTCACATCATATGGAGAAATGAAAATGGGGCTCTGCGGTGGCAGGGTGTTTTTAACTTGCACAAAATATAATCTTCTCTAAAGCCCATGCTTGAAAGCTGGTGACATACAAGCTAAATTGACATTGTATACCAGGTATGATGTGATACATTGTGGATGCTCCAAATATAAGCTCCTTGTCTCTCGTCTGAGCAGTTTCCTGCACATTGAAAAAACAAGTTGCCCTTATTCATGTATGATTATTTAGCATGCTGGGTATACAAAATGATTTACCGAGTACTTCATCTAATGAAAACTGAATTACAACTGCACTTAGCTTTTGAATCTATGAAAGCTACATTTAACTGTCTCCAATAATTACCAAATGCTTGACCTAGTAAAATAATAATAAATAGGACTCTAAGAATTAGCTTTGAAGTGCACAGGAAACAAGATTAATTACATGGATGAGTAAATTAGTAAAAGTAAATCAACGAGTTTACTAGAATTAAGTGTCCTGCACACCCCTCCCTTCCACTCCTCTTCCCCTTCCATAAAAACTATGTAAACCAATCCTCCAATAAATATCAATCCTCAAAATAATTCTTCACTCAAACTACAATCGGAGTGACCCCTTGGGACGGGGGAGGTTGCAGGAGCTTATAAAGAGATGCAATCACTTCGGTTGCCGGTATCGTCCTGGAGGTGCCCTATTACCGAAGAACTCGATACCAGCGGTACAAGCTCATTGGGTGCTTGGTTACCTTGCCCTCAAATATTTACGATTTGTGATTCCTTGGGCACTCATCGCCCTCTCACTTTACTGCCCCGGTTTCAGCCTGCCTACCTCTGTAATATACGGTTGGCCTTTTCAGATGGGGGCGTTAGCACTTTCGCTTCGGGATAATTGATAATATGATTCAATAATGTATCAGTGATGAATTCTTTTAAGATATAACTATGTTCAAAATTCTTTAGGAAGAGTTGTAGCAATACATTATAATCATTTGATTGATTCAGGGATTTTATTAAACAAATTCCATTCTGGCAACCCGAAGACTACATTGCCATGGTTACAATATTATGTACATGATAACAACATTGATAAAATAGTCTATCAGTTCACACAATACTGTCAATATATAGAAAATAATTAAAATTGTAATAATAGTAATAAGTATTTGAATCATCATATATAAAAAAACAAATACATTTCAATTTCACTTAAACAAATTATAATTTACATTTGCAAGAATATTTATATTTCGTAATAGAAAATTGGCTTGTTTAACACTAAGATAAGATTTCAAATAATTGCAATTTGATTAAGCAAGAGTAAAGTCAGTGGGGTAAAAAACTATTGCACTAGCTATCATATAAAAAATGGGTTACATTACAGACAACTTTATTTATAATCAACAACCATCATGCATTTAAGAAAAAAATAACTTATATCGTCTGCTAAGAGAAAGAAGGGCATTAACTAATACACTCCTACAGAGAGTTATGGCCCTCTAGCTCTCAGCTAATGATACTACCAACACATTCTGTCCAAATCAGGAGATAAGCTCAAAGTGAGCTTGAAAGAAAGTAGTCAATAAGAATAATAGAGGCTTATGAAATATCTTGGTAGTCCTCAACTTTTCTATGAAGAATCCATAGAAAGCTCCTGTGACTGAGTAATCATTACAATGGTTTTGAAAAAAGGTCAAAAAAAGTATTGATCTATCTATATATCTGCAGTTTGATCAAATGATCGATCTATATACAATTCAATTTTATTTTTTGTTTTGTTTTAAAAAATGTATTTACATCATGTATCTCTCCATTTATCAGTCTTTATTTATATCTGCTCTTTGATTACAACTAACTTTTCCTACTTATGCAATCATCAGCTACCTCTTTTTAGTAGCTCCATGACAAAACATCAAGTAATATCAAGTAATCCTTGCTATCATACATTAGCCTAATATGAAACTCCCTTGACAATATGCTTTTCGATATAATTTGCCATGTGTGAACACACCTCTTCTTACTATTATACGAAGCCACTTGGGAGGATGGGGGAAAAAATGGAGGAAGCACAAAATACTTGTCAGTATGGTGTGATTGAATTATGCAATTGCTCTGGTAGAACTTGATCCCACCAATAAGGTATGGTGCGGTGTAGCCTTACAGCTGAACTCCTACTCTCCACCTTCTCACCAAGTTTGGTGATTATTTTCTTCTCCTCTAGATGCTGGGTGCCTTCATATTTGGAAGGAATGATACCGATAGGGTATAGAATGGTGACATAACAGATTGTGTAATATCATTAATCTATGTATAGAAAAGCATGGCTATCCTGTGATCAAGCTACATGAGTAAAATTACCTTTGCGTTCACAAGATTTTCTGTGTGATTGTATGAAATGTGTCTGTACACTGAGACTTTTACCCATTTGTTTCACCCCAAAACGATAAATACCTAGATAAGTAGATATGCGCATTGACTAATAGTTCTTTTTAGTACTAATATCCATTAATAGTCAATGGTCATAATATTATTGGTCAATTTCCCACACTTGACAAATTACTAACTCCAAACCTGGATTCAAGACTATACCTCACCTAATACCCTAACTCTAATTAACCCTAACCCAAAACCCCATTGCAACACTAATCCAACCCTGGACTCAAGACTATACCTCACCTAAAACCCTAACTCTAATTAACCCTAACCCAAAACCCCATTGCAACACTAATCCAACCCTGGAATCAAGACTATACCTCACCTAAAACCCTAATTCTAATTAACCCTAACCCAAAACCCCATTGAAACACTGAATGCTAACCATAAAACAATAGAGGTGTTGTGGTCTAGTGGATACGTCACCGGACTGGATCGCATGGTTCACGGTTTGAGTCCCGCCGCGGCACTAACATCCTTTGGTAAGACATTAATCTACATTGCCACTCTTACCCAGGTTATAATGGGTACCTGTGAGGATTGTCAAAAGTCAATGTGACTGTTTTTGCCATTGCCCTACATGCATGCATGTGAATGGTGCAAAATGGTAGGAATGCTCCCTAAGGAGTGGAGATGGTGCACACTTTGTGTGCAGGCTTGTAATCCAATGACCAAGGGTAATAACAAATAACATTGTAAAGCGCATTGAAGTATTCACATAATGCGCTATATAAATGTAATATATTATTATTATTATCAAAACAATACCGTTGACGTAATGAAGCCTATAGCAAATAAATCTCGCCAGAGCATATGTGGGATCATCGTATCATCATCTTCTTAATGTGCATAAGACAATCATTACTAGTTGAGTGTTAACAGTTCATTATAACGAAATATCTGCAAATGAGCAGAGTTTAATTGTCTTATTATCAATGAATGCTGGTAAATACATTGGATATGTTTTAAGCCTGCATCAAGATTAAACCTTCCAAGATAGCTTACGTGTGTCTACACTTCAACTCTTGCTTATGAAATTCACATACATGTATGACAAGCATATTCATAAAAAGTTCACCGACCGAATCTGACCGAAAAGACTAGAATACAGGGGACATAATTATTTCTATTTTATATTGCTGTCAACAATTCTAAACATCTCAGTTTATATTTTTTCAATCCTATACTGACTATATCTAATACATGATAAAAGTTAAGTTCATTATTTACAAGCATTGGCGTACAAAGGGGGAAGGGGCTTCACAGGCAAAGGCTACGAGGAGGGGCTGAGAAAGGACATTCGGACAACCAACAACTCATTTCAGGCAGCGAAATTGATGTAGTTCTCACAAGAACTGAAGAGTTGTTATGCAGGCAAAGAATGTCAGTTCCTCACAAAAATGTGCCTGTACGCCTATTTACAAGAAATTTTAAAAATATATATATACATATGTAAAAGTCCCTCCTAATTTTATATTTTGCATCTTTCTGCCTTGTACCATATTGGTTATCAAAAAACTTATAATAATCAACTTATACAAGTACATAAATGTGTGTGTATATATATATATATATATATATATATATATATATATATATAAATTTAAAAAAGGGAGGACAGCTCTGGGGAACTTTGATTGAGCTACGCAACGTTATTCTCGCATTTCTTTCACTTTATATATATATAAAGTAGTGCTTAAGAGAAATAAAGAGAAAGAGAGAAAGAGAGACAGAGCGAGAGAAAGACACCAAAAAGAGAGAAGAAAGTCAGAAAACTCTCATACTACAGGTATGAGATGTGTTTAAGGTTTTATACAGATAAGCCTTTTAAGAGACATTTCCAAAAATATTCCTGTCCCTGGTCATCATCTTTCACCCATTCTATGTATGGCCCTTGTCCTCCCATGTACAACCCCACAAGAAATGGCATCTCATTGTCTTCAATGTGCTCCAGGAAAACCACCACTATGTTCTCTGTCTGGGTATCGTCCACTTGATCTATTGCCATGCTTGGAAACATTTCGAAAACCAGTCATCAGCAATAGCCGCTTTACTCAGTAATACAAATATCTTAAAGCTTCTTGTCAAGACGTGGTCAATGGCTTCCAAGAGATACATCCCAAGAGGCTGATTGTCTTTGGTGATCATGTTTTGACTTCGCTAGTAGTATGGCAAGAGTGTCTGAAAGGTTGGTTTCAGGTGATCATGAATCTAATGCTCATCATCCGGTGTCGATATGACATGCATGTCAAACTCATAATCCTTCGTCCAGGACTTCTCCGTAACCTAATATAGCTAGTCGGGGAAGGAAGAGTCTGTACTTTATGGTTCGTCTGTAGTGGTACACGATGATGACGATAATAATGACAATAAGGACGCCGAAAAATGCTGAGGCATACTTAGCAGACTTCGCTGGGCAGAGACCATTTGGTTCGATTGATACCAATGCCTCTCCCTTGTAAGGTTTCAAGGAAAAAATCGAGCATGTTGTCTCTTTTTCATTTTGAACATCTATGGATCCACGGAGCCACTTGATCAACCACTGGGATTTGCAGGAGCATTCTATAGGATTTTGTGACAGATCTATTGAAGATAGCGTGGTTGATATTGGAGAAAATGTTGTCTGATTGAATTCACTTAGCTGATTTCTTGCAAGATCTATAGAAGTTATCGTCTGCGTTTCAGCAAATAAAGCTTTATCAATATAAAACAATGCGTTGTCTCCAATCAAAAAGATACTCAGATGATCAAGGTTGTCAATGATATGCAACGGAAGCATTAGTAACTTGTTGCTTTGCAGGGATAGAGTGGTCAATGAAGTCAGTGCTGCAAAGCTACCCGATTCTATCGTAGAAATTTGGCAGTCGCTCAAATCAAGAACTTGTAACACGGAAAGATCGTCAAAAACCCCAGATGGCAAACTGAGTAGGGGGTTTTGTTTCAGTCTGAGATACGTTAGATTGTAAAGTCCTTGGAACAGAGATACCTTTTCAGATGAATCCCATAATTCCCGCATTATAACATACGAGTTATATAAATCAATGTGGTTGAGAGATGGCGTGTATTGAAATGTTTTGCCCGGAATGAAAACAGACAGAGATCGCCACCAGTCATAAGGTCTTCTGGTGTAAACGAATGTTTTCAGAAGTGGAGCGTATAAGGGCATTTCTCTGACGAAATTACGAGATACATTTAATGTTTGTAAGTTGTCCAGTCCAGAGCGATTTGTGATTGGAATTGTCATCAATTCAAAGTTGGAAGTCAGGTCCAAGAAAGTGAGATTAGTCAGACCCTTAAATGTAAATTGATTAAGGTTCCTCAGGTTATTCTCTGACAAATCCAGCTCCCGAAGATCAACCTTCCAGGATGACCCTGAAGGATTGATATCCTCCGTCTGTGTGTTAGATGCTGAAAGGCTTCGCAATGCTGTCATGCCATCAAAGAAATCAGGCTCTAGAATTCCTATGTGAAAGGTTACGAGATCCATCTTGTAAACGGATGTCAAATTAGTAAAGATGGACGGGTAACACTTGAAATCACTTTGTTGGAGCAGTATGTACAAAAGCTTTTTATTGCGTAAAGGATCAAAAAAGTCAACAGGAATATCACTTATATGTGCTAGAATCAGACGTAATTCATCTATCTCAGATTTAGCGATGCCCGTAAACATATTCTTCCACGCTTGAAATGGGAGTCCTGAATTCTGGAAGAACCCTAATACCAAAGAACGAAAGGGAAAACCAGCAACAACGTCAGGATCAATTTCTCTGAAATTATTCCCACTTAAATCTGCAGTGTTTGTCCCGCAAGGAAACCTTAGCACGTCCGCAGAAATTTCTGGTAATTTGTTAAAACTCAAGTCTAAGTTCTTTATTGATCTTTTAGGACATTTGGAAATGTTGATAAAGGTCAATTCATTGCTACTCAAATCAATGTTTTGTAGCTGGGGTAAGAAACCGAGGGTATCATTTGGGAAGTATGCTAAATTACAGTTTCTAAGGGACAGAGTCGACAACATTTTTAACTTCTCAAAAATATCACTCCCGGGTAAGCTGAAAATAGGGTTGTTGTCTAGTGACAAGCTGATCAATTGACGTAGAGGATAGAAGGTCGCCATGTCTATAAAGCCAATGAGATTGCTAGACAGGTCTAAATTCTCCAGGAGAGAGTACTTGAGGAACGACTTATTCACCAGGGTTCGGATGAGGTTTGACGACAGATCAAAAGAAAGCAGGTTATGAGGAAGGTCATCAGGTACATCTTTCAACTGCCTCCCTGAGCAATCGGCCATGCTCTTCAATACATCCACAGGACAAGCACTGCTAGTCAAAGTACGGTTGATGTTACCTGCTCCGGGTGCTAATGTGTGTTCATCTTGTGCCTGGATCTTCGGTTGCGGGTACACCATGATGGGTGAACACAGGATGAAGATGGAAAGTTGGAAAATTGTCACCCACGTCATGATGTTGTATTACACTCGAATCAGTTTGGGCTATAGAAACAGGTTTTGTGTGTTCTTCTCCAGCAATTATTAAGCACATTCGTCAAAAGTATTGACATGATAATCCTCTGTTAAGAGAAAAAGATCACGTCTCAAGTTTTCCCACAAGCAGCCATTCACATAATGTGCTCAAAGAATGAACTGATTGCCAATTATCAATTATTGTCTGCTAATATCATAAAACATAGCTAAAGGCGGAAATGAGTTGAGTTCTTGGAAAAAGGGAAATGCCCAGGGCAGTCTCGCCTGCATTGCGCAATTATCGGGGCAAAATTTCACTTGGTGAAAAATCAAAGGTTGGGGCACTTAAGGGGTGCTGCTCCTGAGCCATCTCCCCCCCCCCCCCCCCATGTGGGCCAGGTACCCCATTTGTATAACTTACATGTAAATCCCCTTCAACTAAGATTTATTGGATGGTGAAGTTCATTTAAATTCAAGCTGTGTGCTTTAAAGAAGCAGAATATGTGTACGTGAAATAATTGCCATTGGAACACTTTTTGGGGTGCTGCCCCTCCATCAGACCCCTTGAAGACAATGATCTACTATACTTGAACAACTTGAAGTCTCCTTCCCCTAAGAATGATTCCTACCTAGTTTGGTTACAATCTATATGTAGCAAATAGGTTTTACAGAAGAAGGAAAAATGGAAATTTGGTGCAACAGGCTCATGGGATAGGTACCCTGTTAGAATTTAGATCCTCTTTTCCATAATTATGATTCTTACCTAATTAGGTTAGAACTCAGCCATGCATTTTAAAAAATATCTTATTTTCATAATAGGGGTACTTTAGGGGTGCTGCCCCTGAGCCCCCTTGGAGCAAGGTACCCTGTTTAAGGAAGTGAGGTCTCCTTCCTGTAAGGCTGATACCTACCAACTTTGCTTACAATCTTGTACCAAACGTGGAGTCAAAACTCCATGGCATTCACTATGAAATACTGATTGGATTGGGTTAAAACTTTCCATACCTTTAGAACAGATATCTTTCTTTGTTCCTGTAGATTTTGAAAATCAGAAAATGCATAGTTTATTAGCTATACAAGAAAAGCGATGTGAAGTACGATCCCAGCAAGTTCACATGCGAAGTTTTTTGAAAGTCCAGGAAAAAAATGGTCATTTTGAATGAGAGTGAAAAAATGGTCATTTTGAATGAGAGTAAAAACATATTTCAACATGGCCCCTTTGAAGCAATATTCAACAGCAAAACTGATCTACGTACCATTCGTTATGCTCTATCATAGGCTTAGGAACCGGGGGGGCTTGGGGGGGCGCAGCCCCCCAAAACAAAATCTTGGGGGGGGCTCAGATATCATTGAGCCCCCCCCCCAATATTTTGGCGGGGCTTATAGATATCATTGAGCCCCCCTCAAAAAAAAAAAAAAAAAAAAAAAAAAAAATTTGGTGGGGCTTAGATATCATTGAGCCCTTAGGGGCTTAGATACCATTGAGCCCCCAATATTTTAAGTGGGGCTCAGATATCATTAACCCCCCTCCTCCCCAATCATTATATTCTAGGCATGAAACTCATGTATACCTATCATCTACAGACTTACCATTCAAATATAAACATTTTATAAATATTTATTTGGGGAGGGGGGGGGGGGCTCAGACATCGGATCTCGCATATCATTGACCCCCCAAAAATATATTTGGTGGATCTCGGATATCATTGAGACCCCCAAATATTTTGGCGGGACTCTGATATCATTGAGCACCCCCCCCCCCTCCCCATATTTTGGTGGGGCTCAGATATCTTTGAGCCCCCCCCCCCAATATTTTGGTGGGGCTCAGATATCATCAGACCCCCAATTGTTTTTGGTGGGGCTCGGATAACATCACGGAGCCCCCTCGATATTTTTGTGGGGCTCGGATATCATTGAGCCCCCACTATTTGTGTTGGATCTCGGATATCATTGAGCCCCCCCCCCCCCAATATTTTGGCCGGGCTTGGTTATCATGTGTCCCCCAATTGTTTTTGGTGGGGCTCGGATAACATCACGGAGCCCCCCGATATTTTTGTGGGGCTCGGATATCATTGAGCCCCCACTATTTGTGTTGGATCTCGGATATCATTGAGCCCCCCCCCCAATATTTTGGCCGGGCTTGGTTATCATGTGTCCCCCAATTGTTTTTGGTGGGGCTCGGATAACATCACGGAGCCCCCCGATATTTTTGTGGGGCTCGGATATCATTGAGCCCTCACTATTTGTGTTGGATCTCGGATATCATTGAGCCCCCCCCCCCCCAAATATATTTGGTGGATCTCGGATATCATTGAGCACCCCCCCCCCCCTCCCCATATTTTGGTGGGGCTCAGATATCTTTGAGCCCCCCCCCCCCCAATATTTTGGTGAGGCTCAGATATCATCAGCCCCCCAATTGTTTTTGGTGGGGCTCGGATAACATCACGGAGCCCCCCGATATTTTTGTGGGGCTCGGATATCATTGAGCCCTCACTATTTGTGTTGGATCTCGGATATCATTGAGCCCCCCCCCCCCCCAATATTTTGTTCGGGCTCGGATAGGCTAGCTACCATTGACCCCGCCCTCCCCAAATATATTTGCACACTTATGTTCTGGGCTTGAAGCTTCATGCGTTTCTATAATCTACAGATCGACTTAGTATTCAAATTATTATTAAAACTGAGAGTTTATAAATTTTGGGAGATTGATTGAGGGGGGCTCATTTGTCAACGACCGATATTGTCTCGACACACGTGCTGCACACCGTCCAGCCTTGCTTTGTTTCCAGGAACACAAGAAGACAAAACTTCTTTGGCACATTTGTCTGAGGCTGCATGTGAAAGTAGCTCCTCAAAAGAAGAAAAGTCTGAAATTGTTCGCCGCGATGACATAAACGAGGAACAAAGAATTTATTTCCAGGTGAATCAATTTTTTTTACTTTATAGACAAGATTGAGGAATTTCGATGCACTCCTCTATAATTAACGTGTCATTAAAGCAATTCTTCCCCAATCGCCTACGTCACCGGGCAAAAGACGATCTCAGAACTATATTTTTTGGGTGGTGCCACATTTCAGTTTTTAATGTCCGATTATAGGCATGTGTGACAATAAAAGTTTTTTTTTTCCACGTTCCTGGCGTATTATTTTTTCCAAAGGTGTTAAATGTGTTTTTTTTAACACCTAGTACTTTGTCTAACTTAATAAAAATAAACTGAATATCTTACAATTCAACGATTTCTTCAAGTAGGCCTACTTTTATTAATTTCTTCAACTGCTCAAAAGAAAGGCTACAAATGCTTTTTTATCAAGTCATTATATCGAAAAATTTCGGCTCGCGCTTTGCGCTCGCATGGTTTAACTGCATATGGAATTCCGAACGTGATCAGCGTCCTAGAACCTCCGACGCCATATTTGTTTAATCTATTTAACCCATGTTAAAATGATTATTTCAGGGGATTTTAAAATAAGGGTTTAGAATGCAGTGATTTCAGGTCACTTTATCGAGAGAGAAAAAAAAAATCAGCTCGCGCTATGCGCTCGCATGATTTTATTGCCTATTGGGTATATAATTTAGACCCAAAAGGCAAAAAATACTGTGTTTCCAGGTAACTGCCCCCCCCCCCCCCCTCTCCCTAGTGGTGGTCTAAAAATGGGGGTAGAGCAAAGAGAGAAGAAAAAGGAAGGCTTAACAATTTACGCAAAAAGAGACTCTAAAAAAGGCGCCAAAACAGCCAAAAAATGACGTTTTGGACTGTCTAAAATGGTGACAACTGGGGGGGGGGGGCAGTCGGGGGAAAAAAAATCTTCAAACGGCGGGTCAAAAAACAAATGATCGAGCCCCCCCATTCCTGAAAATCTTCCTAAGCCTATGTCTATGATACCCAACTGCATTTGTGTTGTACATTTTTGCATGTAACCTGTGAGACAATAAAAGCAGTTTACACAGTTAATGTCCGATAATAGTGTATGATATCTCTTTTTAGGGGTTTTTCACTTTCAGTTTCAGTTGTTCAAGCACAATTAGTTGGTATCAACATGAAAAAAATAAAATAAAACTTTTATTGTGTATGTTTTACAATTACAACATGCACCTATAATTTCCAGGTTGAATGAAAGTAGACCTTTCATGGAAAATTGGCATAATTATTACGCAATCCAGGCCAATTTTCTGTGAAAGGGTTAATTCTCCTTTAATCAATGTTATATTTAAACACTTCCCAAACCTCCTTCCTTACTTTCTTTTAAACATTAGGGTAAGCGTACTTTCATTAAACTAGGAAATTGTAGGTCCATATTCTAACTGTAAGAAATACACTTTCACTTTCAGTTGTTCAAGTATAATTATGTTGGTATTTACATGAATATTACATGATATTTAATTGAGAAAAAAATAATATTAAAATATCATGTATTTTTTTTACAATTAGAACATGGACCTACAATTTCCTGGATGAATGAAAGTAGACCTTTAATCGAAAAGTGGCATAATTATTAAGCAATCCAAGCCAATTTTGTGTGAAAGGGTTAATTCCACTTTAATTCAACGTGATATTTAAACACTTCCCAAACCCGTTTACTTACTTTATTTTAATCTTTCTTAAGCAGCTGTCTTTTTGTTTCACCTCAACAGTTCAAAGAGAATGTTCAAAGGTATCTCTACCGTGATATTAGAAACACACACACACGTTAGACTTGCCCCAAAATTTCCTTGATTTCACAAGACTACCAGTTCTGAGATATAAAGTTTCATGTTCATGTATTATAGACCAGGCTTTAAACCTTATAAGCAAACACAGATGCAAAAGACTAGTTACCATCCTTTTTACATGTTGATTGATTGAATGATAAAAGTAGGGGTTGGATTAACTTCAACAGCCATACTAACGGATTACCCTTACTAGGCCCTCCTATCCATATGTATTTCAAGAGCTTCAAGTCATTCTTGATATTTGATTTCATTACTTTACCATTAGGGCCAAGTAAAATTGATTCCTAGTTTCTCGTCCGGATTTTTCGAAAATGAGGAGGGGGTACCATGTTATTTGATATTTGATATTTTTCCAAGATGGCACATACAAATGCTATTAGGCACAGCTTCTCGTTATATTTATATTCTTCCAGGGTCCCTTTAAACCCCGAAAAGGCATCAAGCTTTAATTGTAGGGGTCTGCAGCAAATGTTTGTGGGTTTGAGGGGTTTTTTTACAATTTCTTCTTTTGTTTTTTTACAAAAATATCAAATGATAAAAAAAAAGGAGGTGGGTGCAAACAGGGATGCGGGCAGGGATGAGAAACTGGGAAAAATTTATTTGACCTAATGGCTTTTCCCTAGATAACATGTACTTCCTTCTCTCTCTCTCTCTCTCTCTCCTGACTATGATGAATATGTTTTTGGTTTCCTTTCTTGCACATACACAAATAATCATTTGCTCATCAGGTATTTATTATTTAGAGAATTTGGAATATAAATAAATCATTTCCCTATAAATGTGGATAAAGTTAATTCATATTAAAGCAAAGAAAATCAATAATTCATCCTGTTGTAATAAACCTTTCCATATTTTGTATCAATTGTAAAAAGGGATGCTTACTCAGGGTAACTGGCCCTAAATTGTACAAAAAGTCCCTGTTAATTTCTGTCAATGAGTCATGAAATGCCATTAATAAATTAAGTCATTGTACAGTGAAACCTGTCTATAAAGACCGCTCAAGGGAGACAAGAAAAGTGGTCTTTATGTACAGGTTCCTGTAATACACATTTCAATGAGAAACACTTTTCAAGGGAAACAAAAATTGTGGTCTTTCTATACAGGTGGTCGCTAAAGCAGGGTTTGACTGTATTACATACTGATTTCTACATTTATATTTGTCCATACATATATATTTGAATGTATGAACCCTCCCTGCAACATTATTCTTCCTAACAGATAAATAAATAAGCAAGAATAATTTTTATCCTACTTGGTACTTTTGTACAGAACAAAGATCAAATTTGTTTTTACAATTGTTTGTAATCTGGATATATACTTCAGCACACAGGAGCAAGTTCAATAAAATTTTAACCCAATGAAAACAAAGAAAGTTACTCTACTCAGACTCTGTGTCTTGGCAAATCAATTTTCTTCATTTATCAATTAAACTGCTGGTAGACTAGTTTATCAAAGTTCCAATCCTTCATATATATACAAAAAGCACACTGCTACAAACCAAAGTTCATTCATATAATTATATTTTAAAGAAAAATAAATCACTTTTCCATCTTGATCCTCACTCCATCAACAAAGGGAATACGAGACCCAACCACCAGCTATACTGTCTCTCTGCTAAGATCATTACCAAAACAGGTCCCTCCAAAAAATTGCCAGCATAATTTGGAGAGAATTGAAAGTACAGCCTAAGTATTGTTCACTTTGGCCTTCGCTGTCTCAACAAATTCAACAATATGTGGGAATCACAGGGACTTTCCTCTCTCCCATAATTGTATAATATCAACAACATATATCAATAGCTAACTGATGCTTTCATTTCTGCGAACAAAGAATTCCGATCCCAGATCAAACTTGTCATCACAGTCTCCCACCTAAATTTGAAAGAAGCATGCTCGAAAATTTGGGGACAAACTTTTCCAGATTTTTCGCCAACGTGCTATTCTCATCACAGGAGTATGAATACAAGCATGTGTTTGTTGCTAAGGCCCTAAACACCGTAGCAATGAGTCACAGAAAAATAAGGGATTACTAAAATCACTTTCAAAGACATATTCCCATCAGGGTACTTTAATCCACAAATAAGATGATTTGGGGGTAATAGATTGCTACTGATCTTAGCATAAACTTCAATTTCAGACTATACTGCCACACTATGCACTGACTTTTTTTTTTGTCTTTTCATAATTTTTTTTATTCCTTGATTCAGATTTTCAAAATGAATATTACAAATTAAGCATTGATTTTTAATTCAACATGGCAATAGACAATACAAATAATATAATTCCATAGCATGCCATTCATAAATAAACCATAGTACAACTAACTGAACAAGGTATAGATTAAAATCATAGGTGACGAATTAAAGTATATAGGGCAATTGTAACAATGAATAATTTTTTTTCAAAGCCATTTGTAATATTATCTTGTCTGTCCTTGTATGTCCTCCTTCTGACTGCTGAATAGGGTATTATGGCATAATGGAAAAATTATTTTTTTCCAAACACATAGATCGTAAATGAAATCATCATAAATCATTTTATTCTAATTAGTATGATTCCTTCTACATATCTGGGGTGGTATTCTGAGATTTATTTTATCTTGATTTTAGTGAAAGGATTTTATTGTCATAACAAATTTTAAACTGCAACATTTCATTGGTGTTTGCGCAGATGAATTCCGCGTACGCAGCCACTTTTGCACACTCATTAACCAATGATGCGCTGTAAGCGTACATTTTGTTATGACAATTAAAATTATTTCACTAAATTCAAGATAAAATAAATCTCAGAGTACCAACCCAGATCAATATCTTTACCACTAATCATATTGAGATTTTCACCATGTGATTGTGTATTTCATCACATTTACAATCAAGTCTTTAAGGCTACTAGGTGGCTACTATACATTTCATGAAATGTTTTTATGACTTTGCAGAATGATGAACATTCCCAACACATCATTACACAAAGGTCACATCTTCAGCACCAAGGTATGCAGCTGGTATTAAAAAAATGTTTATCAAATTCCATATTACTGCACAACTAAATAGCCGTCATGAAAATAAATTACAAAATACATATCCAGCATGAAGAATGTAAGCATATAAATAACTTTTTTTCTATAATGCACCAGTGCACGGTCCAATTCTTTATACTACCCTTTACTTCTCAGATAAACAGTACGTGTGGGATGTGTGATAGCATTGCCATCATAAAAACAAACATAAAAGCTTGGAGGGAAAAGTTATAAAGCACATCATCTTGATCTGATTGACAGAATTAATTCAATTCAACATTCCTTTTTTATTCCTTATTGAACAAAGAACAAAAAGAACATTTCTGATAACAAGAAGACCTTGTGTGACAAACCTTCCAATGCAATATACCTGAAAAAGAATTTAGTTCAAATTTATCACGTAAATCTCTAGGTAGAATCTGCTGTTTTATTATCATCTGTGTAAAATATGTTGTCCTATTTTCACTGTCATCTCAAAAAGACAGACAGCTGACTAAAATGTTTACTCAAATGTGAAGTGAAATATAAGGCACATTCAGAACTTGCTAACTCATTTGGAATGTGCAGACTTTAATACTGATATGTGGTAAAGCAGACCTCACATACTCTCTAAATGTACATATTATTTAGAGAGTGATATTAAGGATTACTTCATTTGGAGTGGAATGATCAGGGCCCTGTTTCATAAAACTTGTTATCAATAACACGTTGCAATAATTGTTATAAGCTACTAAAACCCTTGCATCTGATTGGCTGAGATCAAATTTGTCATAGAAATGTGGCAGTCGTTACAGATAAGTTTTATGAAACAGGATTCCTAGAATCCACTCTCGAACGAGTAATTCAAACCACTACTTTGTAGTGGATTCCACTATAATTTGAAGTGAATTCAACTCCAAAGGGAAGGGATTCCTAATGCTACAGTCACACACGGCCGGATTTCGAACCGGGTCCATAAGGAATTAAAACTGTATTGACCCAGTTGGAGCGGTAGAGTCCCGCATCGTAACCCGTGTCAATTCCTGATGGATTCCGGGGGCTACGATACGGCGGTGAAAAATTTTTGGTCATGTTCAAAATTTTCTCACGGATTTCAATTCCGTATTGATATCCGAATTGACCCGGTTCGAACCGCATTGACTCGCATCGACCCGCTGCAACCCGCAGCGTAAAACCGTATGGACCCTTGCCGTATACCGCATTGCCTTCATGCAACGGATGATGACAAGGTAGTTGAAGCGGGTTGACACGGGTCGATAGGGGTCGAAAAGGATTCAGTTAAGGATTTAAAGCGGATTTTTATACGGTTCGATACGGGTCAAACCGGGTTGATACGGTTTTAATTCCTTATGGACCCGGTTCGAAATCCGGCCGTGTGTGACTGTAGCATAAATTACCCTCCATTCCGGGACTAATCCGGCTCATTTTCACCCGGATCAAATCCGTTTTGTGACCCGGCCGTGTGTGACTGTAGCATAATATGACTCCAACAACTAGTGAATTTCAGCTCCCCTTCATTAAAGATAAAGTTGAGTTCTGGTCATAAGATTGAATTGTGAAAGAAACTGTGTCGAAGCAATTGGGAAAGGTTGATTATAGCAAACAGAATTTAGTGTATGCTGTAAAGCTTTGGAATCACGAAATGATAAGAAATTGACTCAATCCTGCTGAGAGTCAAATGCACTGCACACAGAGATGTGTATATGGGACTACACTCAAATGTTTGGGCCATACATTTCAGCTGTTTCTTGTCATATTTTTAATGTAAGAGCATTTGAAGAGCAATCCTTTTCAGGGGACATCTACTATGATAATCTTCCAAACTAACACAAAAAGAATGAGAAAGCTCACAAAATATTTTTTACCTTTCCCCAAACTCAAGCTTCCTTTTAAGAGAGTATATAATATAAAGGATACTGCATACTGGACAAAAGAAGATGATTAAATAATGCTAAAGATGATGATGTGGCTGAATATGGAGTAAAGCACACCTGAAATATTCATAATTTCATTTTGAGACTCAAGCAGCACATCCAGTACAAGCAGCCTGCAACTGTTAAATGCATTTACCATGCACATCATCCCTTGGAGAGTAGGGTTTGAAATATTCAACCTTTCTCTAAAATAATCATAGACTCATTATCTCTCGTAATATACTTCTACCCTGAAGAGAAGTAACCTTCTTTCAGGCTGAACTCTCATTTAATTGTGGACTACTACCACAGTCAATTCTATTTTGTGTATGTATTTTTTTGCATTTTCTTTTCTTGTCTTGATCAAAATAAAACTCATACATGTATGCAATGGGAAAGCATTAAAATCACCTGGGCCCCATTTCATGAAACTTGCTTTCACTGACAATTTACAATAACTGTTATAAGCTACTGAAATCCTTGCATCTGATTGGCTGAGAGCAAATTTGTCGGTAAAAATCACTGACCAGACACTTGATGAAACGCCCCCAGAAAAATATCACAGAGTGAAATTTTACATATAAGCAAATTCCTGCCTGTATTCATCATGTGTATTAGCTATATGGACATATATATGAAAAGAAAAAACAAGTTTTCTTTTTATATGATGTGGAAAATAATTATTATTAAGACATGATTATGAAAGTATTTGAATTGTTTATTAATCTGGCATAGAATGTTAAAAAATATATCCCTGACAGTTTGGAGAAGAGTGATCGACATGGAGTAATAGAAAAATCTATGTCCACTTCCAATGAGAATAAGAATCCTAGTTGCACCACAGTATATTTAATCATAAACCAGACCAGTGTTTTAAAGTGGCAATAAACTGGCAAAATTGGAACTGCGCCATCTTACAGTGATTGCTAAATTAAGATTATAATTTGAAAATTAATTGCATTTTATTTTTAATTTTGTCAAACAGCTTGTTTGGATAATAGGCAAATTTTATATTTCAAACTATTATTTGCTACTTGGCATTGTGGAAAAATGTGTGCAGGTACATTTGAAGCTATTACAAACAAGGCATGATGGGAAAATGAGAGGCACGGACACTTATCAAATCCTGCTGAAAGATGGCGCTATTTAGGAGCTCCAGTTTACTGTCACTTTAAGAGAAGTATCTTTAGTATTAACCCATAGACTACGGGAACCGGGTGGCTCCTGTATATTAAGCCTATGAGAGTTAAAGTATTCAGTAGCCAACGGGTTATGAGAAATTCCAGACCATTGCACCATCCATATATTCTTCTTCCTATGACCGTTAAACTGATTTTTCAACACATATTTTCATATCATTTCAACACACCCTTTCATAAGCTCCTTGAGAAAAGAAAAATTACATGAAATTCAAAAGATAAACATTTGAATAAGATATAGGACGACAAAGATGAATTTAGAACCACATCCTATAACAGAAATATTCTCCAAGTCTGAAACGACACTAAACTATAGCAACAGAGGAGCAGGTGATTCTGCTAATCATGTGACTGGCTGAGCAGAAGATACAGAATCTGTTGAACCACAAATAGAAGAGATTTGACATAAAACTGACAGAGTCTGTCTCCCAAGCCTTCATTAAAGTTTCAGGTGCCCTCACAGGGGGGCCTAAATTTTGACGGGATACCATATAGGGTATATCGTGTGTTTGGAACCAGAAGGGCATTCAGTTCCATCATTTGTACAGAGTTAACGCCCTTCTGGCTCCAAACAGACGCTATGATCGATTGTTGATTCAGCGTCTATCTCTGTGAGCAAAAATCTTGTTCGCTCGGATGAAATATTTAGCCATATTCACAAATTCAGCATTTGTGGCAGGTTATTAAAATTATTTGCTTCAAGATGTTACACAGAATTTTGTTGCGTTCAATTTCAAAAAGCAAAATTTAAAAAATGTTCTTTTCTATAAAACAATTTCATTTTTTGGAAGCATGAATAAAACACTTTCTTTCAAAATTATTTCAGGTTTTCAAAAACAAAAAGATAACTACTAAAGTGAAATATATTTTTTAAAATAATCTTTCAGCTCATTCTCATAATTGAAAATAACAAACAAAAGATTTAATTCCATTTTCAAAAATACATTAATAAAATTAAATCAAAGTAATGAAGTTTTAATAAAGAACTCTTGAAATATTCACTCACGCACATTAATAGGTGTGCAACCTGTGAATCTACACCATTTCCAAATGATTTGTATATTTTAATTGAAAGTGTATGTAAAAATCCCTAACTCAGTCAAAGGCTCTAAAGTACTGATATGAAAATCTTTTTGAAATTAACACAAAAATGTGACAAAAAACATGTCAAAACCACCTTAAAGGGATTCGGTAACTTTGTGGAGGCTTGATTTAATAAATTGTTGAATTTTGATATCTGTCTTGAATAATGATGTTCAGAAGGATATTAATAAATAGTCAGTCATAGAAAGGTTTTTAAATATATAATGCTAATTATTAAGATATCTATGACTGAATACTAATTTACGAAAGTGTATGGCCATACGCTTTATTCTAACAATTGCATATATGTTTATTTTTGTGAAGGATATGATGATTTTGAAGTGCTTTTTTCCCCCTTGGACTTCATTTTTACACCATATTACATACACTGATAGCATGTACATGTAAGGCCAGGCAGCTCAGATTTTATCAAGCCTCTACAAAGTTACCAAATCTATAATCATCAATATTCCAGTTCTTACTTGAATCAAAACAATCATCTTAACCCCTTGAAGAGGTTACATAAAAGTGTGTGTTTCCTTGCTCTTTAGGGCACTACAGAGAGGCTCATCCATTTGTCAAATCAGTCTACATCTTCTTAAGATGTCAATGATATGAGTGAAGTGGGCATGCCCTGAGAAATTGTACCTGAAGGCAGGATTCACCACTCCACTTGTGGATGACTGACAAGTGATATGCTTAGGAGGTTGTTCTAAGCACTGCTATGTAATATAATACAACAAATGCCCTGCAAGATTATACACTCAGAATACCACCATAAACTATACATAATTCAGTATCAGCACTTGTAACGAGAAGGAGGAACCATTGTTTAGAGAAACACAATATACAATGACTTTGTACGCTATATATTAAAAAAGGGGGGGGGTACACATTTCTGAAACACAAAAACTCCCATACCAGGGGATTCATATATAATTCTGAACTTTTGTTGCATTACCCTGCAGTTTCATAATTCTGAAGGTTCATTATTCTGAATGTTTGTAATTCCAAAAATGAAAAAGGGTTCATAATTCCGAAAATGAAATAGAGTTCATTACTCCAAAGGTTCATAATTCCGAAAAGTGATGGAGGGTTCTATTACATTTTTGAAATTACGAACCCTCGAAATTATGAACACTATTTCATTTTTCGGAATTATGAACCCTATTTCATTTTTGGAATTACGAACATTCAGAAATATGAACCTTGGGAGTAGATGAACCTTCGGACATAGGGAACATTTGGAGTAACAGATCTTCGGAATTACCAACCTTCGGAAAACAACATGTAACCGTAAAAGGGGGGCTACACAAAATGAACCCATTGCCAACAGGAATCTGATCATTCCTGAGGAGTGTTTCATCAAGCGTTTTGTCAGTGATTTTTACCAACAACTGTTATAAGCTACTGAAATCCTTGCATCTGATTGGCTGAGATCAAATTTCTCAGTAAATATCACTGACAAGACACTTGATGAAATGCCCCCTGGGCCCTGTTTCATAAAACTTGTCATCAATGACATTTTGCAATAACTGTTATAAGCTACTGAAATCCTTGCATCTGATTGGCTGAGAGAAAATTTGTCAGTAAAAATCACTGACAAGACACTTGATGAAACACTCCCCTGTAATAAGCCAATGGAAGTGAGAAAATTCAGTAGTCCATAGATAAAGAAATGCGTACGATTCTCATCCTACATATAACAAATGGACCATGATTTTTTTTGTCAATTTTGTTTGAACCAACATTTAGTTTCACATTTTGCCATATGAGAATTTGTTACATGGCATTCACAAGAAAAATAGACATAGACCATATGGAGTTAAGAAATGCTGCATAATTTACCAAGTGATGAAAACCACTATAAGAAATGTAAAGTGGAAATAGCAAGGACCTTTGGACCATGAAAATCACCTTGTTATAATCAGGAATCTCCTTATATCAGGGTAAAACAACAAAAGAACATCAAGACCTGGGACCAGCAAAAATGCCTAGTTATGTCAGGAATCTCGTTATATCGGAGCTCTTTTAGTTTCCACTGCACATGTAGAGCATAAAGGCAAGGAAAGCTTCGACTACCCGAGGAGTTATCACGGCTCTGTGATAAGTTGACAACTCCTTGGTCTACCCTGTTTACAAAATACACATACATGCTGAGACATTTGTAGCACTTGAAAGGGCTACCCCCCCCCCCCCCCCCCTCCCTGCAGCTACATCACTCGTGATTAGCCTAATGCCTTTAAGTGCTTGCATGAACATGGCATAACATCTTCTCTATCTATCTCATCCCATATCAATTGGAGCAATGTATATTTTTCCAGGTGTGCACATGCAGACAGCTTAACATCAATCCAATGCCTGGGACAATGTAGGCTACATGTAGATGTATGTTGTTTTAAAGGTCACAGATGTGCGGGGTAAAAATTAACTTTTGTGCATGGGAGGTCATATTTTTAACATTTGATTGTGAAAGAGAAATTTTCTTAAGACAGTTTTCAATAATTATATTGTTATTTTACCAGAAATATATCACTCACCATTATTATTGATTTCTCTTTGGATTTGAAAATAAAGTTATAAACAACGGACACCACACCATGCACATCATGTAGATTTAAGTCCTACTATACACAGAATGAAAGTCTTAATTAAAAGAAAAAATCAGTGACATGGCCCATTTTATTTCTTATGATGATTAATGCCCTAAATACTTGTCTTACGACTTCAATTTTTTCAGTCTTCAATCAGTATGTAACATATCTTCTATAACGTCATTGATACCTAGAAAATTACATGTAGAATTGCAATGGAGATTCCAAAATTAAATATACCTTTGTCTGTTCTGAAAGGGAATAATAAACCTTTGTAAATGAGTTGACACTCCCTTTAAAGAGCAGATGCGGTATCGCCCGCAACCTTAATGAGAAATGTGCAAGGCGACATCGTGTGGGTGTAATGTTAGTGCATTCACATCGTGTGGTTAGGATGATGGTATACTAAGAGCAAGAAGAATTGTGACAGGGTGTTGGGAGGGGTATAATACTCAAATTGAGCGATGCAGACTGGGGGTACAGTTAGGAAAGTGTTACACCGAGACCAAGAGGTATTGTGATAGGGTGTGGGAAGGGGTATGAAACCCAAGGGACAGGGTGTAGTCTGGGGGTAAGGTGGTATATCGAGACAGAGACTTATGGGAGAATCCACACTGCAATCAGGGGTGGTTAAAAATGTGGGAAAGTGGTATACCGGTAGGTCGCAAGAGGGTGTGTGATGCGGTTTAGGAGGGGGTATATCAATGGAAGATGTGATATGATGTGATTTAGGAGGGTCATATAACCCAAGGGGAGAGATACAGACTGTTATAAAATGAAAGGTGGGACTGGCAGCAAGAGGATGTGTGATGTTGGTCAGGAGGGGGTAGATACTCAAGGATAGAATTGCAGGAAGGTGGTATACCAGTGGCAAGAGCACATGCAAAGTGGTTTCGGATCATGTAGACTAAAACAGAGCATCAGCGGTAGATAGGAAGATCATGGTATAGCCATGTTCCGTTATACCGGTAGCTTGGAGGACTGTGACAGGATGCAGCCAGTGTATAATACCCAGGTGGTATATCAGAAGCTATGGGACATGTGGACAGGGTTCGGGGGTTATTAAACCAGAGGGCTACATGTAGATGCAGACTGTCCATTTGGGAAGGTGGTATGTCAGCAATAGTAAAGCGGAGCAAGATCCCATACAGTATTGCTATCATCAGTAGATAGGAAGATGGTATAACCAAGCTCAATTATACCAGTAGCTTGGAGGACTGTAGGGTACGACACCTAGGGGATGCAGACCCTAGTTAAAATAGACGGGACGTAGATATATGATGACATAAATGGTACCCTGGGGTACCAAATGAAAATCGGCCATTTTTTTTAATTATTTAATTTTTTTTTAGGGCTGTACCCTGGGTTACCAAAAAGTGGGAAATTATTTTGGTGTGATTTTTTCAACATTCAATTGTGTCCCATGTTCTTGTAAAACATCCTATAAGTCATGTATTTTTCTCAAATTCATTGTTGTTGTGAGTAATTATTCTATTATTGATTTCTATTTCTTCGATTTGAGAGAGGGATTGGGCCAGCAGTGTCATAATAACACCATCAGCCTGCTCCTTGTCTCCCCCGTTACTCGCCTTCCTAAAAAACCGCTACCATGTACACAGATCAGCGGCCTGCTCGTCCCCCAACTTCTGTATTGCACGATATCGTGCTCTTTCAACTTTCTCGGTCCTTGGAATCTTCCGTCTTTTACGTCCTTTCCCTTACAGTAAATTTCCGTATCCACCATTACCTTCCACCATTGTCTAAGTTTGAAAGTTTGACAGCTAAAATACAGTAACGATGAAGTGATGTTTTTTTAGGAAGAAGTGAAATAAAATCAAGTTCTAAAGCCGCGGGAGCTAACGCTATAGCCACTGCGCTTGTGAGGGCTGCTAGCAGCTAGCGCGCGAGCAGCAGTACAGTGCATGCACACCATGCATAATAACACTGCACTGTTAACATGCATTGTGACTACGTACACGCACTGCATTCATAACTCTGGGGTTGTACTCGAGTGGACGTGAGATGGCGCTACACAACGTGGTACCCCGGGGTACCGCGTGGTGCATCATATCAACATTGAGACATGTGACGAGGTTTGAGGTTTGAGGTTTGAGGGTATAATACTCAAACAACAGACAGCAAATAATCTATAATGTCTAGGAGCCTTTTCAATTATTTTGCTCTCTGATGTGTTTTATTTTTTAATTCCTGCAAAATCTCTCAACGGGCACATTTCAAATAAATCACTATTTAGAGGCTGTATACATCTAGAAGTTGTCTAAGTCCAAAAGATTTACTTTTTAGAAGTTGCATATACCTAAAAGCTGTCAATGTCCAACAGATTTACAGGATCCCTATGTATTCCCGAATGGCTGTGACACTTGCCATTACTGCACATGGCCTTTTAAAACAAATCATTCAGCTCATAAACATGTGCATGCTTCTGTATTAATTATTTAGTCTGGAAGAAGTAGGATTTTGATTTATGGAAGTGTAGCCGATGGATATAAATCTAAAGTATGGAACAGGAAATAATACTTGAGACAAGCTGCTCTTGCTGTGTTCAAGTGTCAGAATTCATGAATGCTGATAACAAGGGGTAACACTGATCAGTTCAGACATATATCTTTTTTTAATTCTTAGGCCTAGATACTCCTTTTCAAAGAGTTACTTGTTATCAAATTATCAATGTCAGTATGCAAGTGGTCTGTAGTTGCTGCTAAACCTCATGAAATATAGAGCTCAAAATCAACTTTCAGTATTCATTCCTTATCAAGACTTGATGACCATCCCATTTTGCAGAAATAAAAAAGACCAAGAGAGAGATAAAGATACAGAGGTAGAAAGACACACCTACAGACAGATGAAGAAAGAGAGAGAGAGAGAGAGAAATCATAAGAAGAAAAATTATGTCAATGGAAAGGGGGAGAGAGGGACATGGAGAAAGAGAGGGGAAGGGAGAGACAAAGATAGAGAGAGAGACAAAGAACAAGGGAAAACACAGAAAAAGATGAAAAATAAAGAGAAAGATAGAGTTTGGGAAAGGCAACCAGAGGGATGAGGATATAGACAGAGATATAGATAGCAAGATAGAGAGGACAGAGACAGAGAGAGACAGACAGAGAGAGACACAGAGAGAGACAGAGAGACAGAGACAGACAGAGAAAGACAGACAGAGAGAAAAAGAGAGACAGAGAGACAGAGAGAGAGAGAGAGAGAGCGAGAGCAAGATAGCAAAGGAATCTTTATTAGTTTTGTAACTAAGGTGCTATCACACAGAACCAATTTCAGAGGGAAGCATGATCTTGTGATAGTCGAACCCTTTGTAGATTGACCTTGCTATCGATCTTGAGATTGTAGTGGCAGGAAAGGGGAACCTAGCGCCCAGGGTGTATTGATGGTGTTGGCATGGCCGGTAGCTAGAGGGGTAACACCATCTCGTGGTATTTCAGCAACCACCTGCCTGGGAGGCGATGGACTGAAAGAGGGGGAAATTTGGTCGAAATATTTGATTGTTCGGTGAAGGTAAACGTAATCAGTGGATAATTCTACTGGCAGTCTTAAGCTGATTCTGGAATAAAATAGGGGTATTGTATCAGATATTTCTACTTACATGTGCAGCTAGTTTCGAGGCTTGCATTTCCTTCACACACATAATTATCAACAGAAAGATATATCTATGTGACCTTTCATTTTTTTAAATATATTTATTAGCTATTACTGTTAACTGAGACCCTTGTTCAATAATATCCGAATTTTCATTCCCAACTTTCTCTTTTATTTTCTTTCCAAAACTGATTCATTGTAATATAAAACAACTGCTGATTCCCTTATAACTTTCAGAAATCAAAATGACTAGTTTGCAACATACATGTATTTAATGTAAAAAAAATTGTTTATTTTGTCAAATACAAGATAGCCAATATTTTATTTCACTGATATGTCAAAAGGAGTCTTACTCTCAAGACAAAACCTGCACTTTAAAGATCTACAAAAGTGACAATGTTGCATTACATGGAATGTAGCCATTACCTACTGTCAAAACTGAAGTTGTTAAGACTTCTACTGGTGAGAGTTTCATCAAGCGTTTTTTCAGTGATTTTTACCGACAATTGGTATATAAGCTACTGAAATCCTTGCATCTGATTGGCTGAGAGCAAATTTGTCAGTAGAAATCGCTGACAAAACAATTGATGAAACACTCCCCAGAACAACTAAACCAATACGATGATGAGCTGAAAAAACAACGTTCTGGCTTTGCTTCTTCAACTGATACAAGAAGCTAGGAAGTACAGGGAAGAGGGGTCAATGTAGTTTCTTAGACGTACCCCTGAAAGCTCGATCGCCCTCATCTAATTACCCTTTTTATTGACAGCTAAGCAAGGTCTGTGGCATCTTCTTTCCTCGATCAAATGAACGCACAAAAAACCAGGTGCAAGTCAGGCAATTCTGCCAATACCTTCAATCAAAATAAGACAAATTAATTAAAAACCAAGGTAAAAAGACCCTGCCAGGACATCTGTAAACATTAGCGGAAACACGACTGATTAGACGGGGAATGGAAACACAACACGCTCGGCTACGGTGGCGCGTCAATAACGACAAAGAATATAGCAAGACGGAAGGCAGATGATGCTCACCGTTATATTAACTCTGCTCCTTAATGTATACAGTGGATTCGTGTAATGACTTTTAATCTCGCAAGCATTGATCATGCCTTAGGGTACTAATTGCATGCATCGCCATACAGGCAAAGACAAACTCGGTTGTCTCTCATTCCTGATCTTAGAATTCCTCAGCACGGGACTGTCGTGTCAAACGCTACTTTCTGTGAACTATCAATAGTTCAAGTAAACAAGGGGAACAGTTGAATAATATCATGAGAAAGAATAAAAGAAAAAGAAAGAGAAAGACATAAAGGGAGAGAGTGAGAAAAAGAGAAAGAAAAAGAAGGACATAAAGAGAGAGAGAGAGAGAGAGAGAGAGAAAGAAAGAAAGAAAGAAAAAGGAAGACATAAAGAGAGAAAGAAAAAGAAAAAGAAAGACAGAGAAAAAGAAAAAAAAGAAAGACAAAGAGAGAGAAATAGAAAGAAAAAGAAAGACATAAAGAGAAAAAAAGAAAAAGAAAAGAAAGACAGAGAGAAAAAAAGAAAAAGGAAGACTTAAAGAGAGAGAGAGAGATAAAGAAAGAGAGAGAGAAAGAAACTTTTGTTTTTAGGCATCTATCTAAACAACTGCTGACCTTCACTTCTAAATCAAAAATAATTTTAGTTATTGATTAAATTTAAGCTTATTTCCATCCATTTGAAAATCAGAATCAACAAACTGTTTTTTTCCTATGAATCTCTATAATTCATAAACAAAGATATAAATTTTCAAACAATATGCCAAGGCATACATAAATGAAATATTTCTGTATGTCCAGCTCTGATTTTCAGGTTTCAAACACAAAGTTTTGTTTTGGAATCACTTTGACTAGCTACGACCTTCCACTGTCAGTCAGTCTTTCAGGAAATGGCTTAGCTGATATGGGTTAGCCAAATATTTAAGCCTGACTTCTGAAATGCAAATCCATTGACGTTACTCCGTGCATTTCAATAAAGCAAGGCTCATCTTAAAGTCTATCCTATGCTTTCATCCAGGTTACGAGTGTAGTCAGGTTCACACGGAGGGAGCTAAACTTTAACTTTCATTTGTAGCTTCAAAACTTTAAGTTAACTTGTAGTTATCTTGTAGTTTCAGACCGTATGAACGGACACGTAGTTTCAAAACTTTAAGTTTACTTGTAGGTCTAGAACAACGAGCGAGTTCATGGTTAACGCGAAACCACGAGCAGCGGGGGGTCCTCTGTTGCAGTTTCGGACTGTGTGGACTGAACAAACTTTAAGTTTCGCAAGCTCGTAGTTAACGATGACCTCTTTGTTGATGTTAAACTTCTTGGTCATACCCTTCGCATGAATTACGGAACACAGGATTTGTACATGCACTGTACACACAATCGGTATCTACTTCCAGAGTTAACAGCGACAATTGCTCGGCTTGTGTTTTCAGAACGGGCATTGTTGTTTCGGGCCCGTGTGAACCATCGTTAGTGAGTCGTTGTTTCATTAACTTAAAGTTTTGAAACCACAAGTCCCTCCTGAACATACATGTAGCTTTAATCATCCACAGCAAAGGTAGGTTCCATGCCCTTCATGATATTAATACAACAAGCTGAAGTGTATGTGAACACACGGTTAGACGCTATTTTAACTAAGACTTTCTTTTATATCTGTTATTTCTCAATTACAATCATCATTCGGTGATGCTCCCATTTGTTGCACTGGATTATCACCAAACCAACAGACAGACATTAGCATGATTGCTAACACCACAAGATGAGAGTCCAGAGAGTACTAAATCTTTACAGATCGTGAAAGACGTTTTATCTCTCTCTCTCTCTCTCTCTCTCTCTCTCTCTCTCTGAAAATATCGGTCTAAGACAAAACTATGATCTGCATGTACGGGTACTAGCTCAACCAAGAAAGCTTAATGATGTTCTCCACCACTCTATGTGTGTTGAGGATCGATGTCCATCAACTTAGGGTAGATGATGTACAATGTAAAATGCTGTTCTTTAAAATGCTGTTCTACATTGAAACGCATGTGAACAGATATTCCATGTGATGAATTTTCGGCAAGACACTGTACTAGCTTTTCTACATTTAAAAGCAGTGAAAAATAAACAAACAGAGAGCAACTGGAGCTTTGGTTTAAAAAAAAAGGCATAAACATCACAGCAAAGAAATGTCACCTTTCCTACTGTAAATTTAAGAAATCAGCTCCTATTGTTTCTACATTTTGTAGAGGTGTTGTGGATAAGTCCCCGGACTGTGAACCACAAGGTCCGGGGTTCGAATCCCACCGGATCACTAGCGTCCTTTGGCAAGACGTTAATCTACATTTGCCACTCTCCACCCAGGTGTTAAATGGGTACCCGGTAGGATGCGAAAGTTAATATCGTTTGCTTAGCAATGTGAGTGTCACTGTACTGCCCACTGCTGGAATACTCCTTAGGGAGTGGAGAATGTGCATGCATTGTGTGCGGGCATGCCAGAATCCGATGACGGGGTAATAATATATATCTGTACTTGTGAGCGCTTTGGGTCACTATGGGAAAAGCACGTTATAAATGCCAGGTATTATTATTATTATTATTACATATCCTCATGATAACTTTCTGCAAAACACGGATTTATATTTTATAAATTTCCATCAGAAGATCCGTCGACAATACATGTTGTCCAAAAGTCAAAGTAATATCATTTATTCACACTGTTTTAGTGAACAGATATCCATCTAGGATGCTTTCAGCAAAACAGTGTTTCAGGTTTTACAGATTTAAAATGTGTGTGAACAGATGTCCATCGGGAGATCCACTGGACGAGCATTCTGCCAGGAAGTCAGAGACTGTACGTCAAGCAAACTGATTCCCTGTTCGGAGTCTTCGACAGGAAAGCAAACTCACAGACAAGACACGAACGGATGATTGATTGGCCATTTTCCTTCCATGTTCTACAATTTACTCTTTGTATTTGTAAAACCGGTTTAAGTTTGATTTTAACAAAGACAAAACAGGAGAGAACGTGATGGACATTTCTTTCTTTGACTTTGACCACAAAAGATCTTTAGATAAAAATCTAGAGGTGGACAATCGGTAAACGGAAGAGTTTCGGAATTCATGAATTAACGCCAAATATCACAGGTATGCACAAACTTATGATATACTCTGAATCTATCTACTTTTGCCTCATTTTTGTACTTCAAAAAATATTCACAAGCTGTAGTTGGAAATACATATCTTTCGTTATCCTTTTTAGACGAAATATACAAAAAGATATCTGTCTAATGAAACAGAACCTGTTTGTCCAGGCTTACATGTTGGCCAAATACTGCAACAAAAATCTACACAACAATAACTTTTCATTTCCATGACAACTGCTATAATGATAATATTAGATTTCCTACTTTCACTTTTGCCCTCTAAACCCAAGACATGTACTGTATTAATCTAAAATAGATGTAGGTGCTTAGCAATCAGTAAACATACAAGAGAGCAGACAGCAACCCAGCATAGGAAAGCTAAGAAATAAGAGATATGGAAAATTCCTTAAAGATTTCTGGTGAGAAACAATGAAATACATAAAAAACTATTTCAAGAAAAATTCAAGTTTTCAACAACAAATCAAAAGAGCTCCCATGAACAAAAATAAAATAAATATTTTACACTGGTGCTTGACAATATGAAATTGTACCGGTGCTGGATGAGCCCAAAGCATACTCTGTATCTCATCTTAGGCATCAGAACACAATTGATCGCTAGCTCACAACAACAAAAAAAGAGATTTAAAAACATCTGCCTATGACGTGTACTGCTGGATTCAGCATTCTTGTGTCAGCCATCATTAAATCTTCCTTAAGCATTCATAGATTCAGTCTTGCAGAAAGACTATTAGATAGAGGATTTCCCCTGCATTAGGATGCATGCAAGAAACAGCTGCACAGGATTCCGACATTGCTATGGGATGCCATTCTTTTCCCTTGTTTGTGAGCTAAATGACCATCTCAAGATTTCAAATAGAATGACATTATCTTGAATATAGAATGAATATCAAAAAAATAATGAATAATAAATATGAATTCACTCTGTTCAAGATAAAACATGATTAAAGTTGAGCAATTAAGTCTCATTAATCGTTATTCTCCTGTTTCCAAATCCTAATACCCATAAATATGATCTGCTGTTGACTATTTTTTATCACTTTTTTTTCTAATGTGAAAAGAAACTGTTTCAGTTCCAAAGATGTATATCATAAGGTATTTAATGGAGGAAATCTAGTACACTGCTTTTTATAAAGAATGCTTGACTGTATTTGTGACCATACAAAAAAGTGAAACAAACACAAATTAAAAAAGAGATTCATAATTAGCATGAGGGGGGAGAAAAAATGGCTGATCACAAAAAAATACACTATATACATTGTAGTAGAATAGACGAAATATCGGGAAAAAGTAAAATGTATAGACCTATAAACTGTAGAAAAAGAAAAAATGCATAATAAATTTTAAATATATATATATATATTGTCATGACTCAATGAAAATGAAAATGCTCAGTTTGGAACTTTGAAAGGACTACGTATTCATTCACAAAATGACCAACAGAGAACTGCTTTTGCAAAACTCTGAGCCTTTGGGTGATACATGAACTAAAACACTGATATCTTTTCTTATCCTCTTTGAATTCCTCCATCAGGAAGTCTAGCTCTCTACCACAAATGATGCATTACGATGCATCAGTGAGGTTTAACTCACAGACATCTGCCATAGCCGCACCATCTATCACCAACATCCAAATCCCCTCAAATCATTAAATTCTACAACTCATTAACCAACGGGTCACTACTGGCAGACACGAACTCATTTACGCAGGGACACGGACGGCCAAAACAGAAAGCCAAGGTTGCATGAGGCATCTTCCACAAGGAAATCCTTGGTATTGAGATGGTTTTAATTGAGAAAGGTTCCAGGAACCTGGTTAAGTTACGTGCATTGCAATCTGATGCCTCAAATGGTGGATGACAACATGAAAGCTGAGGGACAGGCATTGCGTGCCACCCACTTTACTTGTTGTTGACTAGATCAATTCCAATTTTAACACATATTTCCATGAGATTTTGAACTGAATATAATAAGAAATTGTCAGAAATGGATCAAAATTAAAAAACATGTTTTATTTTATATGTACAGACCTTCACAATAAATAAAGTTTTCTGAGTTGTCAGTTAAAACCATGTTTTAACCATACTTCAAAATATGTATTAACTCTGATTAAATAAAGATTTATTGTGGGAATCAAGTTTCTAATTTACTCTGAAATGATAACAGTGCAATCATGAACTTTATCAAAAGCTGAAAGCATTTTAAGGAATACATTCCAATGAGTTGATGAAGGCTAAATATTTAACTGGGTACCACAACTGCAGATGAAAATGCATAAAAGGCAGGACTTTACACAAACCTAAGGGCAAACGTTCCTTCAAAATTCATTAGGGCCTTTAAGTATCAACAATTATTTCATTGAAGAGATAGAGCAGGATCTCTTCATTTTAACATGTCTTTGAAATGACCTCATTAGAAAAAAGTTGGTAAGAATGAGACATGTTAGAGGGCACATGCATGAGGCTATTAAAAACAATAAATTATGTCTTCAAGTAAATATATAAACCCATTTTGGATCTAATATCATAATGCCCCAAAACAGAGTTAATTACTATTCCCATCAGCTATCACTACCAAATTTGTGAAATTCCTATCGAGAAATTATACTCACTCAGGCAACGGGACAAAAAAATTGGGGGGGGGGGGGCAGGGAGAAATATATTAGCTGACACCTTTCACCCTGCCTAGAATATGAATGAAATAAATCTTCAATAGGTTTTCTAAATGTCTTCGGCAGGCCATTGGTGTGGCCAATTTGTGGTTACGGGACCTCAAGGGTATTGCTAAATGATGCAATTTGCATGTGAAATCGTGCATACAGTTAATGAACCAGCGGCACGAGCAGTACACAGATAGAGGGGGTGGGAGGGTGGCAGGGAGTTGGAGATAATTAAGAACCACGCAGCCTTCGTATCTGTGGGAAAAGATGCTCTTCTCCCCAAAGCGCAGAATATCGTCTGGCATACGCTTCATATATCCACATATCCAGACAAAATTACCGTCTTGGGAGATGTGCAGATAAATAAACTTTGGCTTTAACCAAAATATGCCCGAGATCTCCTTGGCTGGGATAATTTTCAGGCAATTATGGAAGCCCATTTGGCTTTCTCAATTACAAATCATAAATTGATGCAATTAGGTGTGCATGCAACTGTGAACGGAATACTGAGATCGATGTCTGATGAGAGATGGGTAGAATAATAAATAAAAGAGATGATGGTTTTTCTTCTTCATTTTTTACCGTAAGTGCTGGGGAATTATTTATTTCATATATTTAAAGAGGATGCACATGATGGGATTCATCTTCAGAACAAGAAAATATTCTGCTTGTTCTTTTTATTTATTTCCACTTCACAGGGGACAGTGCATAAAATCATTAAGTTTAGACGTATTCAAATAACCTTCATCTTTTTCTATGTGTTTTTTTTCCTCCCTGTGAATATTGTGTTTGATTTTTCTAACTCTTTTTCTTTCCCTTATTTCTTTCTTTCTCCCTTTCTCTCTGTCTGTCTGTCTCTCTCTCTCTCTCTCTCTCTCTCACACTATTGTGTTCCTAATCATGTATGCATATTTTAATTTCCCTGATGTATTTCCAACTTCCAATTTTGCAAAGTAACCTTTCCCTTGATTCCACTTAAAAATGCAAGCTTTCAATACAATATTTATTTGTAATTCAATCTTCATAATTCATATGCAATGTTTGTCATACACATGTACATTAAGTAGGGTATACATCAGTGCTTTCTAATCTAGTAAATGGCTTACAAATTAATGTGAAATACATATAGCGCAGGTGTGACATGACCTTTTCCTCTGACCCCATTCCAAACTATCCACTGACCACTGAATGAACATCCCACCCTCATCACATCCCCCTGTCTTCATTTATCACATGCTCTTGTCATGAAGGCAAGATGTTTCCTGAATAACAGCTTGTCTAGGGATGTAAATCCATATATTGTGTGTTGAGAACCAGAAGGGCATTAACTCTGTGTTAAAACATGAGTTAACGCCCTTCTAGCTCCAAAGAGAAAATATCTTATGTCTTTAATGGAGTATGTTACTATGTTTCCTCAGATAATCAGCATACAGGAATTTCCCCACATCTAGTGAATCCCTGTTTAGGAAATCATGTATGGTCCAAGATTGTACATGTGTACAAGGTTGGGCGGTCTCCCCACCACACCCATCTCTCTCTCTCTCTCTCTCTCTCTCTCTCTCTCTCTCATGTAATACTTTCATCACTCTGCATTTGTATCCAATATTCTTTCCTGTCCAGTTGAAAACTGAGTCTTGCCTATTAAAACCCATCTACATTAACCAACATTCATACTGAGCTGTATGACCATCGCTACACACCTGTCTATTCAGAATTAGCTTTGAGTGGATGATGTACTACATCTATGGCTTAAATGACCTTTCCCTCTGCCCCCATTCCAAACTATCCATTGAATAGCCCGCCCTCATCTCTCCTTCTTGTCTTCATCCATCATACTCCTGTCATGAAGGCTAAATGTTGCCTAAATACAGCTTGTCTGAGAATGTACGTCCATCTAAATCCACCTCCCACATGACTTCCAAGGACTATCCTCGCTATTTACATCAGTGTCAGGAAGATACCCTCCCTCACCATCCCTATTTTGGAAATCTTCTAAAGTCCAAGGTTTTACTAGCCCAGACTCCCCAGTCCTCACCACACCCATGTGCATGTACCAGGCTCTCCCACCTCCAACTCTCTCTCTCTCTCTCTCTCTCTCTCTCTCTCATTATGTTTTCCACATAACTTGAAATTTTCTTCTTTTATGTCTCTCCCTCTCCATCCATCCAACCCAACAAGAATGTTTTCACTTCTCTTGAAATCATCTTGAAGTTTTTGGAGATACACGCCCATATAAGACCCCGTTCTCATTACAAGATCGGAAGGTGGATCGCGCTTTTGTGGGGCGACCCATGGCTCGCGCCAGGGAGGTCCACTAGCATGCCGTGGGTTCACATCTGCAGAGGTTAGAGCAATCTTTCTTGGCACTCTCTGCACAGGAGAACGCTAAATTCTTTCGTGGAGCACCCCTAGAGGTGGTCCTGCGGTCCGACGTTTTGGATCGCCGTGGATCGCGCCGAAACGACGTCGCCTCGTGCTAGCGGGTGCTAGAGTGCTCTATCCCTTGTAATGAGAACAGGGTTTATGACCGGTGGCCGCATGCAAAGACAATCCCCCACATACTTAATCACAGACCATTTACCTCAGACTAAACAATGCCTGCATATGATAGACTGCTTCCGGCCTTGGACGAGTTTACTTTTATCTTTCTGTTGCTCTTACTCATTTGCTATTAAAGCCAATATCGTAACTATAAATTACTATTTTCACTAATTAAAAAGAAATCATTTATATAAAAATTTACAAACATTGAAAAAAACAAAATTCCAGCAAAGGAGAGTGGCATACCAACAATAAAGACCAGAGCCCCATTGCAACAAACTTTCATAAGGTTAAGTGAGCAATGTCCGTTATATCAATACTAAAAGTGTAAGACTTCTGAGAAAGATTTATGAACAAAGCAACCACTTTGAATCTTAAATTTAATATCAAATAGTACATTTAACTCTACAGTTAAGTATACTGTACTATCAAATATGAACTTAGACGGAGCAGGAGTGGACACTCTTGCCAATTCCTCCCATATTTCGATTTTCTGGTTATTGCTTCTCTCTTCCCTCTTCTGAGATACCATTGACCTTTCCCCCTCGTCCTCCTCATCAGAAACGAGAGGCTGCACGATGGCTCTCAGAAAAAAGTCTGTTCATACCGGCAACAAATCAGGGTTCCACCAAATTTCTCCTTTAGTATAATTTTTTTGAAAATGTAAGAGCCTCAGAGAATTTTTATTAATCAATTGAGAATTTGAGGGTTATAATAGTTGTCTTATTTGTAAGATACAAATTAAAATAATGATGAAAATATCATTAGAATGTTGTTTATAACGAAAAGAGAGTCAGGTGTGAATTGTACCTGAGATGGCTCCCTTACCCAAGATCTCATTCAACTTAATTTCAAGGTGACATTTCACACTTGGTAAATACTACCCCTAGAAACATAAGAAGATCAAGTGTGAACTGTGCTTTAAATGACTCTCCCATACAAGGTCTCATTCAAGGTGAAAATTCACACTTGGTAAATGACACCCCCTAGATATCTTCAAGGTTAGACCTCTCAAATCAGCCATGACTGGAATAGTCCTACCTGGGACTATCCAGGTTGATTACAACAAATGAAAAGAAACTGTGTCCAACATACTGTTACCTCTATGCACGTGTAAACCCCAGCTTCTTTTTCCATTGAGCAATGAGTATCATCACATTGTTTACTCACCAACTTCAGAGGCATAAACCCTTATCAGTCGAGCTTGTAGACTAATAAAAGCAGGCTCTGTACTGTTGCCTTAGATGCTGTCTAGTGGGTTTAGTCTTGGCACAAGTCACAACGAGAGTACTTGCCTAGAGGGTAAAATTTGGGGACCCATTTGCAACAGACCCCTGCTAGTGCCGAGCCCTGATTAAAGCAAGAAGCATGTACCGGTAATACACATGTAAGTAAGGTTCGAGCCCTGGTTCGAGGCTCAATAACTTTGCTCTATTCTTTAGTCTTTACCCAAAGAAACTGATTAGATCAAACTTCGTAATAAAGATGCAGTTAGACAAATTAACATACAACTCATATGTACTGTACTACATCACACATCTGTACTAATCTAGGCTAGGCATTGAATAGCATGGATATTTATTAATGTAGTTCCTGAGCTTAACAATGCAAAGAATGTACCGGTAAATGAAGAGAAATGCAACCACATGGAACGATAATCACAGATTGCGTGCACTGGTATTCATTTTATTCCACAGAATCATGCCATAATGATAATCATAGCTTGTGTACATGTATATGATGGTAGGCAGTGCTGTGCCTGAATGGATTCATGCTACCGTCATTCCTTCCAATGACCTTTAACCTTGTCACATCAGCCCAATTGTCATAATAAGACAGAGGAATGACAGCTAGAACTCATTCCTAACTAAGCAACTCAACAAACAAAACTATGCTAGATTTGGAACTGAGCATTGACAATAAAATTATGGGGTTCATGAACTTCTCCATTCAACTTGATGGGTGCTTGAAAAAGATGCATATTTGTTGAAAGACAGCCCATAAATAGGCACACGGGGACAAGCGTATGCCACACAGCTTGTATCTAATGACATACTACTAGGGTACTTGAGAATCTCCTCTCTACGTATTAACAATAATTGCAATATCAAAGCCTGATGACCATGTCCAAGTACACATGAACTTGGAGCTATAGACACAATTCTGCAATTTATGAAAAATGCTATAATTTATGAACAGAACTATTCAGCACAGTTTTCTAAGAGCCAAAGTCCATGATAGCATATTAGTGAGCTTTCGAATGTGTCGACTTGAACGCCGTCCTACAGTAGATCCTCCCAGCTACAATGGACTGTTTGTGTTAGCTGCATACCGCGCTTTGTGCAAGAACGGCTCACCCGTCCACTGGCTTCTCCCTCGTCCACTAGTCAGATCGAGAACGCGTCAAACATGGTTTTGACGTCTTCTCTAAAACGTGAACCTCGCTTCACCCATTGTTAGCTTCATACTTCACCTACTTTGTATGCTGCCAACACAAAGCAGTCCATTGTCGCTGGGAGGATCTAGGAGGGCGTTCTAGTCGACACATCTGAAAACTCCTTAATACTTGAATGTATCATGTACATGAATCATAAGCAATGGTTGGTTCACAGTTCTCTAAGATTCAGATTTCTTATACATGTAAATGTCAGTTTATAATGCACTAAGGATTAGGAAAAGACTGAAATACATTCCTTGGAATCATTTTAATGACAGCAAACTTTGGCTGATATAACAGGGCTGGGAGCTGACTGCTTGTCTTATTTCGTGAAGAAAAAAAAAACAAATCATGAGTCAAATTTCTTCATAATTATGTTGTCCAGTATTACAGAACAAAATCCCACACAGAGTGCATTTTAGTGCTGACCATAACAGTTAACACTACTGTCAATTGTTTCTAAACATATACACACTTCAACACTGATTTAAAAGGGTATTAATAATATGACATATAATCCATCAAATAGAGACTGATGGACAATGAAGATTGCTTCTGATTCCATTTGCAGCTTCATCTGCAATTAATCTTCATAATACACTATCCATCTGATGAATGACATCATAGATAACACAGCTAAAGGGATAGAGAGCTGGGGAGAGAGGAAAATGGGAACTGGAGAGGGAAAAGAAATATAGGGAGAGAGAGGGAGAGAGAGGGGGGTTATAGACAAATAGATGAGAAGGGTGGGCAGAGTTGTAGGGCATGGAAGAGAGGTGGAGAGGTAAAAAGCAGAAGAGTAGGGTGGGAAAGAGAGAGAAAGAGAGAGCATTAGGGAGAGTGAAAGGCATCTGTGAAGGGAGAATGAAAGAAGGGAAGAGGGAGGGGAAGAGGGAGGGAAAGTGAGGGAGAGAGGGAATGAAAGAGGGAAGGGAGAAGGGAAGGGAGAAAGAAAGGGAGAAAGGGAGCAAGACAGGGATAGTAAGCAAATCGATAGACGGACTGAGAGCAAGAGAAAGAGAAAGCTACTGAGGGAGGAAAAGAGAGGAGGAAAATAGAAGGGAAAGGGGAAAAGAAAAAGGGAGAGGGAGTAAAAGAGTGTGAGAGAGAGAGAGTCAGGAAGAAAGAGAGACGGGAAAAGAGAGAGCATTATGGAGAGTGAAAGGCATCTGTGAAGGGAGAATGAAAAGGAAGAGGGAGGGAAAGAGAGGGATAAAGAGAATGAAAGAGGGAAGGGATAAAGGAGGGAGAGGGAGAAAGAGAGCAAGACAGGGATAGGGAGCAAGAGGGAAATTGATAGATGGACGGAGAGCAGGAGAAAGAGAAGTAACTATTAAGGGAGAGAAAGAGAAGTAACTATTAAGGGAGAGAAAGAGAAGTAACTATTAAGGGAGAAAAAGAGAGGAGAAAAAGAGAGGAGAAAAAGAGAGGAGAAAAAGAGAGAAGGAAAAGGAAAGAAGAAAAAGGGAGAGGGAGTAAAAGAGGGAGTAAAAGAGCATGAAAGAGAGATAGACGGGAAGTGAGAGAGAGAGAGAATATTGACAAGACTTGAGCAGGCACTATTTATTTGAGGGCCGATTAATTCCAAAACTCAAATCCGCTATCTATCACAATCAATCTGCAAAGCTAAAGGATGTACTGGAAAGTGGAAACGTTAGAAATCCTAAGAAAAATACTCCTGAAAGTCAAGACGGTTGATACTTCATGCATTGCTGTGTAGAAGTAAAGAAGTATAGAGGGTAAGAATATGCTAGTCTGAGGTCAAGACTTCACGTATGAAATATTAAATACATCCCTTGCATACAATTGTGTAAATTATGAGTAAAGAAAACTAAATTCGTTTTTATTTGTATGTGTCCCATCAGCTTCCCTTGCAGCATCTTTTAGATGCCAAAACCCTTTTAAAATTCTAGACCCCTAAAAACATTTAAATGGCAGTAAAATATTGTAATTGAAATCTTACTGTGATAGTGTTTTTGAAATGCAATGCAGTCATTGGAACTGTTTTTAAAAAGTATGAAACCATCAATTCTTTTTCTATAAAACATCACTCAGTCGAGAAAGTAGGATTCATCATTTTCCACTTTCTCATGGTACACAAGGCTAATAAGAGCCTTCTGGGGAGCTTACAAATGTAATTGTTACAAAGTGATGTATGCAGCGCGGTTGATTGATACCAATCTTAAAGCGATGGTGACTCTTTAATTGGGTCCTGCATGATAAGGCCCAAAATTCCTCTCCCATTAAATTTCCACTTTGCAGGAATGGGTGAAGAATCTCAAGACTGATGAGGAATGGATAATCAAACAAGCAAGCAGGAGTAGTATTAGGTAGCTATAGCAAGGCTTCTTCATGCTTCACTATGTTCTACGGTAATCAGGAATTAGAGAGGAGAGTAGTACAAATGCCTTCTCAATCTTAAAGATACACCTGCTCCGCTATTAAGTCAATAATTCTATGTATTTGACTCAATCTTTTGTTGTTTTTCCCTTTTTATTCAAGTTTTCATTGTTCTCCTTTATGTCAGGCTCCATACTAACGCTCTCATAGGGGTCTGGATTGAAATTTTATGCAACTAGGGCCCTGGTTTACATTTCAGAATTTTAGGGTCCCCATTAAAAATTTGGGAGGGGGTGGAGAGGTCGTGTGCGCCAGGCCCCTGTTTGTGTTGATCCCTGTTAATCCTACTATAGGAAAATATTGTGAATCGAGGTACATTACAATTCAAACAAAATATAACTTTCCCGTTCAAACCACACAGAGTAAAGTTTTTAACTCCCAGAACATACTGAGAAAAAAAAAACAGATTTGATAATGTAATCATAGGAGAGTTACAACTGAATTCAAAGAAAATTGCACTTGATTATTGTGTCTGTATGCATCTCCCAAGATGCCGCCCACACTTGGTGACAGAGCATTTTCAACTGCTGCTCCCAAACTGTGGAATCAACTACCCCAAATTCTCTGTAACCAACAATCTCTGGATGCCTTCAAAAAGCTTCTCAAAACTCACTTATTCCGTTAATGTAATTGTAAAGCGCATTTGAACATAATATATGGAAAATGCGCTATATAAATACATTATTATTATCATTATTATTATTATTATGCAACACAGCCTTGTTGTTCACACATAGAGAACACGCGAGGAAACTCAACTTACACATACCCAGAAGAACACATCTATTGAAAGTACACAAGAAGCATTTACAATGGATCTTAACAAACCATTGTAAGGTAATGAACAAGTACTTTATTCAACTCTATATCCTTCTTATCATCCTCAATTACAAGTACAGTTCTTTGTCTACTGGAAAAATCAATGCCACTTCTAAGGCAGTAACAAATGACTTTATAGTCATACTTGAAAAGGGCCATCATAATGCCTGCTTTACATATCCAACGATCTCCCACCGAATTTGTAGATCGCCAGAAAGTCAATGAATTTCAAACCCGCCAGGGCATCGAGCACATTTTTCACTTGAAATCTACCCTACAACCCTACTTGAAATCACATATTCAACGGGGCGCGGGCTATGACTTCGAACACTAGTGATCAGAATCACCCAATGCCCATCAGTAAACGAATGGGAGTCGGACAAAGGGCGGGCACCCTCCAAGTTTTGGTTGATGATCAATAGGTCTGTCGGTGCCCGCACGACACCCGGGCCACGCCCGGGCGGGTTCGGCCCAATGTCCCGTCTGTCGTCCTCCGACGCTTTCGCAGCTCGTCTGTTTGGAGCCAGAGGGACGGAGCCAGAGGGACGGAGCCAGAGGGACCATAGAAGCCACCCGACGATGACCCAACACTAACATGGAGCGCACTTGAAGCACGCCCAATTTTGTGGAAGTTGGACAGAAAACCGAAGGGGGTAATTCAAGTATTGTGCCCGAGCAATCTAAGGGCGACCTGTTTACGAGCGCTGCAACAAAATTTGCCAATGGAAAATCGCAGATCAGGGAGCAGGTTTTGGTGCCCTACGAACGCCGGCTGACCCCTAAAAAACGCGGCGGAGCCCGCAGTGATCAAGCAGACATCGACCGTATTCCTGGTGAAAGTGCCCTTTGAGCTCGTAGAGGAGTCGGGCGGGTGCTGTTTAGGATATATGATGGCTGCTTAATAGCTATGAACCTATATGTATATCAAGTAAGCTTTCCCATGAATAGCTCTGCGCAAACATGAGAATTTGAACTGAAAGGTAGCTGGAAAACTTCATATCAAGCTCTAATAAATATTACAGAAGAAATATAAAAAGCAAATATTTAAAATACGGGATACTAGGATAAGACACCAATAAAGATAAACAATTTTTTTTTTGTATTTTGGGGTGATTTGCACCCTTTAAAGATAATGATAGCAGAATATGAGCATGCACTGGTTATTGCTCGCAATTTGTTTACCTTATTCCGTAATTCCCTCTCGCTTCAATGAAGTCTGCTGCATAACATGGAGGAATGTGTTCAAGCCGTAAGGTATCTGTCGAGGGAAGAAGAAAAAAGAAAATGTCAATGCACTTTATCAATTTATCTAGCGCACAGGAAAGGGAGTGAAGGCAATATCTATGCTAATGTCTAGAGCAGCATGCACAAGATGGTATGTCCCTTGATTACAAAGCTCTACAGTAGAAGACATTTAAAATCCTAGCAGGGGTGGAACAACATTTTTTTAATCAAGGAGGAAAATAGCTTGCCGACTTAACCCGTTGCCTATGTCTGAGATATCTTGGGCCGGGGCCTATGAAGAATGCATGTTGTACAATCACAACCACTTTTGCAACCACCTGTATAGAAAGACCACCTGTGTATAATGAAAAACACATTTATTGTGAGCCTTTGGGTGGATTTTTTTTTCTTAGGAAAAAGGGGCACTTTTATAAATGCCAGAGGGGCATTTTTAAAGAACTGGACAGAAGTGGAGTTACATCGATCTGCCTCATCCATCCCTACACCTCCCAAATATCCTCCTATCTTCCTCCCTCCCACTGCAATAAATCACAAAGGCTATGCATCAACTTGGGGAAAGAACCAAATTCGCTTTGCATAAATGCGTGCTGGAATGGCGACAGGCCAAGCGACTGGGGACACCTTGCCCATCAAACCAGTTTAAGGCTACTCTCCTGGGCCACTGAGACAAGATGGTACAACCCCCAACCCAATTTGCTAAAATCTACATTAGTCCCTTTCAGACAAAAGGAAACCCTGTATAAGAAACAACCTATAAAGAATCACAAGTGTGTAGCCAAAGGGCCATACAGACCAGATAAGAATGTCCTATAATGGAAAGTTAATTTAAAAAACTACACATACATGCTTTGGTGAGATATGCACAATCATTACTGAGCACACCATGTGCTTGAGTGGACATAGGAAAAAAAATTAGGTCAGGACCCCGTTTCATAAAACTTGTTATCAATAACTCACATTTCTATGACAAATTTGCTCACAGCCAAGCAAATGCCACGATTTCAATAGCTCATATCAATTATCGTATCTTGTTATTGATATCATTACATGTACTTGTTATTGATAACAAAGTTTTTTTATGAAACAGGGCCCAGGGGTGGTATTCTGAGATTTATTTTATCTTGATTTTAGTAAAATAATTTTACTTGTCATAACAAAATGTACGCTTATGGCGCACCATTGGTTAATGACTGCGCAAAAGTGGCTGCGTACACGGAATTCATCTTCGCAAACACTCATGAAATGTTGCAATTTAAAATTTGTCATGACAATTAAAATCTTTTCACTAAAATCAAGATTAACTATAGCTTTATCTTTCAAAAGGTCGTATAGTTATGCTTGTCTAAATGAGGTTATAAGACAAAACCTGGAGATGGAAGTGGTTGGAGTCGGTGAGGTTACAAACGTTGACGCCTCGCCTCCCAATGGAGGAACAACATGGGATTACGTTGAAATCAAATCAGCTCAGAACTGCGCTTGGTTTACGGGTCTTGCTCATCATAAGAAGCAACCGCCCATAAAGATTATACACGGACTATGCACCATACAAATAAAGAGTGCAATTGAGGTCTACATTCAACATACACATTGCATTGTGTATAGTTCTTATAAAGGTACATGTACATGTAAGTTGTTTAAATGGAGCAAAACTGTATCAATAATACTTTCAAAATGATTCCTCACATTTTCACTTTGCCATTTACTTCTAAGTTCATCAGATAAAAAATTTCACTGTTTAATATGCACTTTAGCCTACATGTATGACCTATATTTATTGCTGACATTAACACATATAAATATGAAAACAGGGTATAAAAAAGTACTTCATGTAGGCCCACATGTAAGTATTAGTCATGCTGGAACAGCTGTTATACAGTAATAAGCAATATTAAAAGAAATCATATCATTTATAATTTCTTTGAAAGAAATATAAAGTAGACTGTATTTTCAATTTCTCTGTCTTTAGCACTGCATACAGAAATTAAACAATCTTCGTTTAGTTTGATAAGCCAACTAAGGGAGGTGGACTGCATGTGCTAAAACTCGATGAATAAATGCTATGATCACTCATGTTCTATGCACAATTAAACAATTCTAAGCTTTCCCTTCGAAGGATCAGGGGAGCAGTGTTTAGGTGCATTTAGGGTGCATTTTTAGTGGTGGGTGCAACCTCACTGACTTTGACCTGCGTGTGGAGCATAGGTGTGGAGTGAGCGCTGCGAACTCAGCTTCACGACTATCGACCAGGGGTTCCGGGCAACGCCACAGCGGGGGTACAGGGGGCAGCGCCCCCTAAGCTTTTGCCTTATACAACATTTAAGGCCCACAATCCCAATTTCTAGATACCCAAATGACTTAAAAGAGTCACACATGAATGGCTGGCTGTAACTGAAACAAATTCATACTGCATTAGTTAGTAGATATCATTATAACACTACAGTACATTGTCATTATACTGAATAAAATGTATGAAATGGATAATGAATTAAATGCAATAAAAAACAAACAAAATATAGCTGTGTTGTTTCATTCATTCAGCTGTACTACTTAGTACTTACTTACCTAAGTCAGCTTCACTTTCACTTTGTAACGCCTTTCCTTTTTTGTGCCCACAACTTGATCAAACCACTTAGTGGTCATATTGACCACTGCGCGGGACTAATGCAAAAATACAGATATTTAAAATACTTCCTTTCAAATTCAGCTCTTAAAAATCTCACTCCTACCTCAAATGGCCGTTAGGAAGAACTTCTGATATTTCCAGCAAAATCCAAAGTCAAAATCATGTCCAAAACCGAAGAAATTCCCGCAGATTTTTTTTGACGATCGCATGTTGTTTTTATTCCGCCGATGTTTTAGACTAAAATCGGCCAATAAAATTTTGTCCACAAAGGAACTCGGTATCGCATGCAAACCATCGATCTCTACGATCGCGCATGCAGAAAATTGGGACTTTTACGTGTGTGCGATAAGGACAGAATTTTTAATGACCAAATTTTGGGGGGGAGATGTCTGCGCTCGCGGCGATCAGGATACCCCTTTTCGCCATAATTGACGGTAAATTACGGATTTCATTTTTGAAATTACCTTTTCCAACGTCGGTAAGTTGAATTTATTGTATTTCATGTATATGTTGGTGTCGGTTTTTGTAAATTAAATGCCGATTTTGAGTGAATGTTAGTGACTTTTGTGCAGTGGTATTTGAAAGTGTTGAGGTGTATGACTGCCTAGATTCTACACACGAAGTATAGTAATGACGCTTTGAGTGAATTTGACTGCCTTTGCAATAGGAAATCATCTTATTGCGAACCAACCCCACACGATATGTCCCCGGCCCCTTGGTCGCGGACGCCGCCGGAGATGCGGCCGGAGGCGTATACATAGCTTGCTAGCTATCATACATTCGGATTACAATCAATTTATATTTGAATTTTCACTTTAGTTTCAGGTTATACAAGTGTATTTATACTTACAAGTCAAGTCAAGAAATAATATTTATGGTCAATATCAAAGCACAACAAGGACATTTCTGCGCATTATATGTGTGTTTTGGGGCAGTTAATACACATTCAGTTTGGGGAAATAGTGGTGGGCGGGAGACTGAATTTCAGCCAGAGTGCCGGGCGGAAAACGTGAGTGCTGGGCGGGCCCGCCCACCACCGCCGCCCACCGTAGCTACATCTCAGCAGGGGAGCGTTTCACCAAGTGTTTTGTCAGTGATTTTTACCCACAAATTTGCTCTCAGCCAATCACATGCAAGGATTTCAGTAGCTTATAACAGTTGTTGGTAAAAATCACTGACAAAGCACTTGATGAAATGCTCCCCTGCATTCCGATGCTTCACTATCTACTGAAGACAGTAAACTCCTGGGCCCTGTTTCATAAAACTTGTCATCAATGACATGTTGCAACAACTGTTATAAGCTACTGAAATCCTTGCATCTGATTGGCTGAGAGCAAATTTGTCAGTAAAAATCACCGACAAGGCACTTGATGGAACGCCCCCCTGAACAGCCTGTAATTATTCTCTAATATCCCTAATCCAACAATCTCAAGCATCTATGGGCAAACACAATCATACTTCATGGTTTTGTTTTCACACTCATTCTGACAGCCTTCTAGAAGTACCTGAAATTTGTATCTGATGGGGAGATTGCCCTTGGGGAACTCCAATAATGCCATGGTTACAGTTCTACTCACCCATCTTCCTACTACTTCTCCTCTTCTCTCTTTCAGTCTTTCTTTCAGTCTCTGTCTCTCTTTCTCTCCCTATCTCTATCTCCCCCCATCTACCTCTCCCTTCCTTTCTTTTATTATAAAAAAATTATTTAAAAAAATTTTACTTGTCAACATTCATATTCAGAAGATTTAACTAAAATTCCAATTTCATACCCTTACCAGAACATATAATTATGCAAATCATTTAAGGTTAGATCATCCTCAAATTATGGAACATCACTCACATGTACATGTAGTTCATTATCTACTTAAAACAGGGGGAATACAGTAGAATGGATCTACCCACCTACCCTAAGTTATTTTATAATATCCTCAATGCAACCCAAGCTTAGCCAAAGAAGAACAAACACAATCATACTTCATCATGGGGGTTTTTTTTCACACCTTCCCCCATTCTGCTTGCCTCGGGGAGGGTGTCCTATGGGAAGGTTACCACTACAGCACACCAAGTGGTTAAAAAGTTTACTCACCTTACCCCTCCTCATTGATGCTTTTCATCCTGCAAGGTGTTTTGTTGTTACCTTGTCTTCTTTGTATTCTCTCTTTCTCTCTGTCTCTATCTCTTCCTTTCTTTCTCATTTTCTTCCTCCTGCTATCATGTCCTCCCCCTATACCTTCCCATACCCCCACTCCCTCCACTACCCCCCCCCCCCCCCTCCCCCACCTCTGTCACTGCCTGTCTACTTTCTTTCACATTTTTTCTGCCTTTTTAAACCTTAATCCATTTCTATTTCTCTTCTACTTTCTATTTTTCCTCATTAGAAAATCTAAGTAATACATGTAATTATTTTATAGTCGGAGAACACTTCAATAGAAGAACTTACACCTTTCTTGATCTTAGAAGGATTTAAACTTCAAATGAGTCCACCTCCTTCCTTGGATATCATTCTTATACTCATGTAGTTCACTATCTACTTAAGACAGCAAGACCCGCAAAACAGAGCAACTGCCCTAAATTATTTTCTAATATCCTTAATTCAAGCCCGTCTCAAGCTTCTCTGAGCAAACACAATCATGTCCCGGGGCAAGGCTTTCACACTTTCTGCCATTCTGATCCCATTTTGCTTTAGATGATTACCCTAGGGGCATTCCAAACTTCCCTCTCTGGCGGGCCGGCGGGCCAGCCAGCCGAGGAATCTAGGCTTCTTGCACACCTCGCTGGTGTGTGATGTCAAACTCTCGGTTGCCCATTGCCAGCCCCAGCACAGATGTCCGCTCAGCTTTGAAGAAAATAATTATGCCATTTATTATTCAATTTTAATTACATGTATCATCAGTTTAGGAGCAGAATCCTCATTATTTACATATCGTTTGTTGAGAGCCAGAAGGACATTAACTCTGTGTTAAAGTATATGGGTTAACACCCTTCTGGCTCCAAACAGACGATATACAGTCTACAGCGTACACCCCCTTTATATCCATCATCAGTGTGTATGGTAAAATTAAGAAGTTATCTTCTTATCAAATATAAATGAGAGTAATAGACCTTTGTCAATAATATGGTTCATGAAATTCTGCAATCAACTACCTGCAGCATGTGCTCATGCGCCCCTAAAATTGTCTCAGATCAATTACACTCTACATGAAATTTTTACTAAAACATTTTTTACATTTACTTCCATTTTGTAATGATATCAGATCAATTACACTGTACATGAAATGTTTAATATAACATAAACATATATTTTTGCTTCCATAATTAAAATGATATCTTGAATATATATGTCACACATGACACTCCTGGCAATTCAGTATTCCAACCCATCTTTAGCATGCCTGCTATTACAGCACTTCAGCATTTCAAGTATTCCTTCCTACTACATGTACACCTGAGTAGAGAGTGGCAGATCTAGATAAACATGTCTTGCAACTTGAGTTAGACTCCGTTCTCATTACGAGATTGGAAAGTGGATCGCATTATTGTCAAGCGGCCCATGGCGCGCGCCAGGGAGGTCCACTGGCACGCCGTGAGTTCACATCTGCAGAGGTTAGCGTGATATATCTTGGCACTCTCTGCACAGGAGAATGCTGAATTGGCGCGCTCTAGATCGCGCTATCTCTCATGGAGCAACCCTTAGAGGTGGTCCAACGGTCCACCATTTGGGATAGCCATGGACGTCCATGGATCACACCGAAGCGACGTTGCAGCGATCTAGCGCGCGCTATCTCAGTAATGAGAATGGGGATGGTGGTGCCAGAAGGGCAATAACCCCTAACAAAGTTAATGCCTTTCTGGCTCTAATTGACGATACATCCCATGTCAGTTACACCAAGCAATGCTACTCAAACAAGCATGTGAAAGGGGGATACAGAAAAAACAGAGCACGAATTCCATCTTCCCACATGACGGATTGTCCTCTCGACCATGACACTTGTTCTCCACAGTACATGATCAAGGCCGGTTTCATGGGGTTAGGATCACCCATTAAAATAGGGCAGTTTCACACTCTAGGTTAATAATTCACCCAGCTATACCTTTGGTAATGAAACCGATAGATCAAAAGCCAAAGGCTCTTGAATCGCCCGTCTCAGAATGTAAATTGGATAGATGAGAATTTCACACAAGAGATATATGGCTGTCCAGTAAATAGACCCGTATTTGTCAAGTATTTGTAGTCATTTGATAAAGTGACTTCATGAAGAATTGGCAAAGTTTTTGGTTTTTACTTCTTTGATCACTGTTCATCGGAAGCAGAACGTTTATAAATCAAAAGAACCTGGTCTTTCGAAAGTGTGTGAAAAGGGTGCTACTTACCCATGTTCAATTATATGAGTTAATGCCTTTCTACTCTGGGCCTCATTATCAAGAACAAGTTACAAGAATTGTTATAAGCTACTGAAATCATAGCATTTGATTGGCTGAGAGCAAATTTGTCATAAATCTGTTGCAATTGTTAATTGATCAAAACTTTTATGAAACAGGGCCCTGAACAAACAAGGTATCCTGGCTCAATATCTCCAAGAAGTTGTTTTCTGAACACCCTTGACAAACATAATCCATGCTCAATATTCTACCATTTTCATGAAGACAAAATCATCATTTGAGAGCTAATAGGTCTCTTAATTAATAAGAGATTTAAAAGATTTTTTTGTTTAGTGAAATACACAAAAAATATAGGTTATCTATCAAAGAATATAGCCTAAAATTGCCTTCCATATATAAGAAATAAAAATATCATTATTGAAAAATGAACAACTGTAAACTTTTCAGATTTTAACTTTCTCCTCATAAAAGTTTCAAACTTGAAACTTTGTTCCCATCAATTACTCTATTTTCCGGGAAATTTAATGCGGTCTTTGTAGGAACCGCATAAACTGCGATCATGTGTGCAGTGCACTCCAAAGATGCAATGTCCCAATTCTGTTTGCAATTAAAGAGTAATCACCAAAGTAATCTGCATGTCGGTCTGATGAATCCGAGTGTTTGCCGAGCATTTGCCTGATACAACAAGGACCACGGGTGAATCACTAGGCCAGGCATTCCTGTACTTATCCCGACAAGGAATATAAATCTCCAGACCCTACAAGCCCTCCCGCGGCCCTCTTAACCAGGTCTGTTAATTATTGCCCGCTTTTATATCTGTTGGTTTGGCGATGGGCTTTCCAGATGATGAATGTTAACAGACTGTTATTGATGTCATCAATCCAAATTGAAGAGACAGGACCCTACATTAGCAGCAACATGTCCCTACTTGGAAACATATGTCTGGGACTACATGATACATAGCAGAGGGAGGCCGGTGTGATCACAGGGAAGGGATTCCAGTCATATCACATTGTACCTACAGAATAATGACAGTCTTGGCTCTTATGTTCAGAGGTTTTACACTTCGGAACCAATTCACAGATTTTTTTTTTGTTTTTCAATGGCTCTCCCCTGTATAGTTCTCCTATCCTCTACCCACCACGCTCTCCATCCCTCCCCCTCCCCTCCACTGCTCCATGACTCGATCCTTACCCCCCCCCCCCCCCCATCCTCTCCTTACCTTCTTCCTATGCACACTTCCCCTCTCTCAACAGAACTCAATTACCCTCTCACCCCTCCCCCCCCCCCCCCCCCATTCTCTCTCTCTCTCTCTGTCTGTCTCTCTCTCTGCCCACCCCATGCAGGGAGATGGGAGTTTTACTTGTCCCTACCTTAATAATTTATTGTCTCTTTATCTCTTCATAATTCTACTTACAAATCATTCTATTTCTTTATCTTTCCATAACTGCAATTCTCTATGAAACATTGGTTTGTACTAATTTACTGCGCAATACAAATACATATCTACTCTGAAAACATCAAAGAGATTGAATGAAAGTCCTTAAAGATAAATTTGAGTTCTGGTCATGGGATTACATTGTGAAAGTAAATATCTTAAAGTAATGGGGAAAGGTTGATCAGATCAACATAAGAATTGGTGTTTACTGCGAGGTTTTGGAAAAATGAAAATGACAAGAAATTGACCCAATATTGCTGAAAAGCCCAAGCACTGTACACAGAAGTGGGTATATGGGTCTGCACACACGTATGGCATGATTGTTCAGCACGAACACTTAAGCTATTTCTGGTCATATTTCGAATATGAGGGCATTTAAAGAGAAATCCTTTTTCAGGGGAATTTCTACTATGATGTTCTTCCAAACTGACATGAAAAGAATGAGAAAGCTCACAAATCATTTTCACCTTTCCCAGAACTCAACCTTCCCTTTAATAAGTACTAATATTTCCCTCCATTAATATACGTTGAATTCATTATCTCCAGACAAGGCTAGGACATGACATCCTTGCACCTCTACGAATGTAGGACCCTCCTTTAGTGGATGAAATAAAAACCGCCCATTATGTCCTGAGGAAGAAGCGGTCAAATAATATCCGCTCCACTACCCCCTGATTGATTAGGAGAAATTGCTCAAAAAGGCGCTAAGCTGTGACTCAGTATCAAGGCATATGGCGGTATTATTCACCAACTTTAATGTACGCCGGTAACAAAAACGGGCCTTTATTTCCAGGCGTGATAATTTCTAGGCTACAATAGCAATAGTGCATGCCAATAGCCAGACAGAGCGTAGTATTTTGATCAAATTTATACGGGTGTCTTAATCAGATTTGGGAGCTCTATCTGGTTAGAGATGGGGATAATCCAGCAAGCATGGAAACTGGATTTCTGCATTTAAGCTCTGTTTTGTTTTTAAACAGTTTGGGATCCTTTGGGGGATTCCGTAAAGCAATGACTCACAAATAAAGGGTCTGGAAGAATAGCTCTGTGTACCGAACAGTGTTTAGTCTGTATTTAATGCATCTTGTATAGTACACCGTTTGGAAACATTTGGACTTAATTTCCTGTACAGACACTCAGACAGATCAGTCATTCCCTTCAAAAATAGCCTAAGATGTACATGTATGCATTCATACTATTGCTAATATAGCAATAATAATATAGATTTATATACATGTACATGTAGTCAAATGGTGCCTAATACATTTACAATGCCTACAGAGATACCCCGGTCATCAGATTCAGGCTTGCCCACACACAATGTATGCACCTTCTCTACTCCCTGGGAAGCATTCCAGCCAGGGGCTATTTCAAAAACGGTCACAATGCTACACAAACCACAATAACTTTTCTATACTACCGGCTACATTTTTAACATCTGAGTGGAGAGAAGCCAATTAAAATGTTTTGCTTTATAAGGACATACATATAAGTGACGTGTTGGGGATCAAACCCACACCTTCGCATCTCTAATTAAGTATTTTGAAAACAATTCGACTACTACAGCTCTATAAATGGAACATGAAATATCATAAATCCTAGATTCAATGAAAACAATCAATGCAGTACGCAATAGAAGAAAACAATTATGTTGATGTTGTTAAAAAATATATTTATTGGACTAGACAGCGTCACGCTTATTTAATTTTTGTTCATCAACAACTGTAAATTCCATTGAAACTGCTTGCTCTAGTAGATGAAACATACATGTATATCACCCTGCTAAGATTTTTTGTTTTTAATGCAAATACAGTCAAACCTGTCTATAGCGGCCACCGAAGGGAAACGGAAAAAGTGGCCGCTATAGACAGGTGGCCGCTATAGACAGGTCGGCGGCCATTTTTATTTTTTTTGCACATACACTGTTACACGCAACAAAGTTAGTGTACATGCATCCATATATATCACTTAGGAAAATAAGCTATAGATCAACAGATTTGACGTATAACATGTCATATGATATATAAATGCTAAAATAATATGCTTTGTTGTCAATAAATGAGAAAAACAATAGATATACGAGCAATCTGTGTAAAATTAATTTTCCCCCAAATTACCACGTACGTATCACCCGCGGTAGACTGCTTTTCTTGATTTTTATAGTCTAAAAACGATGTCTAATCATGCTTTTGCTTCCTGTCAAAAAATTACAATAATAAGTTTATCTTTTGCATAAAATCGTGCAATCAATTTTCATTCAATAAATATTTGCCTTTTGAATGGTTTAAAAGAAGTTTGAACTGTTTTTGAGAACAGGCGATAGAAGGTGCTCGCTTGCATTCGTCGATAGTGCGAACGTCGACAATGGCCTGGATCGCCGACGATCCGAGTCGAGTTTCACGCCGTTTTTCAGCAGGACAATCTCTCGTACATGAAATCGTTATTATTGATCTTTAAAAAAAATAATACCTGGGTAGTATTTTATTATTTTCACTTTCTAAAAAAAATCACTCCTTTATTATTTTTTTCAAAAGTTTTAACGCTTTAAATTCTTTTTTTTATAAATCTGTTAAAAATAAAAAATTATATTGAAGTGTACGAGCCTGTGCTATTGCGCAATGGCGATCAATATCAATGCAATGCCGACCGCGATAGCTTAGGAGAACAATACAACTAAAGTGCAGGGGATTGCAGCTGGATGGTGCGAAGATTACGTAAACGAACAATACTAGTGCTTAATTCTTACTAAAAAGACTTTTAATCTCTAATTAGTCGGCAATGTGGTGAAACTATTAGATCTTCATGGCCATTGTAGAATCTATTCACGATGTTTGTGTGAGAGTGTGACTGAGCTAGGACTCGGTAAACACATCGCGCCTATGGCAAAAACTTTTTTGTGCATGAAGCTACGGCTCGACTCGATATTAGTGGCCGCTATACGCGGTCAGATATTGTCCGAGGGATACATAATGGGTGGCCGCTGGCCGCGTTAGGCAGGTGACCGCTATATGCAGGGTCTACAACACAGTAATTTCCTGCGGGGGATTTTTTGGTGGCCGCTATAAGCAGGTGGCCGCTATAGACAGGTGGCCGCTAAGACAGGTTGGAAAGTAACTTGCACTAATAACTTAAAATTAATCTAAAAATATCAAGATTGACATTGCAATGAGAAAAACAGGAGAGATCAGCATACATATATACATGTACATTCGGTATTATGTGCACTAATGGAAACTGACAACCTTCAGTGTAAATGCAAATGACTCAATTTAGACTATTTCATATTCATGCTAGAGAAGGTACTAATTACAAATGACATTGCAAGTAGCTATGCGTAAATCATGTATGCTCATGCCAGATTATGCGATTTCTAATTACAGCTTAATTAAACTGTATGGACAGCCACAAAACTTTGCATAACTGTTTCCATTTCTGCTTGTCGTGTTTGGTTATCATTTAGTTTCCTGAGCAAATTAAGTCTGTCTATTTGTAACTATGATGAAATGTCCTTTATTTTAACTGATGCTTTAGGAGTAATGGCTACATGATTTATCTGAATTTATATATACACATGTAATTTCAAACCACATATTGTCTACATTAAAAAAAAATCTGATTGATTTGCAGAATTAGTTGGACTTTAAAAGAATCTATCAAAAATAATTTAAGTTAAAAAAAAATTACATACTGTAGAACCTAGAAATGTCCATTGCTGCGCAATGCGAATGTATCCCCCGGCACTGGCAGCAACTTTGCGTCATCCTTTTGTTCCAAGGAGGGACAAAGAACCTCCCCCCTCCCCTCCCTCAAACAAAAGGATTGCGTTGAGATTCCCACCAGTGGCCCGGACTATTGTCAAAACTAGGAGGAGCATCACCAAAACAATGTATAAAGATTACAGTATAATGCATCTCTATAGAAAATTTGAAAGAAATCTGTCTAGATATGTGACCTGCAGAGGGCACACAAGATATCCACTAAAATATGACCTTTGACCCTATAAAAGACGGAACACTGGGGACAGCATCACCAAAAACTGTAGAGGTCTAGAGTAATCTATGATGGACCTCAAAATACAAAATCTGAAAGAAATCAGTCTGCAAATGTGACCTCCAGAGTGCATGCAAGACAGCAACCAGACTATGACATTTGACCCTATAAAAATTGGAACAATGGGGGCAGCATCAGCAAAAACTAAAGATGTGTAGATTTTACTAAGATACACCTCAATGTAAAATTTGAAAGAAATCTGTCAAGAAATGTGGCAGAGCACACAAAAGACATGACCTTTGACCCTATAAAGAATGGAACAATGAGGGCAGCATTATCAAAAAGTATAAAATTGTAGATTGTACCAAGATACATCCCCATACAAAATGTGAAAGGAATCCGTCAAGAAATATGGCCTGCAGAGCGCACACAAGACATCATCGAAAATATGACCTTTGACCTTATAAAAGACGGAACACTGGTGGCAGCATCACCAAAAACTAAAGATGTGTAGATTTGACCAAGATACATCTCCATACCAAATTTGAAAGAAATCCGTCATGAAATGCAGAAGAGCGCACGAAATGAACAAATGACCTTTGACCCTATAAGGACGGAACAATGAGGGCAGCATTGCCAAAAAGTAAAGATGTGTAGATTGTACCAAGATACATCTCAATACAAAATTTGAAAGAAATCCATCAAGAAATGTGGCCTGCAGAGTATGACCTTTGTCCCTATAAAAGAAGGGACACTGGTGGCAGCATCACCAAAAACTATAGGTTTCTAGATTATACCAAGAGACACCTTTATAAATGCAAATTTTGAACAAAATCTGTTGAGAAATGTGACCGCCAGAGTGCACACAAGACATCTATCAAAATATGACCTTTGACCCTATAACAGAGGGAAAACACTGGAGGCAGCATTACCAAAATCTATAGGTTTCTAGATTATACCAAGAGACACCTTCACGCAAATTTGAAAGAAATCCGTCAAGGAATGTGACCGCCAGAGCGCACACAAACTATCCACAAAAATATGGCCTTTTACCCTATAAAAGACGGAACACTGGGGGCAGCATCACCAGAAATTATAGGTGTGTAGATTATACCAAGATACACCACCATACAAAGTTTGAAAGAAATCCGTCAAGGAATGTGGCAGTTACAGCGCACACAAGAATGTGAAGTGGCGGTGGCGGCGGCGGCGTAACGCTCCTGAATCCAAAGTATTCTCCGGCATTGTATTTTGAGATTTATTTTATCTTGATTTTAGTGAAATGATTTTAATTATTATATAAATAGTGCATGGTCTATCATGCACTACATGTATACTGGATTATGTGCACGACAAATACTAAATTATCCGAGTGCAGTTTTGTTTCACCGAGGCTGCAGGCCGAGGTGAAATAGACAGGTCTGCACAAGGGATAATTTAGTATTTGGAGTTCATATAATCCAGTAACATGCACTAATTGTTAGAGTAAATAGACCCCTAGATCTCTAACTGTTATTGTGTATTAGGCCCGTATTCCCTGTGCACAATCGCGCACTATAACAAAATATTTGCATGTCACGTGATGCGAATCTAACCAATCACAGCGCATATTATACATACACTATTTTCTATAATAAAATGTACACTTATGGCACATCATTAGTTAATTGGTTAAAGGGGTAGTTCGTTGTCCAGTGGTCAAAAAATAGCCTTTTTGGAAGTTTTATGAGGATTTTTGGAAACATACATTTTGGAAAGATAATGTCATGATTAAAACCAAATTTTAAAATGGGTCTAAAGTTACTGTTTCAGGTACTTTTAGAATGCTGATTTTAGTAAAATTTACAATTTTTGAATTACTTTTTAGAAAATATTCTTATCTGCAATACAGATAGGAATTCCCAATGTTTACATGTAGAAATGATAATGCAGATGATTTTCAGAAAAATATATAATTTTAGCAAATATAGCCTTTTATTCAGATCTACATGTAATTTTATACGCCCTCTACGATAATTATGAAACATTGTCTTCTGCTCTCATGAGTGTTTCCAACAGTGTTGAACTTAATACATCAAACTGTAAATATTATATCATACACTCTGAAAATGTGTTGGCACATGGAGTGACTGTCAAAATCAACATTGGTATAAAAAAAAAGGTATCAAACGAATTAGAATAGTGATATGCAACACTTTCAACACTGATTGTATAATAAACAGTTTTTGTCTTGATAGTTGCCTCTCTTCGTATTGTCTCCCCTTTTTGTTGGTATTCTTTCTCCACATGAATCGTTTCCAAAATTACGATTCATCACATTGTTATCTGGCATTCCATCCTGGCGTTATGCATGTAAACCCGCCCTTTCCATGAACTTGAAATGTCTGCACTTTGGCATGGGACAACAAAAACATAAATTCCATTCATTCAAAAAGATCCAGAGGAGATACATGTAAGTCTGTCATACTTTGAGCTAAACAACAAGGTAAATCATGATATTATAAATATCAGCTCCTCCATTGTTGAATCTCATATTCAAATTAAGGTGGATCATTTATTCAGAATCTCATAAAGCTGTGAAACTTACCATTCCTACTCAAGTGATTGTATTCAAGTGTGCCAATTTACTTGTAAAGCAAATTGAGATACCCTGTATTATAATGTTGAATCATTTAAGTTAGAATTCCCCCTTCCCATCTTGCTAAACGATCTCTCGATCTCTCCTCCTCCTCCTCCTCCTCTTTTTTCTTCTTCTCCTTCACCTTCTCCTTCTCCTTCCCGTTCTCCTCCTCCATCTCCTCCTCCTCCTTCTCCTTATTCCTCTTCTTCTTCTCCTCCTTCGCCTTCCCGTTCTCTTTCTCCTTCTCTTTCTCATCCTCCTTCTTCTCCTCCTCCTTCTCCTTCTTCTCTTTCTTCCACTTTTTCTTCTTCTTCTTCTCCTCCTCCTCCTTCTTCTTCCTCTTTTTCTTCTCCTCCTTTTCCTTCTCTTTCTCCTCCTCCTTCTCCTCCTTGTTATTCAATAATTTTCAAACAAAAGAGAGTTTTTAATGAATTTTGTCACCAAATGAGACAAGTTTGTGCAGAAAAAATAGGTGAACACTTGGCGCCCCATAATGATTACACTTTACAGAATATCTGCCATTCTCTTTATCAGACATCCGGGACATCCCCCGCAAAACAACCAGCGCAAAGGGGCAAATTTGGACATTTTTATGGAGACTGCCAGATTTTCTCCCTTTCCTTGCTTCAAACACGATGACAGCTGCTATCTCACCAACTGTTAGCACTTAATTCTGAATATTTTGCCCCAACATTTAATGAAAGGGGGAAACTTTGGACAGTTTCTTAGAAATCGCGATTTTAAGATCTTTCATCTCCATAAACCTGAAGAAACCACATTATTCTTCCTTGTACCGCTTGCAATCTTTAGTTCATCTTCGTGGTTGCATAGCCCTTTGAAGATTAAAAGAAGAAGAAGAAGAAATCCCATTGACGGTGTGAAGAAAGTTTCCCCTTTGCGAATCCCTATTTCCAGCGTTAGGGATTCTTGGAAACCATTGACAAATTGCGCGGGGCAGAGTGACATTGGTCATCCCGATGAACAGAATTCCCCTGCCTGGCCCCGACATCATTTCTCATAAATTCACTTATAATTCATTGTCTTAAAAACTCTTATTCACTTTATAATCATGCTCCTGTCATGCCTTTCAGTTGATTTCTCAATTACTGCATGCTTCTTAAATATCATACCATACAGCACATTCAGCATCATGCTGTGACAGAGCCACGAGTATAATGCTACATTAATAGGTGTTACGTTAACTTACTTACACTACAACTTCAAGTTCAATCTCCCACCTGCGGCCGAGCTCAATACACAGAGCACTGCTGCAATGTAAACCTGGTACGGGAAGGCACGGCCTAAAAAGTGAACTCCCTAGCGCTCAAATTTCATATTACCACACGTGATAATTCGTGATTCAACAGCACCAAGACAGTGAATTAACAAGCAAAACTTACTCTTCGCCTTGTATGTAATGTCAGCACATCATCATATTTTGCATCTTGCTTTTCATCACTCCAGAAATATGTGTCAAACCGGGGTTTCAAAGCATTAACTCATCACTCACGGAAATATTGATGTTTACATTATTACACACGTATTGTGTATTTAGCCTTTGACGAGGCAATGTTATTTAAATATATATCGCTATTTAACGGATTAAAGTATATTTGCTCAACTTTCAAAATATCCATCTATTTATCTACAATATTCTACTCCTTTCAAGGAGATGATTAAAAATTAGATCCTTTGAATAATTCCATGTTCTATAATCCACCGAACACAACAGTATAGGAAATCTTATTAGTGTTTAGAATAAGGCTAATCATGGATAAGTAAAAATCCTTAAAAAATCATCACCTTTTTCATGCATGCAAGATCATTGATCAATGATCTTGACTCCCGACCCGAGTGAGTCTGAGATTCGACCTGCAGGTCAAAAGATGAGCGTTTTTTGTATAATAATAATAAGCTATCTGGATATGATGCTTTTGAAGGATCCATTAATATCATAATGTATTCCTAAACTTATGGTAGAGCTGTTAAAGCCTGTTAATCAGAGGCACGGATATACGGGGAGTCCTAACCATAACTTTTACAACAGGGACCGCGGGGCGTTTTTAAAGGGGGGGCTGATTTGATTTCACTCATTAATGACAATTTTCGAACCTTTTTCCGAGGTTTTATGACACGTGTCTACTAATAAAAGTGGGGTCTGCAGCACCCCCCCCCCCCCGGTTTCGCGGCCCATGCACAAGGTCAGCCAAGTAACGGAAGGCGGAGGTATCTTATCCCCCCCCCCCCCCCCCCTGAAAGTGGTAGGTATGTACCATGATGCTACTGGTTGTTATTGAAATATAAGGGTCATCGGAACTATGTTTTTGTTTGTTTGCTTTGTTTTTATTTTTATGTATTCATTCATTTTAATTTTTATTATTATTATTTTTTTTTTGGGGGGGGGAGGTGAAATCTGCATGCCTTGGACTACTAGTTTAATTTTCAAGGAGGAAATGGAACGGCCGGAACGACGGAATGAAAAGAGCGGTGCTTTGGAACGCCAACGGTTTCGCTCCTCTTTTTCTCAACAAGAAAAAACATGGTATGCTTTGGAACGGCACATACCCGGCACCGCACACTATACTGAGTTCCCCCCCCCCCCCCCCCCCGGATCTGATCTCTGACAACCAAAAAACAAAGGCGATGAACCAACTTAAACCGAAACAAACAAAAACAAAGTAAAATAAAACAAAACAAAACAAAACATCGTGTTCTTATAATGTCAGATGCCAGATTGAGTTGAAAGGGGAGCATGAGAAGGCCTGTCAAGTTTGAAACTTTTTTTGTTTTTTTGTTTGTAAGGGGGTGTTTTTTTTTGGTATCCCTTTTGTATTTGATTATGTTTTTTATTATGTCTATGTAGTATGTACCATATTTGTTATCCATTTTGTTTCTTTATTATATCACCATATAGAAGAACAATGGCATGCCACTGAAATGGGCCATCCGCCATTCGGATTTACCATGTATATTTTAACTTTAAATGTTGTAATGGAAATAAAAAACAAACAAACATACTTCTATAACCTTATTCGCAAATGCCGACTTTTATTATCAGTATACTGGGGGACGGTGACTTTTAAATAAACGTTGACGCAAAGTCAGTCCTAAGAGTTTGACAGCAACATGACAAAAGACAAAGACAGTAACTTGACCGAGTGTTTCAAAATATTTATGAACGACGTTTGATCCAGAATTAAGGAGACCGGGTCGAATTTCCCCCTATATTTCTCCTATGTCTTGATAAAGGCGGGCCTTCTCAAGTCTATCTCATCAGTTGAGGATGAGAGCAAATTTATTCCCACTTTTTTTGTGTGTGTGTATTTTCATTTTTTTTTTCATTTTTTTTAAATTTCATTTATTTATTTATTTATTTATTTATTTTATTTTATTTTTTTATTTTTTTTTTTTGGGGGGGGGGGGGGTGGGGGGGGGGATTCCGCTAACCCTCCTAGTCCCTGCAGGGATCAGGATGTGGCATGAAATTAGATTAATCGTCAGCACGAGACAACTTCGGTCTCGATATTTTCGGTAACCTTGGTGTGTTTATATTTTTTGTAATTTGTAAATTCGTTTACTTATAAATTGTGTACCTGAGTGCAAAAGCAAATTTCCTAATGGACAATAAATCCTCCATTTCAGTTTCAATTTATGCACTTATCGGGTCTGTATAACAATTTTTTTTTATTAATGGCAGTCACTTCGATCTTTGTTTGTTTAGACGAAAATGAGAAAATGTAAAAGTATTGTTTTATTTGAGTTTAAGATACACATCGTTTTCATTGAGTTGTAAAATGTTGTTTATTTGACTCAATAAAATAGCCTCTGGAGGGCTAAAAAGTTTGAAGAAAAAAAAATCCTCCCGAGATCGCCACCTCTGGTGATCGAGGTTAGAAAAGTTTGTGAGCAAGTAAAAATGATATTATAGTTTTCATATGTAGCCTAGAGTACATATGTAGTTCTAAAAGAGAGTTTCCAACTGTGGTATTCTTACAATAAAATGGGTATTAAAAAGATAATGATAAATCAGTCTCGACGAGCTCTCGGAAAGAGTGTTCTGTTCATCGTTATGAGGAGATTATAGCTCATTTCCTATTACAGTGGCGGATCTACGGGGGGGGGGGGGGGGGGCTGCCAAGTACAAATTTAATGTGCATAGAAAACGCCATCATAATTATGTCCAGACCCACACGTTATCATGGACTGCTTTTTATGGTCTCCATTGCGTTAGTAGATGCCAGGAAAACATCACTTACGGGGATTCAAAATAGCAAAAAAAAATCGGCTCGCCGCTACGCGTACACGGCTCGCGGACATCACCGCTTCGCGGCTTGTGGACGATGCTCCGCATCGTCGTTGGGTCAAACCAAGGAGTTATCACAGGTCTGTGATAACTCCTTGGTCAAACCCCCACCCCCTTGGAAAAAAGCTAGATCCGCCCCTGTATTACTTTTCTTTATTCCTCCAAACTCCAAGTTAGCCGATTCCGAATTGACAAAAGAATAATCGACAGCCTTTTTTTTGGGGGGGGGGGGGGGGTGTTGCAAGAAAGTTGCGATTGATTGCAAGTTGCAACTGATCGGTACTGACCAATCAAAATCATTGTTGCAAGCGCATCTTCTTGAATGGGCAGACCCTGAACCATTCAGAATGGTTGTTTTAATTTGCTTTACAATTTGCAATTGATTGCAACTTTCTTGCAACACCCTATATAAGGCTATACCATGGTGTTACCGAAAGTTTTCAGTTGTGAAAAGTACATTCTGAATAGAACTGAGTAGATCGCTTAACCAGCCTGGCATAATAATATATTATATAGGATGTAGCATTTTTTTTAAGTTCATGATTATTATGGAACCCAAGCATGCAGGTATACAGCGATTTATTGTCTTAAAGGGGGCGGGCGACATTCGAGGAGGTTTATAAACCGAACGGGGAACAGGTTAAATCCCCCACCCGGCCCCAAAAAAAGAAGAAAGCACTGTATTTTCAGTGTAATTCGTCATGTTCACATTCTAGCGATTGATGTTTGTTATCTTGCTAAGTCGCTTAACAAGCAGAAATTCCCATTTTGAGAGTATATAGCAAACTTGACATAGCATTCTTGAGCACTGTGTTGTCACCTCTATTAATTGCATTTAGCAATAATTATATATTTTTTTAATTAAAAAGTGATCCGCGGAGAGGAGAAAGGGGGAAAGTTCCAAAGAGTTGTCCGGCCCCCCCCCCCCCGACGGCCTCTCTCCGATACCAGGATTGGCGCCCTTAATTTGTCACTTTTGCAGGAGTATTATTGATTGATTGATGCAAGGTTTATTTCATTATATTGAGAGAGATACGACCCGTGTTTGGAAAAATCAGTATAAAATATATTTCCTGAGCTTTTCCGTACAAAAACAAATTGCTTTGCAAGGGGTTTAGTTGCCCAATGGTTGCAGATCTTTTGTTGGTACATGGTATGATGGCGCTCTTCAATCTCTTCAGGCAGAGCGCTCTGTTTTCAGGTTATTCGCGCCAGCCAGCCAGTCACTTTATAGGTTTGGCGTAGGCTTCGGAAAGCCCACGAGCGACTTTTTTTGTTGTTGTTGTTGTGAAAATGGTGTTATTAATGCAGCTCATCATTGGTATGGTAAGATGTTAGTATCCCATCTCCTAAGTTAGAAAGCTGTCGATCGTGATTATTCGTAATTATTCGCTATAATAATCAAGATACGCAAGCAATCAATCGGAAATAACAGAGCCAGAGGGGGGGGGGGGGGGGGGGGGGGGGGGGAGTAAATTCCAATTGTTCATGAGGGCGGGGGGAATAGATATATATCTATATGTGTGTTACTCTTTACCAAATTGCTTCAAGATCAGTTATATAACAGGTTCAATGATAGCTTTAACGGGCTATCTAAAACGATTGGTATCATAACCCAATATTTCACGAGACTCGGTGAAAATTGGGTTAGACATCAATAATTCTTTTAGATTAGGTTTTTTCAATGTAATCCTTTCTTTTAAAATACGTCTCTCTTTATCGTACTATGAACAATATAAAATAAAATGTTCAATCGTCTCAAATTCTTGACACGCTTCACAGAGACCAGTATCATGCTGGCTAATTTGAAAAAGATAATAATTTAACCTGCATATACCTATACTCTTAGTTGTTGTATCAAGCATGCATATTGCGTAGTGTCAAACTGAAGGGGGCGCGATTAAATCATAATATTGAGGATGGAAAGATGAGGAGAGAATGGGTGCAACGGCGTATTATATCGAAATCAATATTTCTTGATAAATTATGAAAATCTTCTTTCCATTAAATAGATGAAGGAGATGTGATATACAACACACAGTATAGGACATATCCGTGTTGGACATAAAGTTTTTTTTTAATGCTTCTGTCTTCTGCACTTTTGCCCGAGAAATTTTAGTAGATGTATTCTTAGGGGCTATAGGGTGCGCGTGCTGGCGGTAACAATTTTGGGTGGGGGTGGGGTGGAGGTGAGATGGGGTGCAATTAAGGGTATAAAGAAAAAGAAATGAAAGGAGGGGAACACGGGAAAGATGGGGTTGTATATAGGCCCGCTCCCTTATTCATGTGTTTTGTCAGTGCATTACGAAGAATTAACTCAAACCTGCATGATATCGTATAAATGCCGGTTTCAGATATTTGGACATTATTAATATTCTATGCAATGTGATATTGCTTGCTCTGGTCGTTAATTTTCATAGATAGGCCAGAACCACTGACTGCATCTCCAGGGAGTGTTCATTATTCAAGATGCATGGTTCATAATGGTATCTAACTTTAGATACCAACCAAGTCTAGTATATCATCATTACGAATGACATGTCCATATATCATCCAACCCCGAATCGCAAAGGCACTATTGGAGAGTCAAGCCAAGGAGTTATCACAGAACTGGTCAAACCTCACTTTCATCTTTCAATGAATCAACAATGTCACCTGAAACCCTTTCCAGAAACAAGCATGGTATGGTTTCAACCGACACTGTACAAGTTTCCAACTAATAAGTCACCCTGTCGGTTAGTAGTGGAGAGAAACAAAATCAGTAATGTGCTCAGGTAAGAAATTTCCTCTTCAAAAAAATGGAGCAAAAATGGTATTAGTACGGATGGGGTTCGAACCCATGCGGACATCACGTCCATTGGAACTTAAGTCCAACGCCTTAACCACTCGGCCACCGTACTGGATGCCATGTGAGGAGGCACATTATGACATATGAATACAAAATCTGACTAATGCATGCTAATAATCGGAAAATGAAGATATTTATCGCGTTTCCGTTTGATAAATATGTTAAATATTAGTTTTATTTGATTCCTAGATTATTACAGATTGATATTCATTGAAATATTCGTCTTTGTCTCATTTGTCTTATTTCTGCACTTACAATACCTAACCTGCTACGACGTAGACTCGATGAAGGTTTGCCATCGCCAGTGGATTGTCAAAACACTACACACTCACTCATACACACATGGTATGCACCGTAGAGTTACATAGAACCTCCATGACATACACACACAGCACTCACTATCAGTGCGAGTGCAATATGCGATACGCGGAGTTGCTGCGGTAACAAAACATTATTTACGTCGTGCGCTGCATATATCCCATGATCGTTCGCCCGGCCGATTGATAAGTATAATAATAATACCGTCTTTCTCTTCGCTTGAAAATGTACCGTGATTTTGTTCATATTTTTGGAATTAACAAAGAACTGATATAGGTACGTATATGGCCCGTATATGAATGGGCCAGAATCATAACTGTTGTTAATGTTTTGTATAATTTAACCGAATATTCAGTCGGTTGTCAGCTAAGATTAAAGGCATTGAGTAACTTTGTTGGAGATCAGAAAAAAAAAAATCTGAATTAGCTCATGCTGCAATGATAATTAGAAACCTTTAGGTCAGTCGGGAATCGTATGACTTTTACAGGTCAATTGCTGATTTCATTATCAAGATATTTATGATTTAAAATCGAAATTTTATAAGCGTATGGCATGACGCTTATAACTTGTGACGGTCGGCCTACCTCCCTCTTTCGGCAAATGCACAGCGTAACGTCTATTTACATTGGCCTGCCGCTGTGGGGGGTAATTCTGACAGGGCTTGCAATACCAAGGATTGATAACTCGGCAATACTATCGCGCGCGAGAGAAAACTTGAGCGCTGGAGCTCAACCCGTGGGCCGGCAAGGGGCTAGCCTAGCCTGTCGATCGCCTGGCCTGGCCGGCGGTCGCTGGGGTAGTCGCGACATCGTGTGTGAGGAGAATTACCAAATTTTGATTATTGCATCTAGCCTAGCCTGTCGATCGCCTGGCCTGGCCGGCGGTCGCTGGGGGTAGTCGCGACATCGTGTGTGAGGAGAATTACCAAATTTTGATTATTGCATGGTAATCCTACAAACATGAATAACAAATGTTTTTGCCCGACAAGAAAGAAAGAGAAAGAGGAAACAAATGAAAAGGGGAAGGGGAGGTCGCACATTTTGAAACATGGACGAAACAACAATCCATACGATCAGCTCTATACCAGAGACGTACTAGACGTTGTGTAAGGGAAGGAGGGGCCGGGGCTGGAGCTCGGAGGGAGAGAAAATGAGAGACATCGGAGTGGAGGAAATACAGCCCTGTCGTCATTCACAATTATTGCCGTACGAGGCAGGGGCTAGCTGGTTTCAGAGCCCGCCACTCTGTTTTTATTTTCGGGTAACGGCCACCGCGCGCTCGCGGAGTACGAGTGCCCGCAGGTCCAATAAATTTATTTCTCGCTCTCGAGCGAAAATATCCCTCACATTTTCCAAACTAATTTCGGTTACTAGTCGTCAAGATATACATTGTACTGGAAATAGTGCGGGGGCGGGCATATAGGCCTATGCGGTTGGATGCTTAGACAAATTTCCAATACTACAATCGGAGGATAGAGAGAAATGTGGGGAAAAGCCTTTTTTGTATCTTCAGAACAGCAGGATCATGCGATCGACTGAAGACTGATGAAACAATGAACACATAAGATTTTATTTTGTCTCCTAATTGGACGGGGAATTGATTAGGGAGATGTAATACTTGTCATAAGAGTGTGGCATCCCCCTGGCCCCCTCCCCCCTCACGTCAGTGATTTTTGTTTGGGGGTTTCTTTCTTTTTTCTTCTTCTAATATTTCTAATATTGGGCTATAGCCTAACATTCTGGAAGCTTGATTATTGATAATATCCAAGTCATATCAGGTTACCGTCATATCTGAAAAGTGAGAAAATTTTCATTACGCCAAAATCATCCAAATGTTTGTGGTAAATTTTCTCAAAATGAAACTTGATCCAGCCCCCTACCCTCATAGGCCTACACCTGATTTGCCAAGTCATCTGGCTAAGGAGTGTAAGCTTCTTGCTCTGACTGGGGAGGTGGAAGAGAGATCTCTCTTCTACCTCCCTGCTCTGACCAAGGAGTTATGACAGAACTCCTTGCTCTTTACATATAGCCAACACTTGTGAAATTTGTATTGCTGCTCTCCGTGGTTCACTTCGGCTTCATAAATATTCTTTTCACCAGGTAGCTGCAGAATGCTCTTTTTCAAAGACAGTTTAGACTGGGCATGGACATCAATTTCTGTCAGCAAACACCTCGCCCTCCCCTCTTTCTCTCTCTCTCTCTCTACATACACATCCTTACTCAACACGTTCACAAGCTTCCATCTAATCACGATGTTGGTTCAGGCAAGGAGTTATCAAGTGTTTTTTAGTTATAAATTTGGTTTAGTAAATAAATACACATAGATGCAGAATACATGAAATGAAGAATAAAATTAATGCAAGAAGGTAGGCCTACCCATGCACTTATCTAGGGGAGGGGGGTGTCCAAACACCCCCTTTGACAAAAGGGGCATTTTTAGGTGGTCGAACACCCCCTTTTTGTGTTATTGTAAGTCGGCACACGCCTTTTTGATGTTAAAAACGCTGCCTTAGAATTCCTGTTAACTTTTTTTAACACATATTGGATAATTTGAAAGTAACCCCCAAATAATGTTACTTTTTTTCTTTTTGTTTGGCTTGTCAGAGATTTTTTGGAATAAAAAGACCCCCAAAATACTGATATATGCACCCACCCCCTCCCCCTTTTAACAAATCCTGGGTACGGCACTTGGCCTACTAATATTTCAAAATTCACTTTGGGATTGTGTTCACTCTTCACTATTCTCCCTCTCTCTCAATATCTCCATCACTGCGTTCTCCCTCATCCTCTTCTCATGATTTGTTTCTTCATCCTTTCCTTCCTTTCTCTCAATGGCTTGTTTTTACCGTTTTTTGCACCTCTCCATTTTCTCCTCTCTTATTCCCTCTCCTTTCTGACCCTTCACAAGAAAAGGAAGTTCAAATTAAAGGAAAAAGTTCATTTTTTGTTTCAATAAGGGTATATTCAAATTACAATACAACAGAAATTACAGACTAACTGGTTCGGACCATTATGTGGCTCTGTATTGTTGGTAAGGGTAGGGATTTTTCAAGAAGGATATTATCAGTGGCAAAGGATCAACATTTTAAATAATATATCTGGACATAATATTTCTTGGCAGCAACAAGTGCTGAAGACAACATGCAAGTTGTCTTTAACACTTTTCCTAAAGATTCAGGAAAGGGGGGGGGGGGGCACAAGTTACACCCACTCATCCTATTACCACCATCACACCACCAAACCGACCAGTTCTTTGCCATTCAGGGTAATTTTGTTCTGGGTCTTGTGTCGGTCTTATTAGTGTGATTGAGGTATTAGGAAGATGGACAAGGAAAAAAGCCATCAATTGATAAATGTTAAAAAAAAAAAAAAAAAAAGGCAAATTTCATTTTCTCTACATGTACAGGAATTCATTGCTACTGAATTGCCATTCACAATAATAAAATTCCATTTCTACTCTATAAAAAAGAGTCACAGCAAAATTGAATTAAGTTTAAATCACATTTCGATGGAGAACAAGAGCCCCAGGGGGCATGAAGCTCACCTGACGTGGATCAATTCACATCTGGTGCAGGGGCCCCTATAAGGCCACCCAGAAAAATTTCATGAACAACTTTCATTCTTCATGTATAGAGGTATCTCTATACACAATACCAAGTCTGAGCTTCCTACCAAGTTCGGTTAAATTCCAATCATTGGTTTTGGAGAAGAAGCTGAAAATGTAAAAAGTTTATGGATGGCGGACAACTTGCCCCAGCCCCCCCCCCCCTCCAGTATGTTACCCCCACAGACCCCCTATAGGGCCACCCAGAAAAAAATCATGAACAACTTTCATTTTTCGTCTATAGAGGTATCTCCATACACAATACCAAGTCTGAGCTATTCCTGATTCTGGAGAAGAAGATGTTTGAAATTTACATAGCTTTTACACTTGGGGGCCCTCCCCCTGGGCCCCCCTGGGGGCCACATGTACCAATTTAGCAATTTTGGATCCCCTACCCCTAAGGATGATTCCTACCAAGTTTGGTTGAATTCCGATCGTGTGTTTTGGAGAAGAAGATCAGAATGTACATTTTGCCTGGCAGCGCCCCCCCCCCCCTCTCCAGTATGTTACCCCCACAGGGCCCCTATAGGGCCACTCAGAGAAATTTCATGAACAACATTCATTCTTCATCTATAGAGGTATCTCCATACACAATACCAAGTCTGAGCTATGCCTGGTTCTGGAGAAGATGATGTTTGAAATTTACATAGCTTTTACAATCAGGGGCTCTCCCCCAGGGTAGCAACTTTGGGTCCCCTAACCCTACACTGTTAAAACATGTATTAAAAAACTACGGATTAAAAAAATGTTGATTAAAAATCGCTCAACATTGGTTATAAAATGAATGTTGGTTAAAAATGACTTTTAATCTTGCGTGGGTTAAAAATATTGTTGATTAAAATTATTGTTTTTATTCTTGTTGGTTACTTTGTAACCAACATTGATTAAAAACAGTGTTCTCTGCTTTCCCGCCAAACTGATAGTGCTAACTGTCAAGACACTTTATCTTTTTGTTGGTTAAAAGTTTGATCAAAGTTGATTAAAATACCAATAGCGTGACCGAACAGCGCATGCGCATATGGATTTGGAACAAATTCGCTGCGCACAAATCTATCACAGAAATTGTTTGCGATAAAAATGGAAGGCATTGTCATTCAAGTCGCTGAATGAGTGGGGACTTTCAAAGAGTTTGTCGGCGTGTTTGAAGGTGAGAAACTATTATTCATGTATGTGATTGCTGTCCAGCTTAATCTTGGGAAGACATAGATCTACAGTGTGCTCTTTCTTTCTAATTTAAACGGCTTGGGAGCAAGTTCGACCTGCTCGATCTGGACTAGACCTGGCTAAGCCAGGCCCACCGGTAGATTTACTGACTGCGCCTATGGCAGCGAGGAGGCGACGCCGGCGGTATGGCGGTGTGTTCAACTTCGCGCATGTCCATATTTCGCGGACAGGGCAATATGACAAACACTGAAACTAGAACAGTTTTTTGAGAAAAAGATATAAGCACCAATGTAGGCGTAGGCGTAGTCTACCGGTGGGCCTGCCTTAGTCAAGGTCGAACTTACCAAACCGCTGAAAGTAGATCACTGAGTAGATCTATTTCGTTATAAGGCTAGCTAGACAACAATTACAGATATGAAAAGAGTTTCTCCGGGGAGTTTCTCATCAAATAAATCTAACCAACAATTTGTTTAAGTTTAATCAACACCATTTTAACCAATGTTGAGCAAAATATGATTAACCAACAAATGGTTAAACATTTAACCAACAAAATAAAACTAACCAACAAATGGTTAAACATTTAACCAACAATATGTTTTAGTTTAATCAACACCAATTTAACCAGCGTTGAGCAAAATACGATTAACCAACAAATGATTAAAACTTTTAATCGACCACAGGTTAAACTTTAATCAACAGGCCGTTGATTAAAGTTTTAACCTACAAATGTGTGGTTCACCTGGTAACCCTCGGTTGATTAAAATTTTAACCAACAAGATTAAAAATTTTAATCAACGTTCTAACAGTGTAAGGATGATTCCTACCAAGTTTGGTTGAATTCCGATCATGTGATCAAGAACATGAAAATGTAAAAAGTTAACGGACGATGCACGACGGACAACGGACAAATTTCCATCGCAATAGCTCGCTCAAGCCTTAGGCTCAGGTGAGCTAACAAGAAAAGTCCAGGCCGGTCCACTCTTTGATATCGTCTTCCCATCTTTTCTTCTGTCTTCCTCTTTTTCTTCCACTTTTTCTTCCACCTTTCACTGTGCCTTGCAGGATGGTTTTTGCAAGACCCGAAGAATGTGAAACATGACATATCATTTCAGTTTGCGCTTTTTCACGGTCATGAGGAGTTCTTCGTATGGCCCAATTGCTTGGTGGATGATGGTGCGGACCGTCTCGTTGGTTATGTGGTCTTTATATGAGATTTTACAGAAGCATCTCATTTCCATTGCTTGAATTCGCCTCTGGAGGTCTGCTGTGAGGGTCCAGGATTCCCAGGCAAACAGGTAGATGGATAGGACGAGTGATCTCATCAATCGTATCTTGGAACTGAGCAAGACCAGGAAGTCTAACACCATAACTAAGTGGCAGGGAATCCAATTAGCACGTACAACAGTTTGGTGGTGCTGTAATAAAAGAAAAGATAGTTTTAAAAAAATGAATTAGAATTTCAATGAAATAAAAAAAAAATTCTTTTGTGAAAAGGCCATGGCCTGAATTCATGAATACTTCTGTAAGGGTATTACAAGCAACGTACATGGCCTCATGCCCAATCATAAATGGCAATACAGGCTACGCTTATTTTAAACCATAGTTTAGACCATGGGTTTACCCTCCTTTGTGAATTGTGGCCAATGTGTTTCTTAACAAGGTGTCAAGCTTTTCATAACACTTTTTTGGTCATGAACTGAAATGGAAACTGTCCTAAAGTGAAATATGCCAGTGTTGCGAACACAACATGCACTGGTCTACATGATGGTAGAGGTACCTTTTAAAAATATTCTAGTAATTTACACAGCAACACCTTGTGTAAAACTAACGTGCAAACAAATCAGACATGAACTAACAACTGCCTACAAAAAAATTACTTATACTAACAAAAATCTCTATATCTGACTGTAATACAGAATCCCATAAATTATTCATCATAAGAATATAAAATGTAAAGTAAATCCATCCTTCATCCACAAATATTTCTTTCATCATTCATCAAGACAAATTTACAAAATCTATAGGAATGCAGATATAAATATCATAAATTTGTCAACCGGGCGTCGCTAGCGGCAAATGCGCCACCTCTGTTGGCAACGAAAAAAGAGGGGGGGGGGGGGAAGAGTGAGGTAAAAAAGGAAAGGAAGGGAAAGGAAAATAAACACTAAAAAGAAGGAAAGGAATGGAAGAGAAAGAAGGAAAAACTGGTCAAATTTTTTTGCTCGCTCGCTCAAGTCGCTCGCAAAAAACATTGAGATGTTAATCTTTGGGCAAATGGCTGCCCCCCTGGGATTGTCAAAGTTCAGATGGTCACATTCGGGCAGCGAAGTGCTAGTATACATGTATATGGGTCTGTTCACAAAGTTGGGGCACCAAAACTTGACATTTTATCGTAAAAACATTGTAGTTTTAACACTATGACTTACACCATTAAGTTGTTTTATATGAATGTACTTGGTGCCTCCAGGAAGCTTTTGAAGAACACAAGACAAATTGTTTTGAGGGGCATTTTCAAAATATTGACAAAAATATACTGGTGTTCCATGTTACATCCACAACCACCTTTTTTTAGATTACCAGCATATCTACATGCATGATACCTTTATTACAAAGCTAAATCCTATTAGTAATGGGTACATTGTGTTATGGTGCTGACTTAATGAAGCAAAACTTTTAACAAAAGAATAAATATCTTCCCTGAGTTTATCATGAATGTTGTGGGTGTAACGGTTTCCAATCAAATGTCACAAGTTGTGGATGAACGAGACACCAAAGAATATCTGCAACTTTCATCAATAACTCTTGAAGTCAGTATATACTCTCATTGCAGTTGTTGTTGCATTGAATTAAATAGAGAACCTAAAGTAACCAGGCAAATATTTATCATCAAGAGCATTATGGATGTGCCGTTATGTCTCAAAATAAGACTTTGCGGATGTAACACGGACACAATGTCCGGTTACATCCACACGCTGGTTTTTCATAATTATTTCCAAAATACATTGTGGAACAACATGTTTATGTTTCTCAGATGCTTTTTATTTTCACCAGAGATAGAATGGCCAAGTAAGAAAATTCTAACTAGACTTTTTCATCAAATTACAGGGGATTAAAGAAAAAAATGTCTCAAAAGGTGCCCAACTTTGTGAACAGACCCATATCCACATATTGAAGAAGAAAGGTTCCAGGATAATTACATAACTTATGTAATTATCTGGCAAAATATTTAGAAATTGAAAAGCTGATATTTGGGCATAAGGCGTCAGTCCCCTCCTTACGAAATGGGCCTGTCTGATCAAGATCTCTATGTCTGCGATTTTCTTTTATTAATTTTTGTCGGGGGAGAGGGATTAGGGTGCAGCAGTTTTGTCGGCAAAAATGGGTATCGCATCCATTTGTTGGCAAATTTGGGTGTCACAATCCCATTCAAAATGTTCTAGCAACGCCCCAGTTAGTCAAGCTCTTGCATGACAAAAACTTTAATGGAATAGACCCAAGTGGCAATAAACCAGCTTAATTTTATTTTTTATTATACTTCATTTCTTTATTTTTTACATGTAGACCCTACTACTCCAAATACAAAATTGTTCTTTGTTTCATTCCTGTTCTATAATTGCACATCTCTCAAGTAAACATGGAAGGTGAGGAAAGAGGATATTTACCTGTAGGTGAGTGTAGATCTATTTGCATGTTTCTGGCATGACTGTGTCTGCTCCATCATCAAATAAGAGATGTCATGCATCTGTAAGCAAAATAGAATGACTAGTCAAATGTATCCATAACAGACTATCAAACCGTTTTCTTAGACTAGTATATGGATCTGAATGAAGACTGAAAATAAGAGTTTGTCGATATCTACTGAATCATATACATGTACCTGTGAACAGCCCACACCTCCCTGTCCTATTGCATATCCACTTATCCAGGGAAGTATTAAAAAACATTTTAAAAATAAAATTCAGTAGTATGAAGGGGTGGGTCCATATAACTGAAGTTTGCCATTGGATTTCTCCAAAAATAATATGCATGGAATAGCACTAACCAAGATAAAATATTTATTCATGCTTATGCCCAACATACATTGCGATTTCCCGAATATTGAATGCAAAATTTTTAAAATTTACAGATCAGATCTACCAGTAGTTGGAAACTATCTGTCCGGACACCCAACATAGGTATACTTAGTGATAAGGATTTCTCATTCTCATTGATAAGAACCGTCACATATAAATCCTATATAAATCAAGATTTTGAACTGCTAAGAAAACAATGCAATTACTCAATGGCATGATTGGTATGTAATATTCCACCGGATTGGAAAAGCGGCAAGAAGATTCAAAATTCCTGGAAAGAGCAGAGTGAATCTATTTTTTCAAATCTGGAAGAAAGAAACAGATCTAACGACCCGGGGGGGGGGGGGGGGGGGGGGGGGGGAGCACTCAGTATATACATGTACATGCAGTGTGTGGTGGGTATGTGCCGCCCAGAAGACCCCCATTTTTACACTAAAGTTTTCGTTCCAAAGCATACCATTTTTTTCTTGAGAAAAAGAGAAAAAACATTCCAAAGCAACGTTTTTTTTTTTCATTTTGTCGTTCTAGTCGTTCTGGCACGTCTCGGACTTGCCCGTTTCGCTTCAAAGACAACATAGAATAGACGTGCCATGGCACACTGCGTATTAAGCGAATGCATGGGAGCTTGTGTGTGGGTACCAGGTAGCTGTACGAGCTCCTTGGCTTATCAATCTGGTACTTGCCTATGGAGCTGTACATGGGATCCATATACCTTGTGTGTTGGAAGGCATCACCCCAAAAAACTACATCTAAATATCACCATTTCTCACATAATTTGACCCATGCAACCCACCCTCGGAATTTGCTATAGGGGTTACCTTCCAGGATCAACTAAGATTGTAAAAATTGAATAACTAAAAAAGGGGGAAAAAGACTAAAATCGACAGATTTTTTAACCTTGCATTTGTAATGTATATACATGTATATAAGGGACACACAAACCTTACCTTGCATGGGTAGTCCCATATAACTTACATCATGTGCAAGTAAAAAAAAAACCTGATCACACCTGCCAGTTTTGTGTTGTTTTTTTTTGTCAATCAATTTTTACAACCTTAGTTGATCCTGGAGTTTAAGGTAACCCCTTTAGCAAACTCTGACTCTGAGGCCTGGCTGAGGATGGTTTGGATGACAGTGACTCACAGTATGTGAGAAATGGCAATATTTATTTGAGATCTATTTTTTTTTGGGGGGGGGGGGGTTGATATCTCATTATCTGCCTCCACACACGGTATGGATCCTACCTATATTATGAGCTCCTTGGCTTATCAATCTGGTACTAGTACTAGTAGTACTGGCCTACGGAGCCGTTCATGCCATGGTATCCAACTGTGAGTGGAGTCGGAGGCACATATCAACAAAAACAAGATCTAACAATAACTTGTAAGATGTCATGCATGTCTAAATGAATTATAATCATTTCTCACATACTTACATGTACGAGCCATACAAACCAGACATTTTATTCACAAGCCTCAAATTTCAAAATGTTGTTTTTCACGTCAAAAACTCCCGAACTGCGTGTAAATGAATATTTGAATAAGTGCGCAGACATGTGATTGGGAACCATGCAAGATTGTTTATAAAAAATTTTATATTCAATGTTGAATTACTAGTACTCAATTAGGGCCTACTTGAAATGACAAGACGGTGAAGACCACCGTTTCTTGTGAAAATGGCATTGTCCTTGCTCTAATTTTGATGCAATTTTTTTTCAAACTTACTCTTTAGAATATCAGGAATAAAATAACATAAAGGCAAGAGTTCTTTAGAGGAATAGTAAAGAAATTCTTGTTCATTTTTCCCGTCAAAACCTTAGGTGCGCAGACCTAGAGTAGCGCTCCCCATACAGCTGCGGAGGCCAGTACCACTGCCACTATACCAGATTGATCAGCCAAGGAGCTCGGCGTACAGTAAAGTACGCAGTACAATCATGTACATGTAGGTCACCCCATTATACCCGGGATACCACTCCAGTCGATAGAGCTAGAGTCAATAAAATCTTACAAATCTTACAGTGAGTTGTGGATATCACACTGTGCCCCTGTCCCGGCGCTGGCATTATGTTTGGTCAATCTGACTAGACAGCTGCCGCTGCTTGTCTGAAGGAGAAAAAAATCTCAAGTCTCAAGATGATAAAACAAACGTCGAGAACTAGCTTTCAGTATATGCTAGCTAGCTGCACTGAGCCGAGTTAGTTAGCTACATGCGATATGCGTATACGCTGGCGCTGGCATGGCTCGCCGACGGGTACGGTACGACCGTATACCGTTGCACTGTACAAGTAACTATCCCGACAGCTCAGCTAGCTAAAAGCTGGTATATCACTGGCGCCTAGCGCCTGTAAGTTGATGTTGGGTATAAACTGGCTTACCAGAGATACATAGTATGTATCTCTAACATGTACGAAACACACATAACGTATTGCCAATGTCTCACAACGAACGCATGAGGACGCTAGACCAAATACTGTTTGAAACGTAGATCTGCCGTTATTTCAGCCAGAATTTTGATTTCAAAACCATATTTATTTTCTTTTTAAAAAATAGTAAATGAGCTCCAATTTCTATCTTACTTTCACATGTCACTAATTATAGTTCTAACAGTAGGATTATATATCATTGGACCACTTTCACGCTGAATTTGTCAAATTTTGCAAAGCTACACAATACCTTTAATTGACTGGCTGGCTGTTTATTATGGTACTCTGTGTGACGTCTGGTATGCACAAAAAGTGTGTTGAGACTGAGCATGACTTGTGCATTATTGTGAGACTGTCTTGTCTGCTTTTGACTTATGTTAACTGTTACTATGACTATGTTGTGAGGATTAGATTTGAATGATTGAGGGTCGTTTAATGACATGTAAGCTAAGGCTAAGCCTAAGGTAGCTGATGGGTTTGAATTGAGAAGACCAAAAGTCAAAAATAGATTATTATTTTCAATTTCAAAAGACTTGTGATGATGGTTAAATCTAGTACTAGGCCTAACACTAACAGTAAAAAACAATATTCGACTGTAGTGAGGCATGGTAGGCAGATGACGCAATAAATCATCGTTTTTGGTAAGTTGTAAGTTGGTTAACTAAATTTAACTTACCGGTAATTAAATTGTAGTCGCGGCTCGTAATGCTAGAGAATGGGCAGGTCGTACAGTGCTGTCGCAAAGCGACAGCGCTGTACATGTAGCTTTAGGACCTGTGCAGCTTTAGGACCCCTGACCATAGGCCTACACTCATTGGCGGATCCAGGGGGCACTTCCGGCCCGTGCGCCCCCCTTTTGGAAGAAAAGTATGCCTTTTGACCATAGACGCTCCGCCATTTTCTCGATTGTGTCCCCCTTTTAAAATGAAGACCTTTTTTTTTTCTTTTTTTTTTTGCTTGTCAGGAAATTATGGGGGGAAACTGGACGCCCAAACCCCCCACTGAGTGACTTTTCGAGAAGCTAGCGAGACCAAAAAATACGGGTCTACCTTTTCCAAAATTTCCAAAAGTGTGCCCCCTCTTATACTGAATCCTGGATCACTTGATACACTTGCATGCTAATTGCATGCAATGTCTGGAGAAGGAATGAAGACACAAAGGCTTCAAAGGCATGTGATGAAATGAAAGTGCTATTGCACTGTGACACTGTGCGGATTCAATGAGTGCTTCTCATTTCATGATCATGTATTTGTTTGTGGACAGATCATTTTCCAACAGTGATTCGAATAAGACTGCATGCAATATTTTATACATCTTTGTAACTGACATTACTTTGTGCAAAAATCACATTAATTATCTATGTTTACCTTTCTAGTAATATGCTTCATTCTTTTCATGTCCCAGGTGTCGCTTAACGCAGGGAATGTTCAGCTTAATGGCCTGCTGTTTTCAGTGGATCAAAGAGAGGCGTGAGCCTCGCAAGTAAGTCAGCAAACTCTCACTAGATCAGGGATGGTATTCAACACAAAGTTAAGTTAGCATTTTACTTAGCATTTGGCTTGGCTAAGTGAATTGGCTTAACTTGTATTCAAATCAAATTTAAGCACTCTACTTTAGCATGCCGACTTTAAGGCAAAATACTTACTGATTATCCATTGTGACGTCACATATCCTGTCCAAAATCATGCACAATAAATGTGTTACAGTAGATGCGCGCTTACATGGTTTGCTTGTGCGCAGCTATACTGCTTCGAGTATGCATGAAAGCCATGTACCTGCTAGTCTTAGACTTAATAGGGTAAAATGCTTAGCCAAAAGATTCAACCGAATACCAAAATTGCTCAAGTATTTATCTCAGCCGAAAACTAAGTAAACTACTTTATTTCATTCTTATTAAAGTATTGCATTGAATACGGGCCCAGTTTTCTTAAAATTGATTTTTGCAACTGTTTGATTTACTTTGAACAAGTAAATTCTGTGTATTATTATTGTACTGTATGTTAATTTGTAATCCATGTTTGCATATTAGAGAAATGAAGAACATTGTGACATTTCATAATGACAACATGATAACAATTGTTTGAAACATTTTATTAATCTTTTTACCATTAGATTTAACTCTTGAGTAGATATTGTTATGCAGGTTACTTACATGTACAGGTATCAGGTATGCCAATGCACATGAAAGAGCATTGTGCAAAAGCTATGCACAAAACCAAGGTACGGTACATGTACATGTACATGTATGTTCATAATAGAAATCCATTTACAATCTTGATTTACATGTATGTCTGTTTTCCATACATTTGTACTGACTGATTCTGCTTGGCATACATATCTTCTTTTTTCTATTAGAAATCATCTTTTTAATGGTGAGGTCAATTTTCTAACCCATGAATGTCCCTTTCTTTCCTTTTTCTTCATTCTCAGGCAAGTCACACTAGCTCTGATAGGGCTTGATAATTCTGGCAAGACAACAGCTTTAAAGGGAGTGCAAGGAGGTAAGCACTTCTACATTTCCTCCTTTTTTTTAATTACATTTTAAATTTTTTTAACTTAGAATAAAAAGTACTTGTAATTATGGTAATTGCATAAAATACAAAGTAATTATTGTTGGTTGAGAAAATTGATCTCCACAGAAGGGATGTGTGAAAATATGTGTCAAGCTAAGGCACTGATATAATGGAATATTTTTCCAGACCCTCCCCCCTCCCCCCCACCAAAAAAAGTCTGAAATTTGAGTACTGAACAAATGTGAAAATTGCTCAGATGGTATGTCACAGAGTTGGCAGTCTATGTTTGATCAATTTATAACTTTAAAAAAATCATATCTTTTTCATCTTTCATCTAATTTTCCTTTGACTGATATACATGTATTCCTCTCTCATTTTTCTGATTTTAATAAACTAACTTATTTTTAGTGTAGACTTTCCTTTTGATTGTGTTGTTTTCTGCTTGATAATGATGAAATGAACAGAATTGAATTAAGTTGTCTTGATAAGGAGCTGTAAAATATGAGATTATAATTGCTGAGTTCAGAAACATAAAAGTTATCTAAATTGTGTGTTTGCGACAAGGAATTTGTTTTATAGCACTATCAGATTAATAATAATAATAATATTCCGCTTTTATATAGCGCCTAATACATCGGCGATGTCTCTAAGCGCTTTACAGATATTATTACCCCGGTCATCGGATTCTGGCTTGCCCGCACACAATGTATGCACATTCTCCACTTCCTGGGGAGTATTCCAGCAATGGGCTGTGGCGCTCACATTGCTAAGCAAACGACATTAACTTTCGCATCCTACCGGGTACCCATTTAACACCTGGGTGGAGAGTGGCAAATGTAGATTAACGTCTTGCCAAAGGATGCTAGTGCTGCGGCGGGATTCGAACCCCGGACCTTGTGGTTCAACAGTCCGGGGACTTATCCACTGATCCACAACACCTAATCCACAAAACCTCTAGTTTCAGACATCACTTGAATGAGTTTTCTCCCAGTGCTAATGTTGTAAATACCTTTCTTTTTTCACAGAGTCGCTTGACCTGGTTGCCCCAACGGTCGGGTTTGCAAGTGGAGACTTCAAACTCGGCAAGTTTGATGTGACTGTCTTTGACCTTGGCGGTGGCAAGCGTATCCGCGGGATCTGGTCCAACTACTATGCAGAGTCCCACGGCGTGATCTTTGTACTGGATGCCAGTGCAGAGGATAGGTTGCAGGAATGCAAGGACTGTCTTGAAGATGTACTCAAGAAAGAAAAGATCCGGGGCAAGAGGATCCTGTTGTAAGTACTTTTTATGAATTCCTATCGTTCAGTTCATACAACCTTTCTTTCAGGCATTGGATGCTGGCAGGCTACTTTGGCTAATGAGAAAAAAGCAAAAGTCTGGACGAAGTAATAGCAAAAAGGCATGGCTAAGGGGTTCATTTTAGAGGGGCACGGTTGCCAAGCTGTAGGGAATTAAAGCCCAATACTTTAGCCAAATATTAATTACCAGATACATGTACATCTGGATAAGTAGAGGCCTAATATGATACCAGGGGGGTGCTTCATAAAGCTGTTCGTAAAGTTACGCATGACTTTACGCATGACTTATATATGACAAGCCAAATGGGATGATCAATTGTTTTTAACTGCATCAACTAAAGTTGAACTGTGCAGATGTAGATTAACATTTTTATTATAACAAACATTTTTAAAGCAAAGTATATTTTTTTCCATTTTTTAAATGAGGTTGTTGGAAATACAGTCACACTTTGTTAAAACATCAAGAAAAACTTTGGGCATCCTATTTGGCACTTCATATTCAAGTCGTTCGTAAAGTCATGAGTAGCTTTACGGACAGGTTTATGAAACACCCCCCTGGGTCCCGTTTCATAAAACTTGTTATCAGTAACAACTGCCACATTTCTATGACAAACTTGCTCTCAGCCAATCAGATACAAGAATGGTTTATTAATAACAGTTATTGAAACTTCATGAAACGGGCCCTGATAGCAATGTCCTGTATTATTTTTTATTAGGCTTGCTAATAAACAAGACCAAGATGGAGCTCTGGATGAGATTGATATCTGTGATCAGTTGGATCTAGAGGAGATTGTCAGGAATAGCAAATGCCCTTGCAGAGTGGTGAGTCCGACAAAACTTCTTGTGTCATAGCCTTTCTCATATTGTCAAATGATTTATAAAGATTCATGGAGGCTTTCAATGTCACCAACGTTCATTAAGGAAGAAATAAAATCCAAAGTTATTGGACACTCCCTTGAATTTATTTAGCAGGATGAAAATTTCATATTTGGTATGCTCACATGCATTCATGTAATATTCACTTTGTTGGATTTTTTTAATCAAAAGAAATGCTTTATATTTGTAGAAAAAAGAATGTCCACATAATGCGCAATTCATGAGAAAAATATAATCATATGTACACGTATAGTTTGGTCAATTTACATGTATACGTATAGTTTGGTCAATTTACATGTACACGTATAGTTTGGTCAATTTACATGTACACGTATAGTTTGGTCAATTTACATGTACACGTATAGTTTGGTTCATTTACATGTACACGTATAGTTTGGTCAATTTACACGTATGTACAAGTTTTCAGAACATCTCAAGTTTTGCTCACACATGACATAATGGAGTTGCTGTTTCTGTAGAGGTCACCACCGGTTCAAATTTGACCTTACCATTGACTTTGAAAATGACCTTGATAATCTTTGCAGGAGACATGTTCAGCTGTGCAAGGCATTGGCAAGCGTATGGACCCATCTATCAAGGAAGGCATACAGTGGCTCCTGGATGGGATAGGCAGCGACTGGCCCAAGATCAGCAAGAGGGTGGACGAGGACACGGCTGCACAGAGGGAGGAAGAGAAGAAGAAGAGGGAGGAGAAGCGAGAACGAGTTATGAAGGAGAAGGAAGCAAGGTCAGTCATTGTGACTGTAATGATGATGATGATGATGAGAGTAACGATTAAAGGGATACTCAACCGCAGATTGTGGACGTTTTTGTGCCGTGAGAGGGCACCGTGATCGTTACCTGATCGTGCCGTTTCCCCTCGGGGCGCATTTCGGACAGACTGGTCGCCGCGCGGCATGCATGCTCAGCCTGAGCTCGAGCTCTCGTGCGAGATTCGGTCGGCTTCGTGCAGTCTGATATGTAATCCCAGTAGTCCAACAGACGCGTTCGACATACAAATTTTGTGTACGAGTGAATGGGGCTTACGCAATCCTGACTTTCCCCACGGCCGCCTGGTGGCGTATCCCTTTAATTTAGAGATAGGTAGAATAGGTACAATACATGCTCTGTTGACAATTCTTCCACGATCAATTTCTTCCACTTGTCAAATTCCTAATCTAGAACCTGGGGAGTGTTTTATCAAGCGTTTTGTCAGTAATTTTTACCGACGACTGTTATAAGCTACTGAAATCCTTGCATCTGATTGGCTGAGAGCAAATTTGTCAGTAAAAATCACTGACATGATGAAACGCTCCCCTGAACTCAACTGTATGTATCTAACCCGAGCCTTAAACCTATCCTAATACCCAATCACAAACCTAACCCATGTAACCAACATTACGTCCACAGTTTTCACCAATCAAGAGCCCTTAAATCTTAATATGTGGTACACTTTTAAAAAGTTAGGTGAATTTAACTCAATATATTGGGTAAAAAAGGGACCATGTTTCTTGTTTCGTCGGTAAAATTTTACCCCATTTAATGTAAATTTTGAACCAAATTGTGGGTACATTTTACCCAGTGTTGTGTTAGTTTTCACCCTGGAACTTACATTGGAGTGTATATAAATTGTGCTTAACCCTTTGCCTATGTGAACTGGATGGTCCCTGTATTAAGCCTATGGGAATTAGAGAATTCAGTAGTCAACGGGTTAACCTTGTTTTACTGCTTTCTTGACCATTCTAGGAAGAAGCGAGAGGAGGAAGAGAGAAAAGCTAAAGGTTTGCCTGTCGAAGGAGAAGAAGAAGATGAAGGTGAAGCTGACGCAGAGGGTGACCCCTTCAAGAAAGTTGATGCCGATTACTTTGCTAAGAAGGTGAGCATTCAAAGAAGCTGCTACTCTTTCCTTTAGGTCTTTCTAAAGTTTAGGAACCTGTGAGTATGCCATGCAGTTTTTTTTAAAGTCAATTATTTAAGCGTATAAGTTTGGTTGTGTTGCACTTGCCCGCTGAATACCAGAATGATCATAAGAGCTGTGAAAATGCCGAGAATGACTTTGACAATAGTTATTTGAACAATTGCTTGTTTTGAGATACAGTGCTTGCCACACATATTGCATGCATATTGTGAAGTCACATACAGGTCCTGTGATTGGATAATACAAGATTTATTTATAAGATATTATAAATGCTTCTTCTAAAGTTTCTTTTTGTGCATGCTGCTGATTCATGTGAACTTCTAAGCGGCGTTAGAAACATTTTAACTGAGTATAGCTTAAAATGTATGATTGAGAAGGATTTTGTCTACTTCCCATTTTCATACACAATAACAATAGATCATTGTTTAACCACTGTTGAAAAGCAGTGGCCATGGCTATCAAATATGACATGTGGCATTTGTATGAATATCTAATTCTATCTCATTCCCTCATCTTTTCATGTATTTGTTGCGGGGTTTTTTTTCAGAAACAAGAGGCAGCTGAAGCCAAAGAGAAGAAAGAGAAGAAGAAAGGATCAACAGAGGACGGCAATGAAAAAGATAACAAATCGAATGAGAACATTGCAATGACAGAATCATCATCCACAAGAGCTATAGAGGGAGATATTATTGAGGATGTGCGTAGTAATGGGGACGGTGGTAGTGACAGGACTTCTTTGAGTGGACCGTTGAGTCCTGATGCTTTGAGTGATGGAAAGCGTAGTGCCAATGATGAGGGAGGAATGGAAGCAGAGTCCAAGAAGGTTGTCGTAGGATCCCAGGAAAACCTCATAGATGAACCTCCAAACAGTAAGCACTTTGTTGTCTCATGCATGAATGATGTAGATTTTATTTGAAGTTCAGGGGAGCATTTCATCAGGCGTTTTGTCAGTGATTTTTACCGACAACTGTTATAAGCTATCGAAATCCTTGCATCTAATTGGCTGAGAGCAAGTGTGTCAGTAGAAATCACTGACAAAACGCTTGATGAAACCCTCCCCTGGTTGTAAGTATACTATGTCAGGATTCCCATGGTCATGGAAAACGTGGAAAATCATGGGGAAATAAAGTCTTCTGGAAAGTCATGAAAAGTCATGGAGAATGAAAAAAAAATCTCTCAGAGTCCTGGAAAGTCATGGAAATTGATTGTGGGTGTGGGCCATGTGTGGCTACGACAACCTTTCACCACAGACATGAAATAATATATATCACTGCATTGTATTCGTATCCTGCTTGGATGCCGCAGCCCATAAAAAAGTGGTACTTATCCAGTCAAGAAAAAATGGAAAAAAAAATGGTCATGGAATGTCATGGAATTTGGTTCTCAAATTTCTGTGGGAACCCTGTATTCTCTGTTAATATCTTTCAAGGGGATCAGCTGTGAGAAGTTTTGTTCTGTATGTTGAGGGTTTCATGCCACTGTAAGATATCAGCTTCAAATATTCCTTCAGTGAAAATATATTGCATTTATGTTTCAGTATTATGCTTTAAATGATTTTTTTTTGTGTGTGTGTTTTTATTGGAAAATTAAAAAAAAATATTTACAAATAATTTACATAATAAGAAACAAAATCACTGAACAAAATATAACATTAAAAATAAAATAAAGTAATTGGTACAAAATAAAACAAAAAAATGATAGAAAATTGAAGGCGTTACAAAATAAATATTGTTCAAGAACGAAGCTCCGAGAGAGCTCTAAATGATTTTAAGAATGACTTGTGAATTGACTGCTTGTTGCACTTTGTAGACTGCTAAGATGGCATTTCAATAGGGTAGAGCACAATGTTAGTCCTCATAATTATGTTGGCAGTGGTGACATTCTTTAGTGCGTGCATGGTATGTAGATCAGCCCAGGATCCTGCTATATGCATTAATATTGTAATCTGGTGTAAGATTTTCAGTAATGCCATTGAATGAGTGACTAATTGGTTTGATATTTTAAATGTTGTCACTCTTTTGCATTGCATCTACAGATGGTGAAGAGAAGAAAAAGAAGAAAAAGAAGAAGATAAAAAAGAACAAGACTGCTCCCATGCCAGTAGAAGGTATCGATGAGTTAGCAGCACCCTCAAACCTGTCAAACTCACTTGCCACACCCGCCTGGGCCCAGGCTCCTGGACATCGGAATCTGTTCAAGTCATCACAGAAGCCCACCCTTGCACCCCTAGTAGAACAGAACAGCCCTAGGCCATCCCTAGACCCTCTTGTGCCTTCAAGTACAGGTAAGGATGGCATTTTCCCCAAAGATGGAGTCTTACAGGACCTCTTGTGGAAAGTGTGATATCTTCTGCAAGTTGGAATATATAGTTCAAAAGCACTTTCTCCTCATGAACTGAACTTTAAAGGGATAAAAAAAAGTGTTTACCATTGGCATTGAGAGAAATGCTTGACGACAGTTACCAAGTTGAAATGTTCATATTACATGATTGTTTTGATGGAAGCATCCAAGGAACCTACACCTTTCATTGCTATCAGAGGAACTAGTCAATTTAGGATGAGTGCCTTACCATGAGACAATAGCCAACTCACTTCATCTTGAACCTAAAGATTGCCAAACGGACACGACATTCGCTCCTGCGACATTTGTTCCTCCATCCATATCTCAAAAGGTCGAAGGTTAAGGTCAAGGTTATGATTTGGATTTTTGTTAAGGACAATGTGAAGATTCGGATTAGGGTTAGGTTTAGGTTTAGGATTAACATGGCAAAATTAGACTGGAGCAATTGTCGCAAGAACAAATATCATAGAACCGCCAAGATCACATATTTTTCTTTCACTAGACTTTGTATGTGTCATGGAGTGTACGGTCTATGAAATTATACTATTCTGTTACCAAACACTTGCAAATAGTATAACTACCTGAGCAATTTTTAAGGTATATCTATATCAGTATTAAACTGTCTTTTTCAGGAGTAAGTTGCAAATTAGTTTACTTTTTTCTTTGTCATTTTATCTGCAGTTAACCACAGAAGAAAAGAAGTACTCCCTGAGCTTCGACAGCGATCGATGAAGCCCAATATTGAAGACGACGATGATGTGATGACGTAACACAACAGTAACACAGTCAGCACTATTTAATGTGAGACGAGGGAAGAACACAACATGAGAGAGAGAGAGAGAGACTGAGAGGGAGAAAGAGGCAGAGGGGCAGAAAAACATGAAGGAAAGACAAAGTGTGAAATTCACATTATAGATATGTCAGATAATAGAGATTTTACTGCATGTGGTACTGACCAAAGTTTGAATTGTTATAGAAGTGTTCCGTGCAGACTTTATTTTTATTGTAAAATGACATCTTTTAGGGACACTTTAACAGTGATGAAGTTGATGTCTTGTACATAGTAGAGTCCTATATTTGACAGATTGAAGTTATTACATCATATGTTTACTTCTCTTTGTTTTTGTTTTTTAGGTGTTTTTATGTTTGTTTGTTTTTCGCTCTCTGTCTCTCACCTTAAGACATTTGGAAAATAGTTTTTATTCCTCAGAGCTTTGAACAAACTATTTTACATTAAAAGTGCCAAAGATATCCTTTTTTTCCCCCTGTACTAGATTGTATTTGGTCAGTTTTGTAGCTCTTTAGACTTGCTCATTCAGACCTTGTACAACTGTTCATAGAATTATTGTACATTATAGATGCATCTTTGTGGTTGCTATTGTATCTGTGTGATGTAATGTGTACAAGATTGTGAAAATCTTGTTTCAATTTAGGATATTTGGGTGTGTCTTCTAGCGATTCTTTTTTTAAAATTCAATGATGCGATGTATCCGTCCAAATGGTAATTTATTCTAATACTACTAGTTTAAATGGAATACATGTACTATCATGTTTCAGTAGTACAAAATATGGCACTACAGCATAATACATTGTGCTGTAAATGCAGAAATGTGCGCGGTACATTAATTTTCGCGGATTTCGCGCTATTTTCAGCAGGCGCGAATTCTAGAACACGCAAAAATATTAGCACTATTTCTTATGCTTGTTTTGAATGGACGCTGCATTGCGCGCTTCATCTGATTAATACGTGTTTGAATCCAATTCATTTTAGAGTGCGAGTGAGTAATTGTGCAGCGCGAATTCAAGAACCCGCAAATATGCTTTTGGGTCGCTCAGCGCGAAAATTTAATCACACGAAAATAACAGCGTTTACCAGAGTATACAAGCAAAGCTGTATGTCGTCTGTTTGGAACCAGAAGGATGTTAGCCAATATCGTCTGTTGAGAGCCTTAAGGGCATTAACTCTGTGTTAAAGTATATGACATAATGCCCTTCTGGCTCCAAACATACGATACATGTTAAAAACGGGTGTTGATACCTTGCATATATGTATATGTAAATTTTAAACATTCATGTTTTATTTTATGTAAACATTTGATTTCATCTTGCAGTCTTTAAGTCAGACATACTTTTCAGCACTTAAGAGATTTAACTTAAAATTTCTATCATGAATATTTGTCAGGAAAACATAAAATTCACATCAAAAGTAGATGCAGACTATTCAGTTCATAACATAACTCCTGATCAAGTTCATTCTGTATAAATTGCATGGCAAGTTCTGAAATTTTAAAGATAGAAAAAAAAATCAAATTCGTATTTATCTCTATAAAGAAATGTTTCTTTAAGTCTTACTTAATTTCATCAAAATAATTATGTGTTACATGTACTTGAATATGATGCATCATTCAAACTCAATCTCCTCACATGGCAAATGATTATTTTCAAAACTCCATCCTTCAGTAAACGTCAGTGCCAAAATGGCCTGTGACTTGCTTTTCTGTGTGCTAATCATTGTGTGTGTATCATATATTATTATATTTGTTATTCTAGGTGACTTCTGCTTATCTGCCTATTCTCAGGACCACCTAAATCTATGTCATTTATTCAGTAGCGCTATAGTTTGTATTCTTAAAGTGTATCAATCACCTAAAAGTATATTTTGTGTACAGCTAGCAATTATAAAATCATCCTCAAAAAAACTTTTCCTGCCATTCTATGGTGTCGTAGTCGAGTGGTTCAATCACTTGGCTGGGAATGCAAAGGTCCTGGGTTCAAACCCCGGCACGGCAATTATGCCCTTGAGCAAGGCATTTTATCTACATTGCTCCTCTCCACCCAGGTGTTAAATGGGTACACGGGAGGATGCAAACGTCATTGTGGTTGGATTAGCATGTGCATCCTTGGAAACGGGCGACTGGCTGGAATGCTCCCCAGAGGAGTGGAGAATGTGCACTGTAATGTGCAGAATCGCAACTGAATCCAGTGACCGGGGGTAATAATGCTGTAAGCGCTTTGATCGATTACATTGTAACTGGTAAGGCGCTATAAAAGAAACGGTTATTATTATTATTATTACCTGTTAATGAGTATGAAGAAAATAGGGAATAACGTTAGACGTACGGAACCCAACTATGAGTTGTGTACGTCTACATCATCTCATCAGTACTCACTAGTCACTTTATATTTATTGAGAGTATACATTCCAACTCACAATATCTTCTTATAGAAGTAACATATGAAGATTTTGAAGCTCCTATTTTGCAAGTACATGTCAAACCTGCTTTTAGCGACCACCTGTATAGAAAGACCACAATTTTTGTTTCCCTCGAAAAGTGTTTCTCATTGAAACGTGTATTAAAGGAACCTGTACATAAAGACAACCTGCTCATAAAGACCGCTTTTCTTGTCTCCCTTGAGTGGTCTTTATAGACAGGTTACTTGTAGTATAGTGACATAGAACTATCCAGATCAAAATGTCTTTTGTGTGATTGGTACACTTCAAATCATCTGTACTTTTCACTGTGCAATATTGTTATGTCATTGTATTCAAGTGAAGTTATTATAATGTATACTTGTGCCTGTTTTCAATCATCTGTGTTTCTGCGGTGTCATGCTCATTGAAGAAGAAAAAAGTGCTTCTGTATTCTCATATTTTGGACATTTCATGCTCACAGCTTCGAACAAATGCTGGCAAATTCATTTCACATGCTGTTTTTATAAAGAAAACACTCAAAATGCTGAATTGACAGAGATTTTATAAACATGTATGTGTGTTATTAAGAAATATATTATTGTCCTTTGTGAATATCTGAAAGAAAAACTAATGATTAGCAGAGACAATTTTTGCCTGCATATGTAGTTTATATAATTTCAAAACAATAATGTTTCAATAAACATTTTGAGACACATCACGGCAGCCGACATTTTAACATGTTAAATAACGTTTTGTATGACAATATCTGTCCTTAATTTTTTATGGCTTGTGGGAATATATAACTTCATAAGAAGCAACCTAGTAATGTTTTTATTGTATAAATGGGCATTGTGTCCAATCAACTGGCTATTAATCATTTCAGGTGACACCAAACCTTGATTTTCTTTTGTTAATCTTAATGTTTACTTCTTTTGCACTTGCATTAATATGAATTTATGTCATTGACGCAATGTGATATGATCCTAATTTTTTGTAAATGCAGAACTACACGATTGTCATGAAGATATTAATATAAGAATATCTTTCTTTGAATGAAGAAATCTTGATACTGTGTCAATGAATAAGGAATTTCTTGCAGCATGTTCTCTATTTAGCAAGTACGGTATATTGTAGATATATTTTTCTTATAAAATAAGCTAGAGAGATGGAGAGTGAGAGAAGGGGAGAGAGAGATGGAAATGAAGAGAGGGAGATGAAGAGGGAGAGAGATATGGAAAGTGAGAGGGAGAGATGGAAATGGAGAGGGAGAGAGAGATGGAAAGGGAGAGAGATGGAAATGAAGAGAGGGAGAGATATGGAAAGAGAGATGGAGAGAGAGATGGAAATGGAGGAAGATGGAGAGGGAGAGAGATGGAAAGGGAGAGAGAGATGGAAATGAAGAGAGGGAGAGAGATATGGAAATGGAGAAAGATGGAGAGGGAGAGAGATGGAAAGGGAGAGAGAGATGGAAAGTGAGAGAGAGAGAAATGGAAAGGGAGAGAGAGATGGAAAGGGAGAGAGAGAGAGAGAGAGAGAGATGGGGATGTGATAATAGAGAGAACAAGGGAAAGAATGAGATACTAACATAGGGGGAGAGCGCATTCTGCGGTGCCGTAGTTGAGTGGTGTGAACACCACTACACCTGACTCAAGATGCAAAGGTCGTGCGCAGGGGCGGATCCAGCATTTTGTAAAAGGGGGGGGGGGGCACACAAATCTCCGAAAAAAATTTGATAAGCAAAAAAAAAGAAGAAAAAGGTTATCACACATTTATTTTTGGCCTCTTTTTGTCGTTCAAAATTCTCTGACAAGCAAAAAACCCCAGGTTATCAGTTCAAAAAGGGGTGGCACAATTTTAAAAAGAGGGGGCACAATTAAAACTTTCTTTAAAAGGGGGGCACGGGCCGGAAGTGCCCCCCCCCCCCCTAAATCCACCACTGGTCGTGTGTACGAGCTTAGAATCAATAAAAGAGCAAATATTTTCTATTTTTTTTCCAAATGTCGGGCATGAACAGAGGAAAGTGTTATCCAAGCATAGACAGAAATGTATAAAAACAGCAGTTTTGAGAAAAGTCAAACATATGTTGTTTATGTCAATAGGTGGCGCTAAACATCTCACATACCTAAAAAATAAAATACATGCCAATTTTGGCGGGGGGGGGGGGGGGGCTAGCGATAAACTGATTGACAGTACGTCTATTCAATTCAAATGTTGTGTTTTATGTTGAGAATATGACTTCACTGTGGCAATTTAAATCTGCATCGTTTTATTTCTATATGGTCCTAAAAGGCTGACTCTCATTTTGTTAAATCTTGGACGCTTCTTCCAGGACTGCCTCCGTTGATGAGATTGTCTATCCAGAGAGAATAGCTTTCATGTAATTTAGAGGGTCTACTATTAAAACGTGTTTATGTACGAATGATCATGATGATTATTATGAGGAGGAGGGGAGCTGGAGAGGGAGGGTGAGGATAAGAAGAACGGGGAGGGGGTGGTGGTGATGATGTTGTTATTAATTTATCAAACAGAATAAATTAAACTGCAAAGCAATAGGGGTAATAACGGCTGGGGCTCAAGTGTCGTATTACACTTACAGGAGCCACTGTTACGAGCATATTATCATACACAGGGATAGACCTATACACTCGGACAGAAAAATCCGTTTTTACTCCTATTCCTATCCCTGGTTCAACTTAGACAACGAGCTGTCCTCGTCTATTGGGAAAAGGAAGAAAAATGTCCCGATGATGAGGAAATGATAGCCCAAGACCCTCAAGTTCCTATTTTCATCAACATCTGTTAGCGATTCGCATTCCTAAGGACAAGGTATAGTTCCTAAAAAACCGTTTCTCATTTCGCAAATCTTGTCACAATGAATATTGGAAAAGTCGCTTTAGCTGCTCCCGTTTCACTCGCCACCTTGACCTTGTAAACCCACTACACTGGAGGTTTAACCCCAGGGACCAGCGTCTTATAGATATGTCATGATCAAGTGCGTCCGTTTACGGCGTGCCGTCCACATCCAACTGAAGATTTCAATTTTTAGTCTTTTCATATCGAAATTTTGCGACACTCCAATTATAAATCTTTTTTTTTTTCGCCAGACCTTCAAAATTCGCTCAGTAGGGGGTATGGGGGTCCATGTCTTGAGCAAGCGCAGACGTAGACAGAAGTGCATTAATCATCATTCTTACTTCTGAACCACTCTAGGTGATGAAAACAAACAATATTATTTGATGTTACTGACCTTATACCAGCAGTAATGGACAGCAATGATTCTCTCTCTCTCTCTCTCCATCTACATCTCTCAGTTTTCTCTCTTTCACTCTCTCTCTTTATCTCTCTCTCCCTTTTCTCTTTCTCTTTCTCGTAACGAGAGCTCTCTCTCTCTCTCTTTATCTCTCTCTTTATCTTTATCTCATCTCTCTCTCTTTATCTCTTTATCTCTCGAGAGAGCTCTCTCTTTTATTTCCCAAAATATAATTTCTCTCTCTCCCTTTTCTCTTTCTCTTTCTCTCCCTTCTATTGTATGTAACGAGAGCTCTCTCCCTTTATTTCCCAAAATATCATATCTCTCTCTCTCTCTCTCTCTCTCTCTCCCTTTTCTCTTTCTCTTTCTCTCTCCCTGCCATTGTATGTAACGAAAGCTCTCTCTCATATACACACACATTTCATTCCTGATATTTAAAAATAAACATTATTGCTCATCTGTCATGCATGAATACTTGTCTCCTTCGGTACATACCGTTTCCTCTTCGAACTCTATTTATTTTTTATGGACTAGAGCAAAAAGGTATATTTATTTATTCATTCATTTATTTATTTATTTATTTCAAAGACATACACTTGTTTTCCATTTACATGCAACTAAAATGTGTTTATTAAGAAATTATGTAGTTGACCAAAAATTTAGTAACCATTTTGTCTATACATATATCTTACTTGAAATCAATTTCGATTTTGCAGTACGTTCTTCAACATGCCTTAAAACATACATGTACTACATATATGATTAATTGTTATCACGACCGAATTCATTCATTTATGGTTCTAACCGGAGACGACCCCACCCTATCAGGAAGAATTCTACCTATTTATTTCATAAACCTAATGGTATTTACGATTCCAGCCATGCGTAGTGAGATCCGACTCCCGCATGTGTACAAACCGCCAATGTACATTTTCCGAAAATGACACAATAGGCGCACTCCAATCCTTCTTTTGTCACGATATTTTGTTTACAGAAGACAATCGTAAATAGACAGCTAGAAACTACCTGCGTTTGTTCGTCTCCACATACAGCTCATACGTCACAAATGAAATGTCTATTGTCATCGTTGCAACCGCATCAAAGGAGTGATCATGCAGATGTGACGTCTGTATAAGTTTGTCGCAAGAACATATTATCAAGTTCTGTGATAACTCCTTCGGGGGGGGGGGGGGGAGGGAGTATTTTTGTTTAATGAAATTGTAAAGTTAGCCGAAATTTTTCAAACGGGCAAACAAAAGATTTTCAGATACACCGATATGCGTTCAAAGATTTTTCTGAAAAGCAATAATTGAATGAATGAATAACAAGAAATTGTTCTTAATTACAGTCTTCTCCTGTTCTACAGACAAACACCGATGAAAAGCACAAATCTGGGATTGTGTCACTCCATTCTCCATTTGGTGACGCCCTGTCTACTACATGTCGTATTTTGAGTTATGCAGCCATATTTTGAACGCTACAGTGAATACTATTTCATTAATGTCAAGTATATGGTGGTTTAGGTGGGGGTGGTGCCGTACTTTATTCGCCTTGCATGTGCTTCAAGTATTATTCTTTGGGGCTGACGGCAATTTTGGATTGTGAACTATTGTGACGCGGTCATGGGCAAACAAATTCTGAATCGTTTGGATTGTACCTACCCCTTTGTGTTTCAACAAAGAAATCTAACCAAATCAATTTATGGCATGGCAACGATGCATTTTTGGTACATTCCATCTATTAAATGTCTAGAATAATAGACGGGTAATTGGTTACTATAGGGCATACATACTCCATGATGTTAAGGCTTATTACACAGCTTGGCCACGCGAATACTTACAGGCAAATATCAGTTTGGAACCTAATGACCCAAATGCTAAATTACGACACGGATTACCATGCATGGGACATTGATCACGGTCAAATGAATGATGAATCAGTCGATGTTGGACAGAATATTTGATAAAATCATATCACGTGTATCAAATAGAATTTAACGTATCGCATCTTTTTCGCAGTGGCGTATACAGCATATAAGAAAGCCGACATGTGCCCTCCTCTTTTAAGGCCCAGAGAAAAAAATCAAGACAACTTGCAGTGGGTCCACATCACGTAATCTCGTCCAAGTACTCCCCCCCCCCCCCTTTATCGATTTCTGGATACGCCATGCCTTCATACCTACGTTCCCAAACCAATATATCAGTGCAGTTATAATTATGGTGCATGGGGGTACTTGATGAAACCACTTAATAAGCGTAAAGGGAGAAAATAATGTTCCTTTTATCGAAAAAAAAAATTCTTGTCAATAATTCAAGGATCCAGATAAAAATGTTCACTCTTCTAACGTTTTTATGTTTTATATCTTTTTTTTTCATATTTATTTTGCCCCAATGGGCAATTTTATTTACAATAAATGAAAAAGGTTTCACGAAAGGTTTTACAGAAGTCAAATCACATTATTCAAATAAATGTTTCAACGTACTCCATTTCAAAACAAATTCTTTTCTTTCCCTATCATATCATAGATATAACACTCATCTAAATAGTAATTTCTTAATACCTTTTGTATTTTCTTGAAATCAGGCAAAGTCTTGTTCAGCCTCCAGAAGAATAATTGTTGTTTTACTACAATAGTAATACAATTCAAAGCATCATTTCGCTTTTCTTTGTATCCAAAAAGTATACTCTGTGGAGTTAACTTGACAAAACAAATTCTTTTCTTTCCCTATCATATCATAGATATAACACTCAATTGAGTAAATATCGGAGATGATATCCACATTTCTACCTTACTCCAAATATTTCTACTAAAAAAACAAAAATAAAAGAAGTGTTCAACTGATTCCTTTTCAGTATTACAAAATGTACAGAACTCAGTACTGGTGATATTCAATTTAAACAATATATCATTTAAAAACACAATTCTATTGAAAACTTGATATTGGAAATACTTTAGCCTAATGTCCATTGTGAATCTGAAAATCATCCTATTAAAACCCGGTATTTTAGTATAATCTAAAAGATTAATTGAGTTTTCCCCCATTTCGTTGCAATAGTTTTGCCAGAATCTTTTTTTCCTATCAATAGTTTTATGTTTTATATCTTGATTAATTGAAACCACCAGCCGATAATTATAGACCCTATTATTGTACTACAAAAGTCTCTTATTTCAATTTTATATAAATAATAAAGTGAAACATTCTTAAATCATTGTCAATGATATTAGTTACTTTATACTACTTTATTATTTTGCTGTATGATTTTTCATATGTTTATTTGCTTTGTATGTATACAAAGGAATTAAATTATCTTTCTCTTTCAGTTCGGCATTAACCTCACATCACCATGAACACGACAAAAGATTTTTTTTTTACAATCAGGGCTACACAGGACACTTCTGATGCCAACATACTTGCATTCTGATGTTTCTCATATCATACATTATCCCGTCTGGTTTGAAAAAATAGTCTTTGAATGCAGACGTTACACATGCTAATCTGTAAATTGGCGAAAATAGCACAATAATCGACTCTGGTGTCGTGCATAATCAACTAAAATACCTTTTCAAAGTCTTCTTACTAAGACCCCTCACGATGTCTTTCAATAATTTGATAATCAAAATCAAATGATAAATGCATAATGCATCCGAATACTTCAAGCAACCGTACTTTGGGCTATGTGGAAAGACTAGCTTATGGAAGGCGTGGCCAGTGAACTGGAACTCCTACAAATCGAAATCAAAGAGTCTACACTCACTCTCATGACAATTGTGAACTCGCCACTATCAAGCCAGATCCCGACACAGATGAACGTGGGATTGAACTATATAGCAGCTTTTTAACTTCGCATATCGTTTTTTATAACAAGAAAAATATATATTTATAGGAAATGTATTTTGCGCCTGCTGAAATAGAATTTAGGCTTCAGATTGGACTTCCCTTGCTTCAGGAATTATTATTCAAATAACGATCAGGATTCCGTGAAAAGAAGACGGTGTGTGTAAGTTTTCACATTTGTTATTTACGTTATATGGTAATATTCTATAATCATATTTAAGTATGTTAAAAATCCTAGATTTGCAGTTTAAAAATCCTAGATTTGCACGAATATTTAATCTAAATTGTCGGTGAGAATATTTAAAAAAAGTGTATGTCTATGCAATTTTCTTCTTTCGAAATGAAAAAATACATGTTACAAGCGATTGCCAATTTTTTAATGTAAATATCTTGTTATGTTGTTTTTGCCGTTGGTTTTTGTTTTGTTTAATGAACCATGTTTGATTTATTGCTTTTATTATACATTGTGTGACAACCGAGGTCGCCAATCATCTGATTTTCGTGTTGGTGATCCGACATTTGCTCCGGCGCGGCGTCATTATAGCTCGGGACTTTATTTCGTCAAATATAGAAGGCTCGGTTAAGGGTTGCCTTGGGTTTTAAGATAGGGTTAGGATTAGGGTTGGGATAGCTATGATTTTGTTCCAAAGTTGAAGTTGGACATTCGGAAGGTGTGTGACATTGACTGAGGAACAATAGACACCGGAGCATGAATCGTATTTGTTAGGTCATTGTATCATGCAAATCATTGAAAGGCAGACATAATTATTAGAGACAATGATAATGAGTTCCGGTCGCTACAATCAAAACCCATGTTTCTGTCACACTCAACTTAAAAAAAAAACCAAAATCTATTTCACTCTAACACATTGTTTTACTGATCTATGACTAAATAACTAGATGTGTCGTCAGAGGCTGCATAAAAGATCCCACACCATCCCATTCCATTGTCCGAACCCGACGTTCCGACGCCTCTTGGTGTCGTTGTTGGGGTGCGGGGGGGGGGGGGGTCCCTCTCCTTCATTATATACAGACATTCTCTGTCGACAAAATAACCTCAATTGATGGCGCTGTTACCAATGAAAGCACATGTTACTTCTTGTATAGCTAAGGTAGACCTTGACCACAAAGGGGGCCCACTGGTCTCCATTGCCCCCCCCCCCCAAAAAAAAAAAAAAACTTCGCTACTGGTGCTACCTTCATCCCCCTGTCCAAATTCAAGAGCATCTGGATAATCTACGGGTCTTTACAATGTACAATGACAAGTATATGGTGGGATTTGAGTGCGTGAGATTGGACGAGGGCACACATTATATAGTTGGATGTTTTAAAGACATTTAAGTCAATGATCTTGAGGAACAATGAACTCAGAACCTATAAGAAATTCGAAGTTATATTGCGTCAGTGATTTTATGCAATGGGATTGTATCGGTAATATCAATTCTGCTAAAATGAAGTTGGTCCTTTGGGGGCTATTCCGTGCAGACCTTTATCCATTTACTGTTTTAAAGAAAATCTCTTGATATAAATATTAGCTAATGGTAGTGGTATCAAGCGGCTAAATAGTCATATCGAGAGATTTTCAATTCCTTGGATGAAATAAATTGAGAAAATTCATATGTCATTATGGGACACATTGCACGGAATCCCCATTGACATTTGCGTATTGATCATAAAAATCCTATGAAGAAAAAAACAAAAACAAAAAAACACCCGTATCATTATTCCGTCAGTCAAATCTAAGCAAAAACGATCAAGGTGTTGCTTTCCTCTTCAGTGTAAATCTTTAAAAATTCTCACACCTTCACTTAGCCTGCACTGGCAATAAGAAAGGCCAAACGGGCCCTTCTCTAAATCCATCTTCATCTGTTAGTAAAACAGCCAAAATGTCGGGATGTACTGAACAACTGCGTCTTCAAGGAACCCTAAAAGGACACAATGACTGGGTTACCCAGATTGCCACTACTCCAATGGTTCCTGACATTATTTTGTCATCGTCCCGAGACAAGACTGTCATTGTGTGGGACTTGCCCCGTGACGACACCAGCTATGGAACACCTAGGAAGGGTCTGTGTGGATACAACCACTTTGTGTCTGATGTTGTCATGTCATCTGATGGTCAGTTTGCACTGACCGGTTCCTGGGATCGTACTCTTCGTTTGTGGGATCTTGGAACTGGCAAGACTACCCATAGGTTAGTCTCAAGGGACCAGACCATCAAGCTCTGGAACACCCTTGGAGTGTGCAAGTACACCATCCAGGATGACTGCCACACTGACTGGGTCTCCTGTGTGAGGTTCTCGCCCAACGCACACAACCCTATCATCGTCTCTGGTGGATGGGACAGGGTCGTCAAGGTGTGGAACCTTGCCAACTGCCGTCTGAAGACCAACCACTATGGACATACCTGCTATCTCAACTGCGTCACTGTATCTCCTGATGGTTCACTCTGTGCATCAGGCGGCAAGGATGGTCTGTCCATGCTGTGGGATCTGAACGAGGCCAAGCATCTGTACACCCTGGACAGCCAGGAAGGAATCAATGCCCTCTGCTTCAGCCCCAACAGGTACTGGCTCTGTGCCGCTGCTGGACCCACCATCAAGATCTGGGATCTGGAGACCAAGTCCACTGTGGATGAGCTCCGTCCCGAGGTCGTCGGACCCTCCAACCGCAAGACTGAATGCATCAGCTTGGCCTGGTCTGCTGACGGTCAGACGCTGTTTGCTGGATACACAGACAACCTCGTCCGTGTCTGGCAGGTCTCCATCGCAAGCTCATAGACGCAGTCACCTTCTTTTTAATGGCCCCCCCCCCCCCCTTCTTTGTGTTCCTTATGCCACATTGGCTATCTGCGTATCATTCCTTTCATGCAGTGCTTGAGAGAGGTTTGCTTGACTGAGGTTTGCTTGACTGAGGTTTGCTTGACTGGATTGTATTAGTGAAAAGTGGATGGCACACTGCCAGCCAATGTGCCATAGAGTGTTACAAGAACCCTCTTTATAAATAAACAGCTCTACCCCTGCTTCCAAAGTAAATAAATCATTGCATCACATTACTGAACGAGATAAATCAACATTCAATAATCTTCATCCCACTGAAATATCACATTTTTTTACCAGTAACCTATTCAATAGGGTTCCATAAGTTGCATATTTAGCAAACAAGTCTTTGCAGCTTATGTCCAATATTTAAATGATTGGCTACATAGATAATTAATAGTTCCATAACTTGCATATTTAGCACACAAGGCTTTGCAACTTATCATGTCCAATATTTAAATGATTCGCTACATAGATAATTAATATATGACATTATTTTGATGTCAAAATATGAAAAGATGGCCAAATTCCTGAGATTTTCGTGCATTACCATCGGGCAGAATAATGTTGATTAAACCATCTTATTGCTGAACATTGGCTTTGCCCATCAGGCTGGTTTTACTGACACATGTAATTGGAGGCAAATGATGTAAAGTGCATTGTACAGTTCCAAAATATCTTGTGTCAAGAATGACAAGCGAATACTACATGATGTATTGATGTGGGTCAAGATCTTATTCATATTCCTCATCTTTTCAAAAGTGACATTAATACATCGGTGTGACAAAATTATGCATGTATACAACCTTGTACCAGCACAATATGCGGGTATCACATTTCAGTAAAAAAATTATAAGACCACAATCTCTCACAATTTGAAGCCAGTGTATAGACGTCATAATACTAGTAGTCCAACCAGAAAGATTTCGAAAATCGTGAAAGCGTGTTATTCCCCCTCAAATTTATTTCTTATGGTGGTGTCTCTATTGTACTACAGGCTACCGTAACCATAAATACGTATTTACTGACCGGTTATAAGCCGTCACGGGTCTTTGTTCCGTTCGAATGAGAACCATTTGACGAAGAAAAGTAGGGCTTGTTTTGGCACCAATAAAGCAAGTTTCCCCTCAAGTCTGCCACTTGTGAAAACTGTTATAGTTATTCAAATCTAGAAAAGGTCTCCAGTCTTGCTGTCAACATGTATAATATTAACACTATAATGAACGAATCTTAACATAAACTAGTAATGATGTGTTCCTTATATATGCAGTAATATTATATGTGCCAAAGGTCAAATGTAAAGATTAGTAAGCACTCTGATATAATGTCTATAAGCGTTATAGATTTTTAACAAAATACTTTCTGAAACGAATTTCCAGATTGATGGAGAAGACATTATAGCCTACACAATGCAGATAAGAATATAAATATCCAAATTTCGACTTTCGAATTTCCCCCTTTTTATAAGATTTAGGGACATCTTTAATATTAATCATCTTATATCAAATATTCTTGTTGTATCACTGGTGGGCAAGCAGTTTCGTATGTTTTTTAATGCAAGAGAGAGGGATGTATAAATAGACAGACAGCCATGTATATGTACCTGCAGACACAGGTATGCGAGCATAATCGTAGTGGTGAAAGGGGAGGGGCTGATGCCGATCTATCCTAATATTATCTTTCATGTCTTGGAATTTTGTTGGACATTTTTGTGGTGAAATTTATATATTTGGGCACCTCCCTGCCCGAATAATGAGGATATTCGGCCAATTCGCTGCCCGGATATGGGAACTTCGACCCCCCCCCCCCCAAAAAAAAAAAAAAAAAAAATCGCTGCAGGGGGGGGGGGTGGTCCGCAGCCTCCCAATCCCTCTCCTCGTACACCTATGTGCAAAGAGATAGAGAGAGAGGGACAGATAGACAAACAGACAAAGAGAGACATCTCGTTTTCCCATGGGTATAGAATGGCAGACTTAATGATCGAGAGTTTTTCATATCCCATGACAACATGCTGTTTCCTAATCACAAGCACTGTTCTTAATCCAAACGGAAACTGAGCCATTGTACATTATCTTACTGAACTAATCAAACTCTGAGGTGAAAGTTGATTCGTCTGAATCCTACTAAATTCACACATCATGCCAATCCATTACAAGTTCACTTGAAACTGAAAATACAATAACTGAAAATGTGTAAGTAATACCATTATGATTTTGACGTTGCTAAGCTACATATAAAATGCTGAATATTATAAATGTTAATTGGTCTGCTTTTATGTCTTATATTGCAATCATAAAACTCGGATAATGACACTTTACCCGTGCAAAATACTAATTAGAAGTGCTATCAAGAAAATTTTGCCTTTACTTAACGGATATCTATTTAGTTCAGGTTATGAAAGGAACATAATTATCACGGAATAATCAAACAAAACTTACACTGAATCAGTGTCAAGACCACAAATCTGCAACACTGTATATTGGTGGAAAATATAATGGAAAAGAGGATGAATGGTGTAGTGATAGGCATGTGGAAATCAAGAATAAGAAAAAACAACATAAAACATAGATAACATGCGACCCCGACACAGGCAAAGCACGGTGTCTGATGTAAGTTGTGCTTTTAGTGAATGTTATCTCCAGCAAGTTTGGCTTTATAGTTTTGTCAGTTTTTTATTAGTAAAAATTGTGCTGGTCTAAAGCCGGGATATCATTTAGCGCTTTGTATCCTTGACAAACATTCTTTATGAATTAAGCTATTATTATACTATCATTATCATATACCCTACGATATCAATGTACATTGCCTTCAAAACGAGTTGTAACTCTCGAATTATTTGAAAAACTGTCATTTCTTAACACCTATTGTGGAGTAGAAATCTGCATACAATGTACAATAATACGACTGGAATGCAAAATGAATGAATGAATGAAAATCTATAACAAAGCCAACCACGTCTTGCGTGCAAAGTCAAGTCAAGGTCATCCTTTTTTCCCTTCATTTTTTGTTCTTTTCATTTAAGTTCAACCGTGACTAATCGCGCTTTAGCATCGGCCTTATCGCAAAAAAAGTTTGTAATTCTTATTCACTGGGAATGCTGAGTACTATATTTGTGCAACATATTGCATATTTTAAATCTAGTTAATATTGGTACGATGGACAAACCTCAGACAAGCCGAATATAATACGCCCGTTCACACTACACATGTATCCATGAAGAAGCAAAGAATGTCGTCATGAAATGAACTGAATGGAAAGAAAGGAATTTCCATATAAAGTTACTCAATAAATCGAAATATGAACTGAAATAGATGTTACTTGCATAATACCAGTTAAAATCATTTTTATTTGATATTAACTATGTTTACAAACCCATAATTGGATTTAAGTCGTATTGTGATTCCTTTAATACCATTTGTGCATGCTTAGTGCACTTGGCTAATAACAAACTCAGTTAGTCGTATGACCAATGTATCATAAAGGGCTAGAGAGCAGACACGCGTAGGAGAATGATATATTTTTTCAGGTAACATGTATTCACGTTTGATCAATCAAACATGCAGTAAACACATGTATATAAATGCGATTTAAAGAATAACTTGTTTCCATTGGTTGAAGGGATGACTGGTGTGCAATATTTCAATTTCAGCCCCTCCCTCGACCCCCTCCCCCCCCCCCCCCCAAAAAAGAAAAGAAATGATATCTCATTTCTTGCCTGTTGAGAACCAGACAATATAATTTATGTTCTAATGCAGTATAGCCTTAGCGTTTTAATAATAATGATAGTATAAGATGAAACTATATAGAACGGTTCTTTGCCTACCATTTTCGAGCGGGGGGGGGGGGGGGGGGGTTAAATAGTTCATGAAATTAAAGAACAAAGAATGCTTATTGCGCTTTTGAACCAATGTTCTGCATTGTTTTACAGCACTATCATTTTACAAGTTAGAAGAATAGAGTCACGTTTCTATGTCAGCGAGATCAAGTCATAATCTCCGATATGATCCACCAAAACACTGACCCGTCTGTTCAACGTCGCAACTATATGATCATTCCTTATAGATCATGCGATACGGCGACATAACTAGAACAATATTGGCACTGATGTTGCGAATTATGGGACATAACTCGTCAAAACTCCGAGGGATCAAACATGTCATGTTCTCAATTTTATGCTTTAATCACGAGATTGAAAGTTCAATTTCAGTTACGATCTATAAAAAGTGCATTTCGGAAGATAATCTTCTCAAAGTCATTCTGCAATATTTATGACGCAGTGAGCAACTTAAATGGAACTTTTTTTGTATTAATAGTTGATGTAAATTTGCTTGGACTCTTTGAAAATTTGATTTTCATCATTTACAGAACGAACTCAAAACGACCCTTTCACTGAACGTGTTGAAAGTGAGCTGAAAAAATAAAAATCGATTCAGGTAGCATTTATTTCTTCTCTTAAAAAAAATAAGCAAAGAAACGTTTTACATAGAATAACAGAAATGATATAACACAATCAAATAGACTTTTATAAGAAACCAACCTAAGGGTAATTTAAATACCCTATTGCATTGCTTATATGGCAATTACGTTTAGATTACGTCATGTTCGCACATTTTAACACATGTAGGTAACGCACAATGCTGTTGAAAATTGATTTTTTTTTTTTTGGTGAAAGTCTTTGCTATCGTGTAAAGTATATAATTTAAGAGCAAAGTGACAAGATACAGGGAAGATTCTATAGAGCGTAGAATCCAGTTAAGCAGGAGCTTGTGATGGGTATACGACTGAATACATGGGCCCCACTTAATCAGTCAAATTGTAGCCTAGCCGAAATATAGCAATGATCTTGAGGAAGAAAGACCGAAAAATGACTTTACCACTGGAGTGTCATTTTTTTTAGATGATCCCTTGTATTTTGTTTGGTTTTTGGGGCGAAATGGGATCAACCGAGTCAAATATAGGGCGTGTTTTCGAAGGAATTGTATGGATCCTTATCACAATACCAAGGTAGAGTATATGCAATACTCTGAAATCATGCAGATTATAATCAGCCCATTTCAAAAGGACTTTTATATGAATTGTCAAAAAGGGTCGAATTTGACAATGGGCCCTGCGTCGGTAAACACCCTGAGTAAACAGGCATTGGTATGCCACAGCCACAGTCCACGAACAAAATAAGAATAATTCTCTCTCCCCCTCCCCCCCCCCCCCCCCCTCTCTATCTCTATCTATTTCCCTCTCTCTCTTTTCGAGAAAGCGATGACTGTTCGAGAGTGATTTATATATATCGCCAATACTTCAGTCACGATGAATATAGATAGTACCGAAAATATTACTATGAAGCAGAGTCTGTTTTTCTTCCCTTAGACTAAACCTGTGCTTTTACATCTGAATACAATTCTTTACTGACCTAAAACATGCGTGTATATCACAAAACAATTTTCTACATCGTTCATATTTCATTCATAACTGGATTTTAAAGACAATGTATATAAAAAGACCGCATTTCGTTTAAAAAAAATGAATAGCTTGTATTTGTTGAGCACGAACAATGAAAGGAACAAAAAACGGATCACTTACGTGTCTTTCACAAAAAGGTGATTATTTTAATTTGTATGCACGGAATGAATATCTCTGTCAGTCACAGTTTATGATTTTCATTTTACATCGCAGGATGAGATCACTTCGGGTAAACACTGTAAGGCACAAAGTTTATTTCTTTGCGCGCATTCCAATGATTATATCAATCAGCCGACCGTGTTAATTCAACACTCATCAACTTTTTGACGGGCATTATGGAGATTATTTTAATATCTGCTTTATTCCCTCGCACCCCTCTCTCTCTCTCTCTCTCCCTCTCTCTATCTCTCTCTCTCTCCCCCTCCTCCTCTCCCACCCCACCCTCTCTTCCCTCTCCCCCTCTTCCCCTCTCCCCCTCTTCCCCTCTCTCCCTCTCCCACCCCACCCTCTCTTCTCCTCTCCCCCTTTTCCCTTTTCCCTCTCCCCTCCCCCCTCGACCTCCCCTCCCTTCCCCTTTGCAACGCTGTCAGAAAAAGAAAAAGTTAAAGTGACTAAAAGTATTAAATAAAAACAAATAAACCTTTGCCAATAGGAAATTGATGCATAAAAAAATTACAGAATATTCAGATTTGTCAAGGAAAAAGGGGGATTTGATGAAAAATAAAATTGGTATCGGGGGGGGGGGGGGGGGTCTAAAATATTTTTCGGCACAATTTGATGATAACCCCCCCCCCCCTCGTTATAATGGTTTAGCATGTCTACATCTCCAGTGCCTTGTACGTCAGAATAGGCGATAAAAGGTCCTCCATTAATCTTCCCTCCAACTTCAAAGTTTAATTCATCTATAAAGAATATTCGATAAAAGGTGTTCCTATTATCTCCTCTCTATTAACTTCAAAGTTTAATTCCTCTATAAATTCAATAACCCAAAGATTTAAGAGGTATGTACCCACCGTGTATAAATTGAACGATGAGGCAGCGTCTTCGTTTCAATTAACAGTATTTATGTAACGCTTTGTTTTTCGAGGCTGTGGATAATGATCATAAAAAAGGTCCAACCTTTATAGCATTTTACTACTTAGCCCTTTTAATGTGCGTTGAAAAAAAAAACCCCAGGCAATTTTGCTATGATTGGGAAAATTAGGGAGAAACGTTTTAATTGCTCGCATCAACACGGGCATCATGACCATGGCGGTAAATTAACAGTCGTGGAGGGGAGAGGGGTATACAGCCGAAATTCAAAGAAACACATTTTTTTTACAATGAAATGGGAGAAGAATATCTTTTATAGTTATCAATTTATTTGTTTGTTTATTTGTTATTCATTTGGCAAAACAAAATCAGGATAAAACAATAAACCACATGTACTATTAAAAAAATAAGAATAATTGCTTGAAAACACAGCTTGGGATCAGCATGTGATCACTGATATAATTACGAAGTTGGCGATTTAAGAGAGAGAGAGAGAGAGAGAGGGAGAAAGTTACCTTTTTTGTTTTTTATCATAAAAAGCACATGTTATATGTATCAAAATGTAAAATAGTCCACATTTGCTGGTGCAGATTATTTCTTAATCCATTTTGCCTATCGAAATGATTTCATTATCATAATTTTATTTACAATCAGATTGATAATAAAATAACCATATTCATTGTCTTCAATTTTATAGATTATTGCGATAGTGCTTGGTCTTAAAGGTCTATAGACCTTTTCTTACATTGGCGCAGCGTGGGTCCGGCGATGGAGGGGGCACTGATGTCGGGGGGGGGGGGGGGGGGACTTGTCTTACTAGATGGGTGAAATGTGAGAGAATAAGGCCATGAGGGGAGGGTGTCGAAGGGGTCGTAAAACTTTCTTTTTGAATACGATGCCTCCCCTGGCCCCTTCCCCCTTCTCCATCTCCTTCAGTCTATCTCTCTCTTCCCCATTTTATATTTATCATCGTCGGATGGGGGGGGGGGGGGGGGGGCGGGGCACGTGCCAGGTATGCCTCCCCGTAACTAAGCCACTGGTCGTACACTGTTTTTTTTTAAGTGTTCCATCTCTATATAAAACAGTCAATGCTTTGGAAGTTATTTCCATGATTTATTATGTTGCTCGTTGATACCTCGACTCCTCGAGACATTATGAGAAAAATATGAGAATGAAAACATATCCAATTTTACTGTTCCGATAGTTATTCTTCGTAAGAGGATAAAAGGGATTGTAAAAGGTTTATCCCTTGTTCAATAAATATTGTTGGAATCCTGTGATTAACAATGAGATATATTGATTTAGAATACCAGCAATAAATGTCAAGAGGTGATATGAGATGGTCGAATATTAGATTCAAATGATTCATGGCATCTCATAAAGGCTCATGTGTCTTAGATTGGATGCTTGAATTTTGATTTTTGTTTGTGGACCATGCTTGTTCAGATCTCGCTGTGCTATCCATCTATCATTCGCACTTTATTTCGTCAAATAAATATGGTTAAGACTTTCGTTGCGATCGCGTTGAGAGTTATACAGGTTAGTGTCCAGGGCAGGGAAGTCGCTAGACTATTTTTTTAATGAGGTGCTAGCCAAAAGTTAGTCGAAAAGGACACAAGAAGTCACACACACATACACACACACACCACACACACACATGAAAAGGACACACACACATTATGATATGCCAACGAAATTGCCTTGATTTTTGTTCAATGGGGTGTCAATCCCCACCCTCTAACGGCGTCCCCGTAGAAATGATGTGGTTGATACCTATAGTATGTATACCTAAATGAACAATGCCGAAGAAACCTCGGCAAGACATAAATTTTAATTTGTCGATCCTTACAGTCTTCTAAATTGCACTTGCTTAATTTGAATTATTAACTGAAAGTGAATAACAGATGATATATTTTTACCAAAATAACCACCACTGTTTAATGATGAATAATGCAGTCATTTAACCTGTTACATCAGTCTCCGTGTCTGTTCTAATGAACTGATAAATCAGTGTCGCCCTTCACTGTGGAGTAATTCATCTCTGCCCAGATTTATTTATAAATTAATCAATTCAAATCGGCGTGTCTGGTAATTTCAAGTCAGTAATCCCAGGTCGTGATCTCCCATGAAATTTTATAAGCGATGATTTCATAATCGGAAAATTGGTTCTAGATGCATGACACTGCTAATTGAAAGTTATCTTATCGACATTGTTCTAGATCACTCTGATTTATGTGGTAATTCTTCCTGGATGTTCATATTTCAAGATGTTATAGATTAGATTGATCTCGTATGGGCAGACTGCAGACTCAAGTTTATTTCGAGTCGAAAGGGAGAATAGTTAAATACGAGAGGAGAGGAAGAGGAGGAGGAGGAGGCTATATTGGTAGGAAACACGTTGAAAAGAAAATAGGGATGAAGATATATCTCAGCCATTATCGAGCACGACCTGTCCGTCGAACCAAAGCTCACGGGTTCGAATCCACGTCAGGCAGGTATTAACTGATGCAGCCTGCGTGGTTTGTTAAGGTCATGTTTTTAGGCTTATTTTTGTAGTTATACCACCAGCAAATTAGGTTCATGTGCTTATATTTGATACGATCATCGTTTGTTTTTGTATCCTAAAATATTCTGAAGGGAAGAAATTGCAACGAGGAGAGAATTATGGTCTTATTTAAAACATTATAAATGACACGAAAGGCAATCAAGTCCAAATATGATGATTGAATTAATGCATAGATGTTATGAACGGAAATTCTTGCGCAATAACAAAATAATCATGATCCTTCTTTACTTATTTAACTAATTATGACAATGAAGATGAGCCTATGTAATAATTTATACAACAAAGAAGCACAGTGATTTAAATAGGCATCTTTGCTATTTGAAATTCATTTGACCTTAATTGGTAATTTATATAAATCCAGTGCCCTCACAGTATTAACCTAATCCAGGATATACAGTCATGTACTAGCAAACCGAGGTTCCGATGTATACCACATGTAGATTATACCACACTCATTTCCTCAATTAGACAACATCATGAAACTCCTACGCATAAAAAAATCCTCTGGAGAGTCATGTTTTTAAATCGATTTGTGAATATCTTACTTGATTTGTTGATATGCCTTTCATATATCATCAGAGGTAGGCCATAATCTGGAAGTCCTTCCTAATATTTATATATAGAGATGAGGCAAAAGCTTTTCGCTTGTAATAAGGACAGGATATTTTCTTGGTTTCATTTGTCATCTTGCATTCTTTTTTTCGTAAATCACGAAACGGTCTCCCCCTCAAGAACTCTTAAGAGATATCAAGTTCAATAATAAAACTACTTTATCATGCGTATTATACAAACATATTATAGGTTTGTGTAGTTATCCACCCCGAGTGTTTAATATAGTCCCGTACTCATAAAAACGGACTGGCACATTGTTTATTATGCGTTAAGTGTCAACATGTCCATTCTGTACATTTGCTATTATTATGTAACAAAATTAAATTAGTTATGATTATGCAATCTATACGAGAAATGAAATGCTGACATGATTTTTGTTTGTTAAGTTTCCTAAATTTTGACTGGGATAAAGAGGTTGACACTCGGCGCTCAATGTAGGACAAATTCTTTATACCAACTTAGTTGGAGGTTCATCAAGCATAATAATCGCACTTTTATTAATTCCAGCCTTAATGTGTAATTTACATTCACATATCAAAATGTACTCCTTCTCTTAAAGTCTTCAAAAGGAGGTTGAAATCACTCATACTGGATACTTATAACACTTAGTTTACATTCAGTCTATGTCTATGTTCAGGCTTTACTCTTACTTTTGTACCGTTTGTTTTCGCTTTGCTTTGGTTTCTCTGTTTTGCGTTTATGATGGTGTTGTTTTTCCTTTGTTTGTGGCAGCACCAATAAGACTCTTTGCCTTCCTATGATGTCTCCTCATTCATGCGCTATTATACTGTGAATGTTCTATAATTTTTTGTAAATGTACATTTTTATGAATGGATGAAATAAATGAAATGAATGAATGAAAAACATTAATGTCAGTCCATTGTATGATAACGTTATTATACTTTATAGTACATTATTACAAAATCAATTCCTTACTCTCAAGGCTTCGCCGAATACACATTCAAAACGATTCCTTTAAGTTACATTTGAAATCTTTCTCAAATTATCTGTTACTGAATATCTGACGCTTACTAACATAATATCCCATAGTAAGCTTTATTATACCAATTGGGCTTATTCTTTGAGATATGATTGCCGATTTCCTCGAAGATGACACTGTTTATTGAAAATGGAAACCTTTTATGGACTTCACCTGTTTTAGAGAGCGCCAATCATAATCTTGAAATTTATTAGTCCGGATATATTTTCATAAATAAGTCTTCTGATATGAAAGTAATGAGAAAAGATCAGCACCCAAGAGCAATTAGACGTGTACGTGATATATAACCACTATGCCGGCAACGAGGTGGGCATTTGATATATCAGGGGATCGGAGCTTTCATCAAGGGTTTTGTCAGTGATTTTAACCGACAACTGTTATAAACTATTGAAATCCTTGCCTCTGATTGGCTGAGAGCAAATTTGTCGGTAAAAATCACTGACAGAACACTTGATGAAACGCTCCCCAGGATACTGATAAATAGGAAAGAAAGAGATGAAACGAAATAGATAGCAAATGCAAGAAGAGAGAAAGGGGGAGGGAGTGAGGGAGAGAGAGAGAGAGACCAGACACCATAAAGAGGGTAACACAGATATAGAAGGAATGGAGAGAGAAAGAAATATAAAAGACGGGACTCGGGAGCTAGGCTATAATCATTTACAGGCTATATACTTTTTATATATAATAGGCTCCCCACGTTTTACACCTTCTCTTCTTTGTTTGCCAGTCTGTCGTTCCTATATCTCTAGAAACTTCTACTTATTTGCCATACATTGTAATTGATTTGAATTATTTACCATTTCGTTTTGAAATTGACAATTATGCTTGTAAAATCTGAATTGTGTTTCTATGTAAAAGTGGAACAAATAAATTTCAACTTCAACAACATATAACAGGTTCTAAAACTTCATAATTCAGAAAATGTCACCTTTGAAATTATCTTACATTTTCAGCAGAAAAGGTATTATATTTACGCCAAGCTTCGACGAGTGAATGCGATTGTAATGACATAATAAAAAGAAAAACAGTGGTTCTGACGATTTCATATTTACAAAGTCCTAAAATATAATCTTTATTCTATCATTTTGGACAAATCATCTGTAACAGAAACGGGATGTAAAGATCGAAGCAAACACGTCATTTTAATGTATATAAACATTGTTGTCATCGTTACTTCAGGTTTCCGTTTGTGATCATTGAAAATTGAATCACAATAACAATACTCCAGATGACAGAAAAGAAAATGATTTACTGCTTGTATTTTGCATATCTATTCAACTTAATCAAAGCTATAAAATAATACAACAGAGTAATTATCTAGGCCTAGTGTTTAGTTAGTCGATTTTTAAATGTTTTTGCCACGGAGTTTAATGAAGACGTTGACACGAGTAGATTTTGATATCCTCGTTTTATAGCCAGTCTGCTGTATGCTTCGATAAGATTTCGTTTACAGGATATAGATAACAGTTGTTTACATAATTCGCTCCTCTTTTCTTTCACATTTTACAATGTTTCACAATATAGATGGTACAAAAAACCTAGATAGTACAAACAAGATAAATAGTACAGACCAACACGAAATCTATTGTCAGAGAAAATTAAAGACTATGTGGTATATGAATGAATTAAAGGAGAATGAAACTCAACGAACATTAGCTGATAATCAAGTGGAAAATTGGTAGCCTATTCGAAATATCTTGAAAATACTCCTATTTGATTACTTAATAAGGAGAACAATCTCTCTAAATTTTGCAGATTCCTTGCCAGATATTATCCCATGGGGGCTGCCATTTTGAAAAACTGTGATGTCATATGAGTACATGTCCATTTACCTGTATATAATGGATATGATGTTGCATATTGAATAGCTATTGTACAACTAAAGCCACAATGCAAAATGGCAGCCATCTTGGTACCCCCATTGTCTCGCACAGGTGATATCTAAGAGCAGTTGTAGGTCTTTGTCACTTTTTTGTAGAATTGACAAACCTTTGTCTGACCAAACAACTTGTGCATGTTAAATCCTGCTTAACAAAAGAAACAGCTGAACCAAATATCTTGATACAAATAGTATCTTCATTTGAATGTACATGACTACAAAAATGCTTTACATGTATTATGGAAAATCCAGTGTCATGCATTCCACAGGTGATCATGAGTGTTATTATAGCTAGTGTATAGGTCAGTGGGTATCTCATAAATATAACTGCTCTGACATTACTTTGTAAAGAAAATGGCAGCCCCCATGGGATAATGTCTAACAAGGAAACTGCAACTTTTTGAGACACTGTTATCTTTCTTCAATAATCAAACATGAGTAATTTCAAGATATTTGTAAAAGGCTGACAATTATCTACATGATTGTAGGTTAATGTTTGTTACCTTTCATTCCCCTTTAAAACCCATCATGAAGTATGAAATAGGTGAAAGCAAGGTAGAAAGAGGTAGAATGGTTTCATTATTTGCCTTTGTATACATTTTCTCTAATAATAATAATAATAATAATATGGATATTTGTATTGCGCCGGTATCCATCATGAAAGATGCTCATGGCGCATTATTTCTAATGGATGAATAGTTGGTGATTATGCCTAATGATTATAATTATTAACCTAAATATAAACAATGGTGTTGAAATTTGTGCCTCGTTATCTTTCATGAACGCAAGTGTTACACTATGAACATGGCAAACAAAGAAGCGGACAAAATATACAGCTCCTCATTGTACCTTCCACAATTGCTCTGGTAGACAAAAGAACATCCCTAAATTGCTATTATGTAAAAGTATGTAGAACAGGTGTCACAAGCATATTCACCTGTTCTACTTATTTTACATAATAGCAATGAAGGGATGTTCTTTTGTCTACCAGAGCAATTGTGGAGGGTACAATGAGGAGCTGTATATTTTGTCCGCTCTCTTTGTTATCGTGTTCATAGTGTTAATACCCCAACCCCCTCAACAACAAAAAACGAAGAAGAAGGTGGGGTGAAGAAAAAAAAAGGAAATGAAAAAGTGAAAGCACGTACATTGTTTCATACTATGAATTTCGTTTTCACATTTAACGGTTAATTGTATGTACTAATTGTATTCGCATTTCATTTCATGTGAATAAATTCTGTATACATTTACGTAAACCAACAACCAGCCACACGTTCCAAGTAATATAGCTTTTTAATTTCAGTTCGATGAACTATTGAGCTATTATGTTACTGTTGTGTAATCATTCAAAGGTTCAGACGAGACAGGTTGTCGGAATCGGAAAACAATTTCGATCGCTAACGAGATATCGTTGTCTGCTATCTACCCAAACTTCACAATGCTCATTCGTCACCCCTGGACCCTATGGTCACCCCAAATCATTTGAACAGCAATGAGAAAGAAATGGAGCAAGAAACAAAACATACTCTCATTTAATGATTCTTGTTAGTGAGATTCTTCCAACGAACATTATTTTGTCAAAATTCTAATCCATTGTATATATCTCACGGTATTTTGAAGCTGGAATCTACCACGCTTGATGGGACAAGGTTTGACTGTAAAAGGAAAAAAAAAACCACCAAACTTTTAATCTGGCTGCGTTCTTAGGCGGGCAAACAAGACGTCACGCGCGTAACAGGTGTTGAATACTCCCCATTGCAATAAATGACGAGAGACTATTGTCATTTATTTTTCCTCTCATATCTTCTCTTTTATCATCCCAGCAGCGTGTGTCCTTTGACGTTTCAACAGTTGGGTTATATCTTCAACTACTGGCCACATCAAATCTGCATGTTCGTCAACAAATACTCTCAGATAATACATACAAAGAAGTATATTTGCTGAGCAGCGAGTATGGGCTTGAGAATAAAAGGAAACTTACCTGAGGTCAGAATATATTAACTCAGAAAGTAAATAAAAGACACCTGAACTTTGGATTAAGTCTACCTGTATCCGAAAGTGGAAAGTTGAGCAATTTTGGGACAAGGTTTTACACCGTGCATAGCTATTGTTGGTTTTGCGTTCGAACAACTTCCGGTTTTCTCAAATTGGAAGGTAAAAGTTCATTTATTGGGAGTGTTATGGAGGAAGATAGACGGAAATATTATCTGTACAGTCAGTGATTAGGTTTTAAAATAGTTTAGAACGTCCTTAAGATTGGTTTTGTTCTCACACTAAAATCATTCGTGCAATATCCAACATTTGACAGCGGCTTTAATTGGATATATCCAACATTGCTGAACAAAATTGACAAGAAGAAATGCAGCTTTGGATTTAGACTTGGTCTAGATAATCTGCCAACCCCTGAGAAGGACAAGTTGGTCAAGCAATCCTGTTGGAGTATCGGGTAGCATTCAAAACAGTTTTTATCAGCATTGACGAGTCTGACGACAGCATTCATCAGCAACAAGAACAATCATGCTATCAACAATCTCATTGCTTGGTTTGGTCTTGGTCCTGGTTCTACCAGCGGTCCTGGCCCAGTCTGCATGTTCCTTTGCTCCAGATGGCACCACTGCTACAGGGAACGGTCTTTGTACCTGCTTCGAGTCACAGAACCCTGAGGGTTGGATTGTAGACTGTTCCAGGAAATCACTGGCAAGGGTACCGACTGGACTGCCTGCAGAAACTGTATATTTGTAAGTCCATCCAGCCTTTGTCATATTTGTACTGCATTGTCATAATTATATTGCATTGATTGTATTGTCTTGTATTATTACTTATATCCATCTGTCACCAAAATGTTTAAAGTTGGGCCTACAAAGAATCATTATATTATTTATTTTGCATGCAACAAATAAAAAGTATTCAACGCTGACAGGGGTGTCGATTATGGGGTGAGGGGGGGGGGGGGGGGGAGGGGGCAGTTGCCCTCCCAGCGAAAATATTGGGAGGGCAAACATATTGTTTTGTTCCACCAATAAATCCGGAGGTGTAAAATAAAATAAGGAAAAATGATGCAACTCGGATAAAAGAAACCTTCCAAACAATTAATACAAAAGGTATTACGCGATCAGACTTCAAGTTTTCCTGCTTCATGTAACCGTGGGGAAGCTGGTAATTAAGAGACGTTAAATAATAATGAAGGGTACTATTGGGCTGTCTTGCCCCCCTCCCCCCGAATCCGAAAAACGGATCGACGCCCCTGATTGCTGGCCCCATTCACTCTATCATAATTTAAAGGAAAATTAATAATATCTCACTGAAATCAAGGAAGTTTTTTTTCTTGTAATTCGCCCGATTTCTTTCGGAACCCAAAGGCTTCAAAAAGCTGTCAGTGTAAGATGTGAGTATTGATTATAATATAATTTTACATTTCAATTATTTCTCAAAGATTGTTAGAAGGTCTGTTCAATGGCCATAATTAACTGTGCCTTCAACCAATAGCGTAGCGTAGGTCCAGCCATTGAGATGACAATGGTGTCCTGTTGAAAGGGCGGGGGGGGGGGGGGGGGGTACCAGTCACTTAGTATGAGGATGAAATGCAAGAGAACAAGGACAGCGAGAGGATATCTTTACAGTTCCCCCACCCCTTTTGTCTCTCTCGTTCCTTCATTTCTTTCTCTTTTTCGTCATTCGATTAGGATCGGGCGGAGCACGTGTCCTCATACTCAAGGGTGTAGGAAGGTTTTTTAAGTGGGGGGGGGGGGGGGGGGGGGTCTGTAGCACATTTCATATAAGCCAAAAAAAAAAGGTCACCGCCGTTTTGGGGTGTATTTTCTTTACTCCAAAATTCTGTGACAAGCAGAGAAAAAAAAAAGAAAAGAAAAGCCCCCTCCCCCTCCCCCTCCCCGAAGCTGCACACGTGCATTTGATACCACACTCGTACAGAATCATCATTGTTCGCTAGTTGCCGAAATCTGTGGACTGAAAGGACACGTTCAAGCATTATGGCAACACAACTGAGACGCCTCACGATAAATAGTCCTATTTTCAATTTTAAGCATCACAAAAATGTTTCAAATATACAGGCAAGCAAGCCGACGTATCAAAATGTAGAACAAAGAAAATTACTTACCGTTTCATTTTTTTTTTTTATTCATCCAGATCTCTCAATGACAATTCAATAACAGTGCTGTCATCTACATCATTAGAAGGATTATCATCACTAGAAACATTGTGAGTATTAATATTCATAATTTGTTATTGTGTCCTGTTGGTATATAGTTAATAATAATAATAATAACGTTTTATTTACCCAGGGTAGCCACTTCAGTTATCAAACTGCTCTTCCAGTGGGCCCTGCATAACATAATATGTTATTATTACCCTTCTCCATTCTAATACGCCCAGCGCCTGGCTAGGAGGCAGAAGGTCCCATTTTTGAAGTCTTTGGTATGACTCGGCCGGGGTTCGAACCCACGACCTTCCGTTCATGAGGCGGGCGCTCTAACCAACTGAGCCAACATGCCCGGTTAATTATTAACCTGTGGCAGATACGGGGGAGGGTTAGGGCGGCCAAACCTAAGTTACAATACTTGCAATACATTCCTGAGTGAAACATCTACGCCTATTCATATGTCCCTCCCCTCTAGGTCACATAAGAGAATCGCTTATCACCTTGTCATATACATGTATGTACATTTATATTCCGCAGACCTGTGCCCCGTGATCAAAGAAACCCGGAGCTTCCAGTGTCAACATAGTTCAGTTTAAATCTGAAGGTGTATTCAAAGATAATGTCGGAGCCTTTTCAAATTATGCCAGCCGTTATTTTAATTTTAAGTGATGCCCAATGCGTTAAAAAATATCTGAGAAAGTGTGAGTTATAGGGGATAAATGTTAATTATGATCAAATGATTGAAAGAGAATATAGCGTATGTAGCGTCGTTTCCTTATTGTTGTTCTCCTAACCGCTACTGTCGGGCTCATTGGGAAAAAAGAACTACCAAAAAAGGTGAAAATGACTCCGTCGAGAATCTAACATGGCTTAAACGCCAACGTATCGGTACGGAAGCTTATAAGTGCCAACCAGATGACGAGATAAGAAGACGAGAAGACAAGTTAAAATTACGAGAAGACGAGTTATTGGAACTCGGCAAGTCGAGTTATTATGGACCAGAAGACAAGAAGATGAGTTATTGGAACTCGGCATGTCGACTTGTTTGGAACAAGAAGACAAGATGACGAGTTGTTTGAACTCGGCAAGTCGAGTTATTATGGACCAGAAGACAAGAAGATGAGTTGTTGGAACTCGGCAAGTCGACTTGTTTGGGACAAGAAGACGAGATGACGACTTGCCAAGTTGCATTAGCTTGTCATCTCGTCTTCTTGTTCTAAACAAGTCAACTTGCCGAGTTCAAACAACTCTTCATCTTATCTTTTTGTCCTAAACAAGTCGACTTGCCGAGTTCCAATAACTCATCATATCGTCTTCTTGTCCAAAATAAGTCGATTTGCCGAGTTCCAACAACTTGTCTTCTCGTGTTTTTGTCTCGAATAAGTCGACTTGCCGAGTTCTAACAACTCGTCTTATCGTCATCTATCTTGTCTTCTCGTCTTCTTATCTCGTCATCTGGTTGGCACTTATACGCTTCCGTATATCGGCCATGAAATAAAACTTGTAAGTTCAAAATACTCCCTTAAGGTATTTAGGAGGAGATATGATGTTTAAACGACGCTACAGTATTTTCCTTCAAGTTTATATCCTAATTTCTAGAAGAGAATAGGTTTATTGAAGGTATATTTTCGTTGTAAAATGAGACGATTTTATTATCTTGCCCTCTTGTTTTTTATACATTTCAGACACATGCAGAACAATGGCCTGATGAACGATTCAATAGAAGATGGTGCATTCACTAATCTTGGGAATCTCAAGACCTTGTAAGTACTCCTCTTGAAAATTACATATTCACGTAATCACGTTGAATGATTATTTTAAACTCAGTATCATTTATAAATCTTTATTTTGAGGCTTCTTTGAAGGAGAAGAATGTTTTGCGAAGAAGCAGGAACAGTCTGGAAACAATTTTGGTTTTCGGGCAGGTGTCTTGGTAACTCAACCCTTCGTAAACCCATTCTATCACGATTAGAGGTTTATTCTCCGGTCCCTGCGGAAAAGAAGTTGCCCTACTTTCACTTTCCTCGAAAATATTGAAACGAGAATGAAGAAGAGAAAGAGAGAGAGAGAGAGAGTGAAAGGGGGGGGGGGTATAAAAAAGAAATGAAGGAGAGACTGAAAGAGACGTCCAAGAAATGGAAATTAGAGAGACAGGTACTGAAAAAGAGGGAGCCTATAGAGGGAGAGAGATGTGGAGACATAAAGAAGTGTCAAAGCAATACATAGAGAAAAGTTATTGAGAAAGAGAGAGAGAGAGGGGGAGGGAGAAAGAAGGAGGTGTGAAAGAGCAAGAGGAAAGAGAGAAAGAAAGGGAAGGAGAGAGAGGGGGGGAGGGGAGAAGGTTAGTGCTATAAACGGATATATTAAATATAAATATAGATCGCGGAGAGACAGAGATGGATAAAACGAGATAAATAATCATGATAATATAAACAGAGAAAGGGTGAGAGCTAGAGAGAGAGGGGGATAGGGGCAGAGAGAGATTGGAAGGAAACGGGTAGCGCTATAGACAGAGATCGGGGAGAGACAGATATAGATAGCAAGGCATACGTTTTATTATGTCTATGGTATAGACAGAGAGAGAGAGAGAGAATGAGAGATTGTGAAATGGGAGGGGGTGACATGGTGTTGGAGTGAAAGTGGCATTTGTGTAGTCTGTCGTCAGTAGTAATCCTGATCGAGATTGCCTTGATCGAGGTCATGAACCTCACACCTAATGATGCGGTAAACGTCGCGTCAGAGAGATGGAGAGATACACCTGGGAGAAAGGGCGTAACCAGGAATTATCTGTGAGGGGGGGGGGGGGGAGGGGGCACTAGTGTTTAAAGATAATGACAATAAAAGCAATAGAGACATACACATATTGTTGAGTGCGCTGTAAAGATGTATTATCATTATCGTCATCATCAGTATTAATTTTATCATTATTATTATTTGTATTTGTATTATTATTATAATAATATTAATAATAATAATAATTATTATTATTATTATTATTATTATTAATAATATTGTCATCATCATTATTAATATGATATTCATCATCAACATCGTCATCTTCATCTTCATTATTATCATCATCAAAATCTGAACGTATTCTGTTCTACTTTTGGTTCGAAGTCACCATTAATTGAATGTCTGATTAAGTTGACTGGTCAGCATTAATCACATCATGGACCTACTACTAGTAGATCCATGATCACATTGATTGTGAGTGGGTGCAAATCACGTCGTGCAATGCCCAAGCTATTAGTCAAGACACTCTGGTTATCATGACATCTTCAACGTTTTTGTAAATCATGTTTATGCCCGAATGTTCGAATCTTTTTAAAGAAAAATACTGCAATATGAGAGTTTCAATATATATATTGTACATGTAAACTATTTTCTGCTGTGACCGACCCCAACCAATAGGCAACAACAGTTTTTTCAGCTTGGGGGACCTTTGGGGCCTGGATTCCCCCACATGAATACAACATATTTTATCATTGATCGGAAAGCTTCGGGCAGTAGGGCTGCTCTGTATTAATCAACCTAGTATGACTTAATGACGTTTTCGTCAAACTCATAAAGAAATAAAAACAAGCACACAAAAACATCAGCCTTGAGTAAACGCGCGTAGGCAGTTTCTCAATTCAGTCCTTGAATATGAGGTAACCTGATTTTCTATTTAGGCTTTTTCGTGAATATAATTGTAGCTCACATACTTTCGATTCATGTTGCATTGTGATTAACGTGTAAGCCCGCCTACGTATTAATACACAGTCAGCATGCTCAAACTCAGAGCTCAAGTTTTGATTTCCTAGATCTTTAACATGTTTTAAATACACTTATTTACTGTAGATAACTGTAGTTATTGGAATCATTTAGAATTCGCCTTGAATTTATCTATACCAGTAAGGATCTCCATATAATGTTAATCCATTTTGAGGACAAAGTTTATGTTATGGCGTCAAGATACCCCTAACCGTAACCTGTACCGTAACCTTTACCATTCAAAATGGTCTTTTACAACACCTTGATAGGAGCTGCATGTGTTTGAACCACTTTTCAGAACTTTTGTTCTCAGATTGTACTGTATACTCTCCGTGTTAGGGCTTTTATTATATTTAAAAGAAGGAAATATAACGTGGATCTACAGAAAAACATGTTGAAATTCAACGTGGGACAGAAGCTATCATCACCTGACATGGGTTATAAATTTCACCTTCAATTTCACCGTCAGGTACAGCATAGACTTTAATACCCCAGTCACACTGCCAAACCCATGCCAAACCGACCCATCCTTGGCCATTCAAGGTAATGTAATTTTCTGTTCGGTCTGGTGTCGGTGTCGTTGGTGTGACTGGGTTATCAATATACGACAGTACAGAGTTTGATTAACATACCCTCATGCGAATGAACTCTCTTGTCTTATTATTAATCAGTGTCAAATAATAATTGGTGTCTAACAAAGAACAGATTGATTGCATTTGTATCGCTTCGAACATGATCTATCTCGATTTTCATTGTTTGAGATTGGACCGTCCTTGTCGGGAAATTGGGACGTTTTATCGTGATGTGATGATGGAAAGAAAATTGGATTAGATTTTCGATACACACAAACACGATGAACGAAAACAAGTGGTTTCCTTTAGAACATGAAAATGGTCAAGAAATGACAAAAATCACGAGAGCACAGATCGATACCGATAGAGCAATCAGATGGGGTCAAACGTATGTTAATTAACCAGATGACTACTGAATTCTTTAACTCTCAATAGGCTTAATACAGGAGCCACCCGGTTCCCGTAGTCTATGAGTTAATGATGTTGATTTAAAACACCCAGAGGTCCGACATACATGACATATGAATTGACATAAATCGAGCACAGTTAATCAAAAGAATTTAGAGCGCTAAAGATTGTATATTCATTTTAGCTTTGATAACGTATATACAGACTGAAAAAATGAATTGAGCACGGTTGGTCTATGGAATGAAAATACATGTAGTTGGTTTAATGAAAAAGGACGAAGCTAAATGTGGGGAAGCGAAAGAACTAAAGTGACAAGGGGAAAACAATCCCACAAAACCTAACCCTGCGTAAAGCGAGATAAAAATATAAATATTGTTCCAGACAAGGAGATGTGTTATTTGATTTTAATTGAACAAAATTGTAACTACGTATTTCTATTTTTGAGAAGCCTGTGAACTAATCTTTTATTAATTTGCTGTATACCTTTTCAGAGATTTATCTAGCAACAGGATCGTCCTCTCACAAGCCATGGTAACACATCTTGTACCCCTTGAAAGACTCCAAACATTGTAAGTACCCGGTAATGCTGCTATGTCATTTATGCGCTTATTTTGTTCCATACTGACGTAAATAGATAATGTTCGTTTATATATTTCTCAGTTACATAGGTATGGGAAAGGAGAATACTGTGGTACAGCGATTCATTCACTTGATTAAAATTGTGAGGTTGGGGTTCGAATCCCTGCCCGATGTGTCTGTCTTTATGTCTACTATTGTGAGCAGTATCCCAATGATTGGTTTATTGGTTACCATTTAACGTTTACCCAATGCAGTTAACTAAAATACCAGTACTTCATGCAGTAGAAAATAATGCAGATATTGCTATTTGTTTATTTCTATACATAAAAAAATGTTATGGTTAATTGTCATTTTTTACCATCTTTCCAACTAATTCGATGAATGGTAAAATGTTGGTTTTGTCAAACCCAAACATCAAATCCTTTTGTACGTGAAGAAGGGCATACCTGGGGTATTCCAGGGGGCGTTTCATGAAGGCTCTTGTCGGTGATCTTTACCTGCAAATTTGCTATCAGCCAATCAGATGCAAGGATTTCAGTAGCTTATAACAGTTATTGCAACTTGTCATTGATGTCAAGTTTTATGAAACAGGGCCCAGTATTCAAATTTGTGATGCTTGCACTCTTGTTTGTATTAATTTCATTTATATGCTGTAATGAATTCGAACCTTTTCAGTCAAGCGGGAACAGGTTTATCACTCGTTTGGATTAGAAAGTGATGATTTACACATTTATGAGGTTATTTCTGAAGCGCCACGATGATCTTCCCACACAGAAAATACCTCAATCTCATTTTAATCAAACTACGTTTCCTATCAGAGACTCCCGTATATGTTTCATCGCCTGTAGGATAGGTATGTGCCAAATCGAAATGCAAAAATATACATCTTTGCCACTCTGTTGATATGAACTCGAAAATTCTTTCCAGGGTGAATTCGGGAATTCTTAATATCGCTCAACGCCGTTGCATCCATTCCATAACGTGTCGTCATGCAGTATTTCCTTTTCCTTCTTTAAATTTCTTGAACGCCGAACATTACAAGGGATCGGATTTCGTAAACGAGGGAGAAGTGAAATAAGCGTGTTATTTCAAAGGGCACACTTTAGACGTTTTGCTTCGACTTTACGAGGAGATTGGCGAATTTACCGAGCGCTTTTACGAGATGGAATCTCAGAGTTTATTTCTTCGTTACGGGGGTGTTACCTAAAATGTCAAAACAACCATACATCACAATTATGTTCGTTGCTATGGATCCTTGGACTCAAAGTTAACGAGAGATAACTCATGTAACAAGATGGAGAAGAGAGAAAGGGAGAAAGGGGAATACTTCACGTGGGGGGGGGGGGGCGCTAGAAGTCAGACGCTAGGTGGAAGTGACAAAGGATAAGTATGGATTAAAATAACGTGGAAACAATTCAGCTAAATCATCTACATAGTACATTCTAAGGAAAAATAAAATATTTTGCAGGCCTGATCTGTTAACGAGATTTAAAACGTGTCTACCGAAATCAAGAGAATTTAGGTCTGGGTCAGTATAGAGAATGTAAAACACAAAGTGCCCATCTGATGTGGATTTAGATCGTACATGATGACCTTATACCTATCAATGTACTCCAAGAAAAAATGGTATCTACCCAGAACCATTGAAAGGTTCCCCAACTCGTCATGCACCCTTTTACCTTTTACCATGCACCCCTTTTTATTGGTTTATGTGTTCAATAACATATTTTGGGTTGAATACAACTTTAAAAAGGTCCTTGCCAATTAGTTCCAAGATTCCATTGGTGTGGCAAGTTTGACCTCTACCAGAGTCTTTATCTTTAATGTATATAGACCATATAGGCCTATGTATATTCATGGTTAAGAAGGATCTTATTATTTTCCCTGTCATATTTCAGAATCCTGACGAATAACAACATCAATGTCATCCATCGTTCAGCAGTAGAAATATTTGATCGACTTAAGACATTGTAAGTATTAAAGCTCATCGTGTTTTTTAAAGGTATATAGAGGTGTTGTGGATCAGTGGGTAAGTCCCCGGACTGTGAACCACGAGGTCCGGGGTTCGAATCCCACCGCAGCACTAGCGTCCTTTGGCAAGACGTTAATCTACATTTGCCACTCTCCACCCAGGTGTTATATGGGTACCCGGTAGGATGCGAAAGTTAATGTCGTTTGCTTAGCAATGAGAGCGTCACTGTATTGCCCATTGCTGGAATACTCTCCAAGGAGCGGAGAATATGCATACATTGTGTGCTGGCATGCCAGAATCCAATGACCGGGGTAATACTATATCTGAAAAGCGCTTAGAGACATCATCGATGTACATGTATTCCTGAATGTATTTGATGTTGTTCCATCAGCTAATGAGGAGAGCCTTTTACATGAACTTGTTTTCTGTTGTTGATCGCCAGTCATTAGCTGATGTGGTTTCTTTCCTTTTGTTTCGCTATTGTAACCCGTATCCTTGTAGTCGTAAAATTCCATTCATGGTTTGTCCGTATCTTTATGTTGGCCAGGGACTTGACATCGAATGCTTTCGTCTGTGATTGTAACCTGGCTTGGTTCAGGAATTGGTTATTGAATACGGGTCACGTGGAACATCGGATCACGGGGGCGACATGCTCCTCTCCACAGCAGTACCAACGAAATGACATCACAACAGCTGGATTCTGCCCGTCAAGTACGACTACAATAAATTATTTTCAGTTATTAGTGGCGTATCCAGGGGCGGGGGTCTGGGGTATGTGCTTACATGAACTGGTTGTTGAACATGAACAAAGAGAATGTTTTTAAAATGTTACTGGGGACACGCATTTGTTGAGAAGATAAGCAATTTGGGGGAGGGACATGCCCCACCCCCAAGCCCCCATCCCGTCGTAAACAAAATGATAATATGCGTATGGTTCTAGTTCTATCTATCATGTTTATGATTCTAGTGATTAATCTGAAGAGTTAGGCCCTTTTGTTAGTAACACGAGGAACAGACTGCATTTTCAAACAAATTAAATTATTTGATTTATAAATATGAACTTCTCTTGTTCCAGGCGTTTGTTATTTGTGTAATGGAGGAAGCGATGTGGAGTGTAACACCCAACCCAGCGCAATACAGACATGTAGCTCCTCACAGGTAAGCAACGACATCATATTTGCTTTTTAAAAATTCCTTTAGAAAAAAGAACTGTGTAAACGTGTCTAAATACTGTCTGTAATAAATGTTCATGTATCCAAATATTGATTGGCTGGGTTGCCTTATTTCAAAAGTTTTTTTCCCCAAACAAATCACTGCTTCTTAAGCACGAAAATATTTCTTTCTCTTCGATAAATATATTTCTGTACTTACTTTAACATGATAACATATAAATAATACAAATAATTGCCTCCAGTCATCAAGATATTGATTTAATAAAAATCCAGCCGCTTGGAAGTAAATTTATTGTGCTGTACTTGGTATACTTATCGCTGCCCTGTATTATTGCATTTCTAGGGTGCATGTCTCAACGAGATACGAGTATCAAATGGAGTGTATAGCATACAGAAACGTTGCCAGCAACACCAGGCATGCCTCAACCAGGTCAACGCCAACGGTAGAGATTGCAACACGGGCACAGAAAATTCTGTCTGTCGGACGTGTTGCCTGGGTGACCTTTGTAACAGCCCCGCGTCAGGGGTACTTGGTAAGAGTAACTATCTCACTTATTCACTAAACGTTGATCACTTTTCTATTAATTTTAATATTTTCGATAACATCTGAAAAAAACTCCGAAATTCATATCTGTATTTATGGCATTTGCTAAGAAATAAGACGACCATAGTATACGAGTCGGTCACAATGGTGAAGTTGGTATAGTATCAACCCCAATATCCTGTGGGGGTTCATAATTCCAAATGTTCGTAATTCCCAAACACAAATTTCCCACAGCAGGCGGTTCCTAATTCCGAAAATGAAACAGGGTTCATAAATCTGAACATTTGATGCATTTATACTCCAAAGGTTCGTTATTCTGAATATATGATGAAATATGGTTCGTAATTCGTAAAAGGGTTCATAATACGCTATAGAGCCCTACATAACTTTCCGGAATTACGAACCTTAAGAAACATGAAACCTTTTTCATATTCGGAATTATGAACCGTCGGAGTAACGAACCTTCGGAAATACGACACGTAACCAATCTTGTTTATGAAGTATGAATTCATGGATGCTATTAGCCAATACCAGACCACCTCTTGACTTATCGTAATGCTCCTGTAACCATGGTAACCATCCCACTTCACTTAATCTATGTTCTTCTTTTTTTAAACCGGTTCTTTGTATTTTTGTTTGTTTTGTTTGTTTGTTGTCGTTGTTAATTATCAATTCTTTCAACCTTATGTTATTATCATTGTTGTATCCTAATCCAGTGTTATTTCATATTTGCATTTTTATTTATTTTTTACTTTCTGTCAAATGTTATCTTACTATCATTTACCATTATTATTTTTATGTTGTATTTGTTCTATTTGTTTTATAGCAGGGCTCCCTTGTAAAGCAGGCCCTCTGTGGCTCTAAGTGGGACCACCCTGCTTTTTCTAAAGAAAACGTGAATAAATAAATAAATAAATAAATAAATTTCAATCAAATACTAGTTTGATTATAGTAGCTCCGACATGACATATTGCAATCTAGAGTACTCAGCTATATAGATAAGACTATGAACAATAATTAAGAAATGAATCAATAATCTTTCCCCATATTTAGAACAGTGAAATTATAAGTGATATTATGAATTTCGAATAGCGGGAATAATGCAAACCCTGCTGTGTTATCTCTCATTTTAATTCATTCATTCATTTTGGTCATCCAACATTTGCTCCTGCGACATTTTCTCCGGGATATACCCCGTCAACGATGTAGGGTTAGGATTAGGGTTGGAAAAGGTTTTCGGTTAGGTATGGTGTAATCAGGGTATAGGGTGTGGTCCACGATTGAAGTCATGAATACGATTAATGTAGAAAATTTGACGCTGAGCAGTTGTAAAATGCGTCATCTATCAAAAAACAGTGACTTCCATAGGATCAATCATCAGTCAAACATATCCAAAATCTTATACAATATCATTTGGGCTTTTTTTTCTTAATCTATTTTAGATGGCTACACTCTTCCTGGTTTCCCACCAGATCCGAGTCTGGTAGTCCAGACTACGACTGCATTCAAAACAACTACAACAGAGTCTAACACAGCTTCCCCTACTATCGAAAGTACAAGTAAGCAATCTGGGCATTTCTGCTCCTTTTATAGTAATTCATTTCCTTGTCTATTTTTCCTAACTCTTTATGGACCATCGATTCTACCCAGTTAATGTTTTAAAGGGCTTCTACCTGATTTCGATTACCATTTACCCCCGGGGGGGGGGGCACTCACATATCGCTCCCATGATATGCGATTTTCAGATTTTCACTAACCGCACCTCGACTGGCTTCCGACTCGCTCCCTAGAATATGAGAAAACAATGCGCACAGCCCATTGTCCGGGAACGGTCGCTCCCTAGCCTCCCAGGCCAGCGCATCGGGGTAGCTGGGCGGCCTAGTGCCCCTAACTGGATCGCACACACCCCGCACGCACGTACAATACGCGTGCACTGTGTGTGCGTTTTTGCGGAACTCTTTTCTACTCAGCTAGGCTGCAATTCGCGGTTTTGCACCAATTCGCGCTTTTGCACCTTCACAAGCGGCGGCTCAGCGAGATCAGTCTGCATGCGACATCGAGTCAGTGCAGTGGCGCGGCATGTACAGCGTTAAAAACAGCGCTGCGACCGCTGACTCAGCTCATGCACCGTATGTGTACCAGAGTAGTGAGATCGCGAGCAGCTAAAATTAGCTCTGCCCATGAGCCCTTTCGCTCCTTAGACCCTCAAAAATGAGCTTCCTCAATTAACCATTTAGCTCCTTAGCCCCCTGTTTTCAGATTGGCAGCGGCACACCCACATCCAAAAACAGTCCCCCCCCCCGCGGGCATTTACCAACACAATCTCTCCATTGATCGATTCCTTACGTTTTCATGGTTGTGGTAATGTCATTGTAAGTGTGCTTATTTAATCTGTATAATGGATAACCGGTTTCCATTTCTAATAACAACACGATAAAAACTACTGTCAAAAAATAAACTCAAGGGCAATTTCAAAGGCCTATTGTACTGCCCATATAAATCAGGTTCGGATTATGTAATACACCATTGTAATGTTCGCACATTTCTAAAGGTGATAGACAGGGCTATTAAATTGCCTTCAGTTTATTTTTCGAAAGTAGATTTTATCGTGTTTAACAGTTGTATTACTCTCTCTAAACAAAAGAAGGGGAAAAATCGAGTGATCACTGACGTGACTTCTCGGAGAGTGAAAATCGAGTGAAAATTCACTCTTTTCTTGTTAATGATCACTGACGTGTCTCCGGGGAGGGGTGAAATGAGAAATATATATTTTTAGAGGGAGTATTCTACACCTGTGATCCGATTCATTTCTCTTTGCATGGTCGCATCTGGTTGATTTTAGATAATTATATACAGTGTGAGTCAGAAAGAATGTTACACTTTTTGATTTGAGTATTGTTTTTAAACTGTGGGATTAACAGAATATTTTTTAGCATGTATGGATAGAGTATTATGTTCCTTTGTTGTTTGGGTAACATTTGTTTCAATGTTGCTGTTACGGTTCAGTGCATAGCAGCCATTGTTTGAAAGATAGTCAAAACTCATTTGCGCCAAGTCGTATGATTACCTGCTGAAACAGAGACAACAACATTCACACAAACATTTAGCGTAAAGTTTATGCATATGTTTAATCAAGACAAAAATACAAGAAAACCAATAAATAAATGAACAAATAAATAAAGCCAGAAATCATAACATTCAGTGATCTTCACTGAAAAGTCCTTTTTTGATAGTCATTTTGGGCACTTGGACATAGCTTTCAATCTTCTGAGCTCGATGGCCCCACGAAGTGTCTGCCTGTATTCTCGCAGGCTTTTTCGCTCATTGTGCAGGGGAATCCAAATCAGGCAAGGCATTGTTGATGTTGGTGCAAATGGGTTTTCACCCAGACACATCAATTGATTCCTATCCAGTAAATTCATTACTGATTCCCCACAAATGTGTTATCAAATAAAACTGGAAGAGTTATTCTATCTAACTGTGGTGCAAGTATTATGATATTTCTATCATATTTGTAATTTAAGCATTTTAAAAATTGTTACTTTATTTCTGACTCGCACTGTATATTTCATACCTTATTACAAATTATTTCTCATCTATATGCACCGTACAATCCTCTTCGGATTAAAAGATCACGTCAACAAGATCCCAATGATATATTAGAAGTTCTTGTCAATGATATAAACGAAATAAATAAATAAACTTAGTGTAATATTGTCAAATCCTTGAATTATCATTTGGTTAAGGAATTAACAACCGGTAGTGGATATCTCTAGGGACAATATTAAATGTTCCTTTCTTTTCATTTAATATTTCACATCTGTTCAGAGCGAGAAGGGCGTTAATTCACATCATTTTCCATAGAGTTAACACCTTTCTCCCTCGCAGCAGATAAGTCATTTGAAAACTATCGGCTATTAGTGAACCCTTTTTAGTCCCCACTATGCATGATATGTTACTTTATTATGATTTCTCATTTTAGTTATCCTATTTGCATGCCCTTATTTTACTCATGCATGTTTTCATTTTTGTTTCACTTTCCTTTACCATCCATTTGCCCCACCCTCTTTCTCTCTGTTACACCCTAACCTGCATGATGCACTAAACTAATGTAGACATGTACACGACTTTCAACGACAGTGTTGATATGATCACAACATTTTCTTCAACATCGGATAAGTCTTCAGAAACAACCTTTATTGAAACCACAACAATGCCAATAGTAACATCAAAAAATACTCAAACGATTGACACAACGTTGTCATCAAATAACACAACTTTTCCACCAACGCAAACAACACGGTCACGGTATCCAGTCACGACATCGCAGACGACTTCGACAATTGACACAACGTTATCAATAAATGACACAACTTTCCCACAATCGCCAACACTGCCCGAGAACACAACAACGGTGTTGCACACTGCACCCTCTCCAAGAACAACTATATCAGAGACACTTACACCACTTGCAACACGTGTGACTCCAACCACAGAGTATGCTGTAGAATCAACCTTAACGCAAACACAAACACCGCCAGTTAGCACGACACCTGTAACACCGCCCCCTCCTAAAACAATGGATGGTTCTATCTCACAAACAGCGACTCAAAGCATTTCAAATAAAGATTCCACTACGTCGGAGTCGGCAAGTGAATATGTTTCAACCGTTTCCTCAATATTACTGCTAACTACACAAGAGAGAACCACTGAGATGCACACAACAGATATTGCAATAACCGATTCAACTACCCAATATACATCAGGATCTTCAAACATGAACAGGCCAATTTCATCAACATATCCAGCAACAGAAATCGCAGCAACACTCACCACATCATCATCATCATCATCATCATCATCGTTATCTCAATCGAAATCACCATCACTGGCAACAGCAACAACAACAGCAACACCATCAATGTCCACTTTAGAATCCGTTGAGATGACCTCGGGGTCAGTTAGAGCATCGATATTAACCCATATTATATCATCAAAGGAAGCTACAACAATATCGTCAATCGAAACTTCAGCAACAGATTCAACTCAAATGTTTACTGATACAGATACATTAACAAATACAGCTCTAACACCATCCAAATTAACTACCACTGCAATAACATCCCCGATACTGCCTCAAGCAACATCATCTACAGATGCAATTAAGACATCTCAAATAACGACTCCAGCATTAGATTCATTACCACCTACATCTCTATCTACAACATTTCAATTTGGTACCACAGTAATGTTGCCCAGTGAAACGCCGACTCAAAGTACTTTGCTTACGCAACCTCAGACGACATCATCTACCAGGACAATAATGACATCAGCAAGCTTTACTCCAGAATTGGACACGACACACTCAACGTTACAGAGTACAACACCTCCGTTGTCTAGTGCAACGCCGTCTATAAGTTTATCGCCGACACCAAATGAAACGTTAGAAAGATCATCGACAATATTACCAGACACAGCCCAGACGTTCGGAAATACACCAACGGCACCACATACCACATCAGATACAACCCCGTCAAGATCTGGTACCACACAGACATTGACGAAGTTCACATCAACATTAGCCACGACACAGACATCACAATCTATACAGTCAGCACTGGGTACAACCCAAGTGACAATAATTCCGACAACTTTACCACATATTTCAGCAACATCACTGTCACCATCAACACCTCAAACCCCAGAACAGACGACTTTAGTAGGCACACCTGCAACATTTCATACTGACTCAAGTTCCACATCTCACACAACAGCAATGCTTTCTGCAATACCATCTACGAATATACCCCAATCATCAACAATTTCTGTTAATCCCACGTCGGCTCCTTCTAACACTATAACTAGACTTGTTATACACACCTCTACAAGAAAACCTGAGAGCACTTCTTCTCAGTACACTGCGCAAACATCTACTCCGACATATAGATCTACTATTCTGAACACAGATCCTCCAGGAACTACTTCCATACCAAGAACAACGTCTGTTCCTAGCTCTGCACCATCCACAACACCATCTTCAGCAACATCGGAAGGTGTGTCTTCAATGACGCCGTCAGCATCAACGTCTTCATTATCGTTGGCACCTACGACGCTATCAACTAGGCCGATGGCCACTACGGAATCCAGTTCATCAGCTTCAACCCAGGCAACACATGTGGCTACTACCACATCAACGGCTCAAACCATAAGTTCACCATCGGGTACGGCTTCAGTAACATCAAGTTCATACACGTCAACGCAACACCCGGGCCAGAGCACGACAGGTTCTCTACCCTTCTCGACAACAGTTGGCCGATCACCGACCACGGATTCATCAACGCCACATTGTCCTGAAGAGACGACCTCAGGCGAGTACGGCAGGATCACATGGCTAAGGACACCAGGGACACAGACATCTGAGGTGGCGTGTCCTTATGGTAGCAACAACCGGCAACCTTCTGCAGTCACTAGATTATGGTGAGTATTTTCACTGGAATGGTGATGTAGAAATTTGATCAATGTTTTAATAAAATTAAGTTTATAATTTTATACTAAATAACATACTGACATGCTGACTTGCTGATCTTCATGAGATTTCATCATCAACAACAGCTCCCAAGCTACCAAATCAATATCTTTCAATAAATCAATAACCCTAAAAGGGCTGGGATATTTTGGCTATGCCACAGTCGGTGGTTACTCGACCATCGACCGCGCGATCGCTCCGAAAATTGGCACGCACGTCGTCCACAACGTAATCTACAAAAGTGTATAGTTAAATGCTCCGAAAATGTTCACATTAATTAATTATGCAAATTTATGCATGAAATCAAAATTTTGCTCTAAATCATTAAATAAAGCTCAAAATATGCTAATTTTTGGTCTAGACACTCTTTCCAGTATTCTTAGCAAATATACTTGTATTTCTTTGTTTTTTTTACCTTTCGTTTTTTAATTGTTTTTTGGATGAAATTTGTCGAGGACACTTTCGCGACCATAAACAGCATAAAATAAATTAATTTCAATCAGCTAATGTAAAAATATTCATAGATTTCTAAATTTTGGCTGAAAACACATTTTGTATTGAAATTATACACGAAATCACGTTTTTGAGCAATTTTCGGTCTGACGTGCAAGTACGAAATGTTGCGTAACTTCGGAACCGCATGCTCGGACATCGCGAATTTGGTCTCAAAAGATGCGTGAGATTCGAAAGAAAAAAGTCATGAAACGCCACAGCGACTGCTTTGCGCGTTGCGGACATATTGCGAGAAACGTCTAGGGAGGGGGGGGGGGGGGGATTCCACCCCAGCCCTTTTAGGGTTAAGGAATCCTCTCTCAATTGTACTTACAAAATAATTTCTTACATTATGGCAAATCAATGACATAGAACAGTCCCAGACATGTACCTACATTCTAGCATTTTCATTTGATATTTGTTTTGTTTAGCCGTATGAACCGTGGTGATGTTACATGGGACGAGCCTGATACGAGTTCTTGTGCAACATCCACCCAGGTCTTACAGCAATTAGCAGAGGTTCCAATCACAGCTGGTGAGTAACCATAGTAACGGCTATAACTGCATATTTTACTGTCTGCTCTATTTTCCTATTTTTTTAGTTTCATCTACTTATTCAGTGTTTTGAAAACAAACTTCATACAAACATGAAGGCAAGCACACTCTCTATTCCAAAAATTTCACCCATTTGATCATTGACTCTCTAAGCCTTTGTAAGGAAAACTACAAACAAGTTATGTTGTAATTGGTTGTGTTCAGGCAATTTCACATTCCATCGGCTTATAAACATATTATATTAAAGTTAAAAGGGTTACGATATGTATTTCCGAGCCCTTTTCGATTGCTTTCCAAGATGATAGTCAGAATGCCACAACATAATAAAGGTAACCGATCTTTCTGAACAAAACTTTAGTTCTGTAATAATTTTTATTGTTCTGTTTGACTTTGTGTGGATTGTAAAGTAATGAACGTTTGAACTATGTTTCTATCGTATATATTATACAGCAGTTACGGTCAAAAAGTTAACAGGAGAACAAGGTATTACGAAAACATACTTTTTATATATTATATTCCAGATAATGCTCAAACCGTCTCTAAGAATTTGACAACCGTCACGAGTTCCCCGATAGAACTTAACGAAACCGATGTCAACCTCGCTGTCGACGTCCTTGAAAACCTTGCCCGATCTATCAACGAGTACGACAGTACGGATGTTGTGGAGAACGCAGTAGATGCAATCAATAACCTAGCAGGGGCAGAGATGGAGACGCTTGTTGCCGGGCAACAGGATGCTGATATCGCCACCAGGTATTTTTTTTCATCCTCCGATAAGAAATTTGTACAATGAATATTACATACATGTGTACACTGTAACAAACAAAATTGCCGTTTTTCGCGGGAAATTCCTGGCAGTCAGGATACCGGGAATGCCCGTTTTTTCCACAGTACATAGACCGAGGTTTAAATATGAGAAAATGTTTTTATGTCGGGCGATTGTAAACATATGCTGATTTCCGGTAAACCAACAAACTTGCTGTTGTTTTACAGGGAAAAGACTGTAAAAGTGAAATAATGGCAATAACTCATAATTTCAAGGGCCCAAAAACCTGTAGTTTTACAGCTATTTTTTACAGTGAATTTTTGCACTGCTGACAATAATAAATACATTCATGTTAGTTTGTACTTTGTTGAACTTGTTTCCTGCAAAGTTTTGTCAATTTTTAAAATTTGATGTAACATGACGTAATGTTGAAGTGTTATTATTGACATCATTAATTCGTCATAGTCTCTCTCCTCCCTATAAACTCGTACCTTAATTTGTACTTGGGCTTCCCCCTACTCTTTTACGAGTGAATGAAGGAAGGACAAAGAGATTAAACACAAGATGGAATACACTGATCAATTTTATAGCAGTCGCAGTGGCTTTGTAAACAGACACTCATGTTTAGAGCTATGCTTATTCTTAATTGTTCTTAACTTTTGAACATTCTAAACCTTTTCAACGTCATGAAGTAACTGCCATATCAAAATACTGATTGCAGTTGGTTTAAAGATCAGGGCAACAATTGTTTATTTTGGCCGACGTATACATACGGAATGGTTTGGTTATTTCTTAATGATATAGGGTCCTCCATTTGGTCGACGAATTCGCTCTTAACGTCGATTTCGAGGGTGATATGTTTGAAGCAGTTTCAGAGAGAATCGACGTGGTCGTAGTGAAGATCAACAAGGATATGATCAACGGATTATCTTTCAGTAGCGTAGTCGATGAGAGCGGCACGTCAACGGTTAGTGAGGACAGCATAACTGTCAGAGTTCTTATGTTTAAATGCCACATTAAAACAGGGTAGTTATTGCAAACAAAGTACCCGATAATAAAAGTTGTCTGTGTAGTTTGTATTCATCATTTGTCATGTTTGTATGAAAGTTGATTTTATTAACGTTTATGATTTTGATGATACGTCAACAGCACTTTAATTTTTAACTTCTTATTCAAGACAATCGAATGCCTAGACTGATTTGAAAAATTGTTTTGAAAAATTAATAATTAGTCAGCAGGATTAAAGTTTCTTCGAAAGAACAATGTCTGTCATTGATGCTTCATAGTTTAAATGTTCATTAAACCTCGTTCCACTTTTGGATAAACTAGTCGAGGTGTCTGTAGTAGAATAGAGAATAGAAATGTTTTAAATCATTTTGCATTTTCTCGACTTTTCTTGCAGCCCCAGCTCTCGTTCAACAATACCACAACTCAATCGACCGCGGAAGCCCACGCGTCCCTGGAGTTACCAGGATCGCTTTTTGAAGCTCATCGAGGAGAGTTGGAGAGAGTCCAGTTCGTACTCTATAAAAATGTGATCTTCTTCGAGGTAGGTATTATCTATAATGATCTCAGTATCATTGATGTCCCAAATTCGTTTCAACTTTTGGTGGATTTCATGTTGAATGGTGGACCCTACCTGTCAAATAGAGAGGCCACTCCTTATGCATCATATTTTCTATTTTTGTTGCAAAAGAATAATTTGGCTCATTTCTTGTCTTCAAGATATAACCAATAAATAATAGTCATTGTCGCCACCACCAATTCGACGCCCCCCCCCCCCATTCAGTCCAGGAAATATTTTTTAAAAATCAATACAACTTCTATAGTCAGTCTCATTGTAGCACGAGGGACTACCCGGAAACGTCAGATACATCCCCGCACTACCTCCGCTTATCAAAATTAATATACGCCACTGTAGATTTTAATTAATTTAAAAAAAATATAACTACTTCTCTGTCATGCATTAATGTCAGGTGATTTCTGAAGCGTCACAAAACGGAACCACCCAAACGGCGCCTAGTACATCTACTAGTGATAGCGTCATAGAAAGGGATGCCCTCAACAGTTTAGTTATATCAGCAAGCCTGGGGGATCTGAAAATCACGGGATTAAGTGATCCTGTCAAAACTTCGTTCATTCACCAGAGACCTGAGGTAAAGTGGGGGAAATTCAGCCGAGCTGTGAAGATATTTCGTCAAAAATCAGAGAACCTATTAAATCTCTCCATATAATTGTTATTGTAAAATCATTCATCTATAGAGTACTTTATTTATTTATTATGGTATATGATGATTGACCAGCAGCACAGGGGCTGAAGGGGTCAATTTACAATCAGATATATATGTGCATATATACAATAGAATCGCATCAAATATATGAAAAGATACATAATTGGAAGCAAAACAAAAATACTAAGATTTACGCTACACAAATAATAATCCAATATCATACAGATGAAAAGCAAAAATTGATGAAAATCAACCTAAAAACAGGTACAAAGAGGGAGCAAGGAGGGGCAACCTGCACAGGTGCACTCACTCTATTGTTCACAAGTGTCAAAATCATTTTTTTTAAAATTATTTTCGGGTAATAGGACTGATTATGAAGTATATCCCTCAAAGTCAATAGAATTGTTTTAGATCAGTCATATTATAGCAAAGAATATTCCATTATTCCCCCACCTTATTCTCTCCTTCGACTTATGCGAAACAACACGTTTTCATGCTGATTTGTATTTTGCAACGCTTTTCATCACTTTTTTCTATAATGCCGTGGGTTACCTACGGGATTGCCTATTGCTTGCATACGATTAAAATGATAAAATGAAACCGATTTATGTAAGTATAATGTTATAGTACTACTTAATGTAAAAGTATAATAGTGGATTCATATCTGTCTGCATCACTATCATCCATTCTCTTTCTTGTGACAGAGAGCAGAAAATCCATCCTGTGTTTTCTGGGACTTTAGAGGATCTGGTAAGTGGAAAGAAATCATGGTCATAGTTCATTACGCCTCAAAAACTTGAAATAATACTTTTAAAGACGCACCAAGATTATTTACTGAATTATGCGTTTGTCCGCTTTCGGTGATATGCCGACATGACGAAAAAAATTATTTTAAATCTATGATCCTCGACTAACATTAATTTGTCAATATTCACTTTTAAAATCACATTTTACAGGTGGACAAGGATCGTGGTCGACAGAGGGCTGTATCGCTTCTATTACAGCAGAGGGCAGCACACAGTGTGAATGTGACCATCTTACTAACTTTGCTCTTTTAATGGTAAAGACTTGTTTGGTTATAAACGTATTTATTTTTGGGGTTTAGGGGGGCATGCCGGACATTTGAAATTAACAGGACAAGTCTAATCAAGTGCAAAGAGATGAAGCCCATCTGAGAATAGAGATCTTAAAGCTATAGTGTAACTATTTTCTCTAGCTCTCTACTCATCATGATCAGATTTTTCTACCCAGAGATTGTATTCAATAAAATCGTTTCGATTCGTTTTTTACCTCTCTCTCGCGCTCTCTCTCTCTCTTCCTTCCTCCCCCTCTTTGTTTCATCTTTCTCCTTTGTTTATCATGCTCTCTCATCCTACCACCCTCTCGCTCTCTCGCTCTTCCCCCCTCTCTCTCTCTCTCTCTCTCTTCCCCTCTCTCTCTCTTTCTCTCTACAGGATATTTACGGAACTACAACTACATTTAGTGGAGACCATATGATGGCTTTATCAATCATAACATTTGCTGGATGTACTCTCTCCATCCTGGGTCTTATAGTAACTTTCTTCTCCTACTTAATGATCAGGTACGTATCTAATTGACTTTATCGAATATTTCTAATGACAGTCTCAACCTATTTTCGGTGCGATAGCTCAACATAATACAAAAGTCTCAGATTCGAATCCCGGCCTAGACCTAGAGATGTAACCGTCGAATAAACATGTATTTACGTGTATATTATATACTAGCCTCGTTTCCGGTCTCATAATGAAAACAAAATCCATCTCATTGGTGAAGATGTTAAAAATTCATTGGAATTTCATTTTCGTGCATTATGTTTGGAGCCTGTACACGTGGAAAATTATTGTTATTTCATAGGAATGTTTTCGATGAATTTATTACAATATTGATACCCGAAAAATAGAAATTGACAACATATAAGGATGCCCTCGAAGATATATGAGGGATAAACATGGTGTGTTTATTGGACGGGGTGGGCTGGGATATACAAGATATACTGGGAACTATTTACATATCGTATCAGTGATCCCGAAAATAGACCACTTTACTACTTGGAATGAAGATAAGATGGAAATGTGACTGAATGAATTCAACTTTTTTGTCTCAGGATATTTAAGAAAGCAGTGAACAGAAAGAGGTAACGGAATTAAAAGACGATGCATGGTGCATGCAGTGTGATTCCAGTAGAATTCTACTCTCAGTATCCACAATTTACCTTACCTACAATCTGTATTACTCATCATTATAATGATCTTAATATTATACCTCCTCCATCTATGTGTCCTTAGTATGTGTTTTCATCCAGTTGTTATCTATTAATACCCGTCTGACCTCTCTTGAATGCAAAACTATTCCCAATTATATATTCAACCTGCATGTCGAACTTTTAATTCCGTATCTTAACACAAACACCATCGTTGCAAATATGTCGTTTGGACTCCTGAATTAAATTTTTTGTGTGGATGAATTTTGCTGACTGTTCATGATTATTTAAGCTTAATATTGGTGCCATATATTAAAATAGATAAAAATAATGTTAAAAATACAATAATTATGCATACTCTACCACTTTTTTTCTTATTTAAACCATTCAACCTTGCGATGTTTTTAGTCAACCTTAATTTCTTTCTCTGATGTTTTCCTCAGTAGAGTTTGTTTTCATTTTGTGCTTTATCTGTATTATCAATTAACCTTTACGTATGTGTGTTGACACTAATATCTTTATTATCAAGAAACGAGGTACAATTTTCCTTGAATTCTTGTGTCTAGAATAGAATTGTTGTTACTTTTCAAAGCTCAGTACTTATCCCAATCTGCTTTTTAAAATTTCCCCTCTTATCAAGGGACATTGCGAGACCACTTTGAATGGGCGGGGTCAGACCAAATTGCCGACAATATCTGATCTTGTTCATTTTCTTTTGCTCGTGTATTTACGTAAGGAATTTATAGAAGTATTATACATCAAATTAAAGTCCTTTTCCATTTTCGACCAAAATACACTGTTCTTTTTTTTTTACCCATTACCCTTTTTTTTACTATTAGGAGGATCGTAATTAAATCTAATATCCAGACTTGTAGCTTTGATCACTTGGTTTTAGTTAGAAAAGCGCTGTATAAAATGTTACCAAGATAACGAATGTATAAAAAACACCGGAACTTGTAGTCATACATAAAATTATTGTTTCCATGAGAGAAAACTCAAAATATCACCAACACTTCTTACCATTCCCGCAGGCAACTTCGAAACGACCGTCGCACCCGCGTGTTACTCAATCTCGTTGCCGCTCTCACCTTCATGAACGTTTTGTTCCTAACCGACGCAGTCATTACCGAGTTCGGCCACCCAGGCTACATCGCCTGCAAGCTGCTAGGAGCCCTGCTCCACTACGGCCTGTTGACGTCGATCGCGTGGATGGCCTTGGAGGCCTGGCACATGTACCTGGCCCTAGTCAAGGTGTTTGATAGCTACACCTCGCATCTGATGAAGAAGATGTGCATTATCGGGTGGGGCCTACCTGCCGTCATTGTCGGGATCGTCATCGGCGTCGACTTGAACCATTATGACTTCTATAACGAGTTGTGAGTAATTTCCTTTTCATTAGAGGGGGTGTTGGACCACGTTTGCCAACATTTTAGCTGAAAAATTACCGACAGCAAAAAGAAAAGAAAGAACAAAGATTTTATCTTTGAGGTTTGCCAACAAGCCTTAAAAGTCCAAATATGTCGATTAAAAAAATGGGGGGGGGGGTGGGGGGTGGGTGGGTGGTCACCGAAATAAGACTATTACACTTGAACCCTTATCAATACTTTGTAAAGGTTACACACCCCAACGATATGCAACTTGATTAGTTGTAAGCTGATCGGTATAGCCTACACAAAGGGATGGTAATTTTAGAAGAATTTTCAGATATATAGAGGCAAAGAAAAGAAGTATTTCGGTACGTTAAGCAGTGTTAAGTGCTTTACAATTCCTATATTGTAGAAAACTGCTGAACACTTACTGTATGACTATGACTGAGCATTGGAAATACACCTGCTCTTACTTTGTTATCTCTACTTACATCATTATAAACATGTTTTGGGGTTATCAAGGTCGGTCGTAGTAGAGAAGAACAAAAGCATTCGATTTGTTACATATTCTAGTGACTTAAAGTTTACATTAATTTTTGATTCACTGTGGTTTCCATCCATGTAGCTGCTGGCTGAAAGTTGGTGGTATTCCATTCTACGCCTCCTTCATCGCCCCATCCCTCGCCGTCATCCTCTTCAATTTCATCATCTTCGCTTTAGTTTCCAACCAACTCTGCTCCCTCCGACGCCGATCCGTCTCAGCCTCCTCCGAGCAATTCGACGTGTCCGCGCAGCTTCGCGCTTCCCTATCCATCACCGTGCTTCTCGGGCTCACGTGGGGACTGGGCATTTTCATGATAGGGGATGCCAGCTTGGTGTTCAGCTATCTGTTTGCCATCTTTAACTCGTTCCAAGGGTTTTGTATTTTTTTGTTCCATTGCCTGCTAAAGGAGGAGGTGCGACTTGGTTGGAGAAAGCTGTTCTGTCCGCAGTGTCTCACGTTGGAAGAACTGACGAAGTCAAGCACGGGTAATTTCATTATACTTTCTATACATCAGTTAAGGCTTTAATGTATGCCCCATTTCATTGCATAGAATTGCGTAGCCGGGTTGTTTTAGGATACCATAAATTGAGGTGATTTATTGGGCCCTTCATCACTTTCATTAAAAGTATGTGACGGATACAAGAAATCGATATACTTTCATTTCTCATACATGTAAATATATAATGTGGCAACTAAGAAAATTGTAACCATTTGCTTATCAAATAGCCATGGAATTCCAATCGATTTTCAATTGAAATGCTGCAGTTTAGAATTTCAATTGAAATGCTTCTCTTTAGAGGTATTTAAATAATTATGGACCAAATACCTTTGAATTCAATATTTTCTCATTTATGTTATGGTCTTCATGATGGTAACCAATCCGAATGTCATATTTCTAAACTTCTTAGTGTATTTTTAAAAATTATATGTCTGAATGTCTCTTTCAGAACAGATTTTTAGATCTCATTTTTTTTTGTTTTCAGGGCTCACCTCATGTACATTCTTGGGTATAAGGGCCCTGAAAAAGTGTAATGACCTGGCAGTCTGCTCATCATGTGAGATCAATGCTCTGTTATCGACAGGAACTCGTGACTGTTTTAATTATTTCCAAAAACTTAATGTTTTCTTCCATCTGTTAGGTCAAAATTTCAGCAGTAGCAATAAACAGGCCCAGCTACAGAAGCGAATGACCATAGAATACCAGGTGGAATCCAATGGTCGTCACCACCAATCACAGGCAATGCCCTTTAATCGAAATCATGGTAAGATTATACTCAGAATGCATGCCTCCAATTTTCAATTTCAATTAATTTCATATGTTCACGGAGCTTACTGCCAGCTACTTGCTGTTTTACAGAAATGCTGTCCATAAATAGGATTATTTTTTTCATTTTACAAAGTTACTGACCAAAATATGTTTACTTATAGCCTCTCTGTGAGGAAGGATAATTTCTACATAATGCAAAATGAAATTTATAATTATATTTAGAAATGTAAGCAGTGAGTTTTCTTAATACTTATGACATTGTAAGATAGATTATATCTTTGTTTTTTAAGGGTTTCTGCACTTTATGAATAAAACTTCACTGCATTCATCGTCCTATGATTTACCAAGAATTAGATGACGTTGCAGTTAAAATTCAACACAATGCAGAGCATTCAATTGAAGGTCATTTATTTACCATTCTCTGTAATAGTTGATTGTTTGAAGCACGAAAACGGTTAAATATCTTTAATTCCCAGAATGCTGTCTGTTAATTGTTCTCGTTGCAGAGGTACCAAGATTCAATCCCTTTGCAGCCAGCTCGGAGTTCTACCAAGATTCGAGTATTTTATAGGGTTTATGATAAAGAACAGCGTACAATGACTTGACAATGTATAGACTATGCCGTATTGCCATTAAATCAAAGAATATAGAAAAGTTATTTTTTTGTCAGTACTACTTCGTTACATGTATAGGACGACGGCTACCAGACTACTACTACGACGACGTCGATAATGATGTCGATGGCGACCAATTTTGCTTACACTATTACTATTTCTGCATGTACTAGCTGAACTCTTACTTCTACAACTACTACTACTACTACGACGACGACGTCGGCGTCGACTGTGAGGCCTACTACTACTACTACTACTACTACTACTACTACTACTACTACTACTACTACTACTACTACTACTACTACTACTACTACTACTACTACTACTACTACTACTACTACTACTACTACTACTACTACTACTACTACTACTAGTACTAGTACTAGTACTACTACTACTACTGCTACTAGTATTACTACTACTGCTACTAGGATTGCTACTACTATTTTTTTAACCTACTGCTTCTTCTACTACTGTTGCTGCAATTAAACATAGTACATAGCAAGTTGTTTTTTCTTCACGAGATGGCATGTACAGACTGGCTTTGAATATTACTGTCGCCATCATGAACATAAAAGTGTGGAAATGTACACCTTACTAATATCACATCATCTGAAAAAATGTTATTTCATATACAAACCATATACTGTTTCGCGTTTGTTTTAGATGTTGCTGTTATGTGTTGTCATTTCGATAGACTGTGACCCGCCGACTGTTACTGCAATTTTGTGTTTTGTTTTTTGTTTTTTCTTATGCAAATACTATACATCGTTTATGTTTCTACAAGTTGATACTGCTGTGTAGTAATGCTTATTGAGAGCTGAAGCGAGATTAACAATACGATTTTTTAAAAACTACTTGGATTTTTCATATAAATTATAAACAAATATGAAGTATTAGAAGATTAAGAAGAATGGTAGAAAACTCCTCATGAAACAGAAAGTCTTGCTTACTGACTGTTTACAAAATACACAACCATACAACGCAAATGAAATATCCCGACCATTGTATATAATCTGGTGAATAAATAAGTTAATATTTCAGCCCCAAATAAAGGGATGAATGAGCACATTTCTTGACTAAGGCCAGATATGGAATATACAGTATAGTATTATGATTTCTACAGGTGCTTATTACTTCGTTCAAACGATATTGCTTCACTTTATGCCAGTTATGAGTTATGGTTTTCTACGGACATATTTCACTTGATATGTAGCAAGAAGTAAACGAATTAATGGATAAATGATCAAACACTTTCCAGTACACTGTGAATCATAACGTGTATCAGCATATGAAGGCCGACAGTCTAGTAGTCATTGCAAACCTGTTAATTTTGTATTATCCCAGGTAGCGTTTCATCAAGTGTTTTGTCAGTGATTTTTTACCGACAACTGTTATAAGTTACTGAAATCCTCGCATCTGATTGGCTGAGAGCAAGTTTGTCAGTAAAAATCACTGACAAGACACTTGATGAAACGCTCCCCTGAAGTCGCTTAATGTTTGTGCAATATTTCTATATTTAGTTATTTATATATAACAGTTTAAGAAGAAAAAAAATCACATTATAACCAATTATGTCTAACTAAATCACACTGTGTTTCTGATAGTATAAAGACAAAATGTAATGAAGTATTTCAATGATCATTGACGCGTTTGTTATTCTCAAGTTCACACAAAAAATGCGATCTAAACCAGTATATTTTCTGCTTGATAGTTACGAAGTATGGTTGTATAGAAGCTGCTGTATAATCGTTTGGTTTTTGTTTACGATTTACATTGTTGTAATTGTTATTTGAACTGCCCAACGCCTATTTTGATTACATGCTGTAAGTTACGGCTGAATGTTAATACAATGAGCTGTTTTGTGTTTCTGAATCACCATTAATTTTGGGCATTTGTCACAACATGTAGCAGCCATACTGCTTTCTTGGTAAGTTGAATGATTAAATTATTTACAATAAAATATTTACATGGTTGTTTTCCGATGTGTGTTTTTCTTGTGAATTTTCTGTAAAAATCGAAATTTTGTTTGTGTTGTACCGGTTATCGTCATGCGATACATATACTTAAGACAATGTCAGTGTAGAATGATTCATGGAATTTATTTAGAATCCAGGAAAACTGTAAAGTAATCGAAAGTGAGACATAAACGATAAAAGAAAATGTCTGTTCATTTATTACTTGCGATAGTATATGAAATATTGGTACAAATTACAAAAAAGATTCTCAAAACAAAATAAATTCTATTAGAAAATTAATCTATTTTTTAAATTTCTTTATCTCCCCACTTCATGTAGTACACTGTGGAAAGGCACTTTTGATGGGACATTTTTGCCATAATTCACATCTGTACGTACGGTGCAAAGGCGGAAAATACTACTTTAAAAGCTCCATAAATACTCATTCGTATTATGATGGTGAATGACATTATTCCATACAAGAGTTAATCTTTACAGTTACAACCACAAAGACACAGAAGTATATGAACTCTGTGATGGCAAAGTAGTAGTGGGTTTTTATTCTAACCTGAGCAGTTATATTTTAAGGAACAGCGGTGATTGCATTTGTTATATACATAATATCGTAGCAAACACAAAGAAAAGAAGCAAAATTTAACATTTGAATGTGACATGGATCAAATTTGGTTCGTTTCATTTAAAAGGTTTTCACACGGGAGCATTAGCTTAGTTTAGGCCATGTCAGACTTTCATTATCGTCACTGAATGTTAGGTTGGACTAAACTTTTGGGCATTAGTGATAATTATATTACAAGGCTGGCAGTGGCGTTGCTAGACCAGTTTGAAGGGGGGACCGAATTTACCCACAAGCTAGCTAGAAATTCTAAGAAACAAGCCCCTCCCCCTCCCCCAAAGTTCCGAGATATCTAATTTTCCGATAATAGTAGATATTGGTTGTCGGGTTTTCAAATTCGCTGGTAGATGTTCATATTTCTTTCTAACAAAAGAAATTTGACGATGTCCTATAAAATACCATATTTGCCCGATAGGAAAACATGCCTAACTTCCTCCTTCTAGGAAAGCCCATTCATGCTCTAGTTTGTCTTTAAAATGTTGGTACTTATCCTGACGTTACTATTATCTGTATTAAATAAAGCAGAGCTGCAGGTTACAAAGACGTAGTAATACATATACCACATTTATTAAGATAATCTAGTCATCTAATTGCACAAAATACATTTTTAGCAGAAAAGTTGCACAGGATTTATACAAAAAAATATGAAGACTTTTTCAAGATTCACGTTAAAAAATACAACCTATACAAACACGTCTTCATATTTTACAACAAATTTTGTAGTAAAAGCCTTTATAAACAACATACTAGTAGTCATTTCATCATAGTGTGATGTTATATAACTCATGTTCAAGAGGTATTTGATTTAATGGCCGTAAATACGTATACGTAAAACCAAATGAAAGAAAGGTACAAATGTAAAATATTTCGTTTTAGCTTTCTAGCGGAAAAATAAAAAACCTAAGCTGGAATGTAATGCATTCAGAAAACACTCTGTGAATGCATTTGATCTACTGCCTAACTACATTTCGAACTCATCTCTATTTTATCCTGCTTATTGCTTGCATGCAGTCAAAACCTGTCTCACACAAATATACATCAACGTCTATATTTCCCTATTAAATTCAAAACACATCAGAAAATTTTGTAAAATATATTCTACTTTGACAAGAATTGTGATACAATCAAACACGAGGAAATCAAGATGGCGGTCGTTGTCATGGAGATGGATGATACTCCACCGATGTATTCCCAACAGTATTTCTGGAATCTGGTCCTTGAAAGCATCCACTCACGAGCATCACCTGACAGCTTACCTTCCAACTCCTCACGAATACGTTCATTGTAGTTGTTATACCATTCAAGCTGTTGAAGAGGAAAACGGTATTGAGAATTATTTACACGTCTCGGAATCAATAATAAGAAATAGATATGTACTGCTACAACAAGATTCGCTATAATAGGTATAACATCACTATATTTCATTTTATTATTTTTTGTAACATCTTACAATCGATTTTTGAAGTACAAAGGTAATCGAGAAGACATATGTTAAAAGTCTCATTGTGATCTATTTTGACAATTATATTTTAAGATAAAAGACAGAAAATTACATTTCATGAATTGGATCTCCCGCTATGATATAATAACGTTATTGTCTTATTTTACATTATTCTCAAAAGATGGTGACATTAGTTTATCAATTTATAGCTGTCAGTTAGATGATTTTATAATTTCTTTTAGTATTTTAGTAAAGGACAAATTTCCTCACCTGCTTTCTGGTGAACAATTCAAAGTTTATCAGCCTCGGTTCAAAAGGAACAAAAGAGAGAACTTCAAACTCGAGATACTCTTCACCGTCCTGCCCATACTGTTTGGAGAGAAAAATTGAACTAAAATGAAAGATTATAGATTCTCCAGAAAACAAGCCTGATACAAGATATACCTGACACAACCGTATAATTGTGTAAATACAAACGTCTGCCTAAAATTTTGATTAAAATAATTATAGTAAGCTGATTGTCTTCTACATACAATTCAGACAATATGTGGAAAACAAAATGAAATTCTTTCTCTTTATACATTCATGAAACTTTTATAAGAAGATGATATTTCTGAATTAAATATTGAACTGATTCCCGGCTCTTGTATCTAATCATGAGATCACATACGCAAAATTCATTTTCATAAGTGACCTTCATAAGTGACCTTCATAAGTGACCTTCATAAGTGATCTTGGGAATACTTACCGGTGTTTCAGATGGCACTACTTGCATGACGTTTGTCAGACGTACCCCGAAATCATTGACGGTGGTACTGTCAGGATCTATGTTGTAGTAACCGGGACCTGTATAGGTGGATGGGGTAAATATGAACAAAGCAAGGAGCCAATGACCAATTCAGAATGACAATGGTTTCTTTATATGCGAAAGCTTAATTTTTTATCGAAAAGACAAGATGCAATAACTTTTAAAGCCGGCCTTCTTGAGATTAGATCCTTGATATCACCAAGTCGATTTACCGGAGTTCAGAATGCAAGAAGACAAGAAATGTCCAATCTCATCGTATCCACATTTCTTGGGAGAGGAAGTCAAGACGACATAATGCCGAATATCGTCAAGTAAATGTTCTGGACAGGTAACTTGAGGACAAGAAGAAATGATGCCGAACCTCATAATATGTTAGTGTTGGGGAGAAACAAACTGCCGAAAGTCTTCAAAACCAAAATGTTCTGATGACGAAATAACAAAAGTACAGTATATCGAATCTCGTCAATCCCACAGTCAAGAGACGATGAAACCAGAAGACAGGATGCCGAATCTCGTCAACTCATCTTTCTGGTGACGTAAAGACAAAGGTACAAGATGCCGAATCTCAACAACCTAACTTTCAGGTGATGAGCAGACAAGAAAACAAGATGCAAAATCTCGTCAATTTGACTTTCTAGTGAAGAGAAAATAATTAAAATAGATGCAGAATCTCGTCAACCCAACTTTCTTGTGACGAAAAGACAAGAAACAAGACGCTGAATCTCGTCAACCCGACTTTCTTGTGACGAAAAGACAATAAAACAAGATGCCGAATCTCGTCAACCCAACTTTCTTGTGACGAAAAGATAAAAAACACCAAGATGCCGAATCTCGTCAACCCGACTTTCTTGTGACGAAAAGATAAAAATACCAAGATGCCGAATCTCGTAAACCCGACTTCCTTGTGACGAAAAGATAAAAATACCAAGATGCCGAATCTCGTCAACCCGACTTTCTTGTGACGGAAAGACAAGAAACAAGACGCTGAATCTCGTCAACCCGACTTTCTTGTGACGAAAAGACAATAAAACAAGATGCCGAATCTCGTAAACCCAACTTTCTTGTGACGAAAAGATAAAAAAAAAACAAGATGCCGATTCTCGTCAACCAGACTTTCTTGTGACGAAAAGACAATAAAACGAGATGCCGATCTCGTAAACCCGACATTCTTGTGACGAAAAGACAATAAAACATGATGCCGAATCTCGTCAACCCGACTTTCTTGTGACGAAAAGACAATAAAACAAGATGCCGAATCTCGTCAACCCGACTTTCTTGTGACGAAAAGATAAAAATACCAAGATGCCGAATCTCGTAAACCCGACTTTCTTGTGACGAAAAGCTAAAAATACCAAGATGCCGAATCTCGTCAACCCGAATTTCTTGTGACGAAAAGACAAGAAACAAGACGCCGAATCTCGTCAACACGACTTTCTTGTGACAAAAAGACAATAAAACGAGATGCCGATCTCGTAAACCCGACATTCTTGTGACGAAAAGACAATAAAACAAGATGCCGAATCTCGTCAACCCGACTTTCTTGTGACGAAAAGACAATAAAACAAGATGCCGAATCTCGTCAACCCGACTTTCTTGTGACGAAAAGATAAAAATACCAAGATGCCGAATCTCGTAAACCCGACTTTCTTGTGACGAAAAGCTAAAAATACCAAGATGCCGAATCTCGTCAACCCGAATTTCTTGTGACGAAAAGACAAGAAACAAGACGCCGAATCTCGTCAACACGACTTTCTTGTGACAAAAAGACAATAAAACAAGATGCCGAATCTCGTAAACCCAACTTTCTTGTGACGAAAAGATTAAAAAAAAAACAAGATGCCGAATCTCGTCAACCCGACTTTCTTGTGACGAAAAGACAATAAAACAAGATGCCGAATCTCGTAAACCCAACTTTTCTTGTGACGAAAAGATTTAAAAAAAAAACAAGATGCCGACTCTCGTCAACCAGACTTTCTTGTGACGAAAAGACAATAAAACAAGATGCCGAATCTCGTCAACCCGACTTTCTTGTGACGAAAAGACAATAAAACAAGATGCCGAATCTCGTCAACCCGACTTTCTTGTGACGAAAAGATAAAGAAACCAAGATGCCGAATCTCGTCAACCCGACTTTCTTGTGATGCGATAATGAGATTCCGTAAGTCATGAATATGATTTTATGAATTAGTTACTAGTATCTCAATATGATTAAGTAGACTCGATGAAATGTTGGTATTTTCTCTTATCAAATGCTGTTTAAACAAGTCACATGATCATCGAGTCTTGTTGGTAGCACTTTAGCTCATGACTGTCGATTAACTAAATTATATTGTATAAACCTTCTGAAAACATGATTTTCTTACTTCAACAATTTTCGAAAAATAAATGGAATACGCGACCATTGCTATTTTATAATACCGATTGCAATATGCGCGTTGTTCTTATCACTGTATACTCCTATCGAAATCACGGTAGAGGAACACACATGCACGTGACGTATACACATTTGTAATTGTTTTGAAACTTATTGTTACTGTCGTGTAATATCATATTTAACTATACCGGTACTTATAGTAGGAAATAATGCAAGTTTTATATATTTGTATGAAAAACGTAAGTTAAACGAAATTAAAGCATAACCAAACTTACCGTTTGAAAGTATCATGTTTGTATGGAACGTTTCATCTAGTGTGTAATCCCCGATATTGACAGGTTCTGATAAAGAATTGAATTTTGAGTGAAAAGAAGAAAACAACATTAGTCTAAATAAAAGACATAGATGTACATTGTGAATATTGATAGACAGGAAAGGAAAACTTTCATCATCACGTGGTCTGCATTACACGTCATTTACAATTGTATTTTAAGCCGGCTAATAGAATACTTTTGAGGCATTCAATCACATATGTTTGTTAGAGTTCGGTAAACCAGTGCTGCATTTATGCTATCTTGTTGACATTTCTAGATATCTAAATCTCTACATTTAGGAAACACACAACTACAACAACTACTACTATTGCTACTACTACTACTACTACTACTACACTGCAAAAACCAGGGTGTTAATTTAACACCATCTCGGTATCCATATTGGGCTACACCAGATAAGTGTCAAAACAACACCAGTTAGTGTTAAAACAACACCAGTTTGATATTGGTCTACAACAGATAAGTGTCAAAACAACACCAGTTAGTGTTAAAACAACGCCAGTTTGATTCGAACTGGTGTTGTTTTAACACTTATCTGGTGTAGCCCAATATAGATACCGAGATGGTGTTAAATTAACACCCTGGTTTTTGCAGTGTACTACTACTATTACTACAACAACCACAACAGCAACAACCACGGGAGTAGACACGCATAATTATCCATTGTTAGTGGGGAATGAACTATTCATCATCCCACACTAACAATAGAAAGTGTGTTCGTATATACACCACTGGCACCAGCAATTCCCGTGACTTGAGTGTTTTTAGCCCACGGGTCACTCGCGGTAAATGTCGGGTGGATTCCTACACCTACCCTCGTGTACAGTGAGGTACTGTCCTACACCGTAGCCAGTAGGATGGATGTAATCTAATCCCACGTTCCACAGATGCTGACGTGCTATCGCATCAAGATCACGACCTACAGAGTATAGAATGCAATGGCAACAGTTTAGTTATCATGAACAAGACATGTAGTATATCAGTCTTTGAATTTGAATTAACGTAAATCCATAGAGGTACAGTATCATATTTTGTGACGTTTCCGCGCCATATTTTGACATGGAATGCTGTAAATTACACACGGTACATTAGCAGAACGAGCAGAATCACGAACAAATTTAAATCCACTTCTGTTGTATCACATCATATTAGTGTTTTGAATCTAAAATAAGCATTACAATTTTCAGTAGTTTAATTTATATTCACCATTTTCAAGTACAAATTGAACTGGCAATTCTACGACTATGCCTTGAATATTTTGCTTGTTACTCGGCAGTTATATATTTTCTTTCAGAATCATTTGGCAGATGCTATTTATTAACGTATAATATTCGGTGCTGGATAATAATATACAGTAACTGGGTAAAAGGAATTAATACACCTACCGTATATATTCGACCGAAATGATGCGTTACACAAGTCTATATGTCCCATCAGCACTCTCGTGTAAATTTCCTGAATAAAATGAAAGATAGAAGGAGAGATTAGAGAGAGGCAGAAAGAGAGGCAAAGAGGGATAGAAAAACAAAGATAGAGAGAAACAAAGATGGGGAGAAAGAATGAGAGCGAGGAGCGAGAGCGAGAGAGAGAGAGAGAGAGAGAGAAATAGACAAAAATGGGAGAAGACAAGATGATCGAGAATATGACTTTCATCTGCATATCCATTCCCGTCCAAAGATTATGTGACCACTTTACATAACCATTGCACACAGAGAACAGAAACGAGTCCACCACGGTAGTAGTGTAATTTTCAATTCAATCATTTCACGTTTCATTTTCCATATTAGCTTTTTTTTTAAATGAAACAGACTAATTACCATCTCTAGATCAGTTGGTTCCTCGATGTTATATTTCCACGGTATATCATCTTCTATGGCAAAATAGAATGCCCTTGATAGAGTTGTGGTTCCTTCCCTGAAAAACAAAAAGAAAATGGAATTATTGAAGGTTGTCGATGGAGGAAAATTAAATACGGGAGGAAGAGAGAGAAGGGAGGGGCGTGAAAGAGAAAGAGAGACCAGAGAGCGGCAGAGGAAGAGGCTTGATTTAAAAAATAGTATTGTTCTACCTGACTGCCAAAAAAGCAAGTATATTTATATGCATTACAAAAAACCCCAAAACTAGTCATTAACCTTGTACATGACTTTAGTTTGATGAAGACGTTGCCAGAATTGAAGAAAATCATGGATAGTCTGGCCCCATTTGTACACGAATCACATGAGCTTTTGTGTTTAGAGGGCTTACGACTCATTTAAGAAATCAACAGACAAACAAACTACCTGTATTGGGCACCCATATCGTAGAGGAATATCTTTCCGGTGGTTATAGGAACACGGTCATTCTCCTGTGCACTGGAAAACAAAAACAGAAAATTAAAGAAATAGAAATCAGTGTTTCAGAAAAGCAAAAACAAACACTGGGCGACACACGACACAAAGTGTAATTGTACATAAATGAGCATGAATGTTGTTTTTTTCAATATAAATTTTACATTTGAAGAGAGATGGGATGTACAGTATATAGACAGTTCGACAAATTTCTGTATGATATTTTCATATCATAAATTTAGTCCCAATTACATGTATACACAATTCCTTCGCGATATTTATGCTCAAAATGTATGCTATTGATAAATCAAACGTTGTTTGTTGGCTACGAATTATCAATAATAGTCCACTTACATTTAACAATTCGACGTTTATTTAAGGTCTTGAATATCAAGTATGATGCACCTTTTCCCTCAAGGTAGAAATACAAATGTAGGATATATATTCTGGCAAATGTATCTACTTTATTTCTGGCACACCAAAATTTCCCCTGTCTTTTTTTAGGGGCAGTGTCATTGGGAAAAAAGTGCTTACCGATAATAAAAGTCTGCACTGTTGGGGCCAAACGCCGATATGGTTTCATAACTCGGGTACATATACGATGTTTGGTAGCTGTAATGCGAGGAGAAACAGGTTATGTTACCACCAATTACTTATTGCATATCTCGTCCACATACGATTTCTCCTTTTTCATAGCTATCATCAGAAACTGAGTTGAAATGCATTCATCGTACAATCAGTGGCTCAGTAAAAGGTCTGAACGTTTAAATTTTATTTCAGTAAGACATAGAGGATCTATCTGATGTTTCGTTAAATTAGTATAGTAGGCTAGATAATGTGGGGTGATGAAAAGATCACTCCACTAACAAAATATTATGTATTTCTCTTCCATTCAATTTTCTTCTGTGAATGACAGATAAAATTATTATTTAGATGAATAAGAATTGGGAGCAATACTGATGAAACCGATTGGTATAAATCACACCGACATGTGCTATTCTGCTCAGGGCCGAAATGGGCAGATCTACTAGGTCCCCTTCCCCCAAATTGTGACAAGCAAAGAAGAAAAGTTATCAGATTTCTTGTGTTGATATATACAACTTGAACAAAAAAAACAACAACTGCACCATAAAAAGGGACTGCACTTTTGATAAGAGATATACTTACTCTCGTATAGTCTGTGTCCTCTCTGCTACCATGTATTCTGTCAAAATATCTGCATTCCCTTCCCTGGGTTCCTGTTATCAGGATAATTTGACACATGTATAATTATTGTCGACAAATCTGACTCTAATGTGAAAACCATAAAGCCTGTCTCACACGAGGGGTCATTTTGGATGGCGTCATTACCTGCGCTAATCTAGCCTGTGAGTGCAATTAACCCATACGCCAGTTATTAAAAGTATTCTTTCAACACTTCATTTTGCAAACACTTTTTGAACGATATCACTCTTGCATGACGCACAAAAGACCGGTCCTTACGTCGGCAAATGACTCCTCGTGAGAACCAGGCTTTATACGTCTATATAAATGTAAATTTTAAAACGGAAGCCAAGCCCCTGAGCCCTCAAGTTAAACCGAGTTTAAGGTGGACAAAGTTAAACCAGGTTTAAGGTGGAGTAAGTTAAACCAAGTTTAAGGTGGACTAAGTTAAACCAAGTTTAAGGTGGACTAAGTTAAACCAGGTTTAAGGTGGACTGAGTTATACCAAGTTTAAGGTGGAGTAAGTTAAACCAAGTTTAAGGTGGACTAAGTTAAACCAAGTTTAAGGTGGACTAAGTTAAACCAGGTTTAAGGTGGACTAAGTTAAACCAGGTTTAAGGTGGACTAAGTTAAACCAAGTTTAAGGTGGACTAAGTTAAACTAAGTTTAAGGTGGACTAAGTTAAACCACGTTTAAGGTGGACTGAGATATACCAAGTTTAAGGTGGACTAAGTAAAACCAAGTTTAAGGTGGACTAAGTTAAACCAAGTTTAAGGTGGACTGAGATATACCAAGTTTAAGGTGGACTAAGTAGTACTCCTTTATGAATAAGAACCAAAGAGAATAATAATACTTACATTCATTTCTTGTAATAACTTATGCATCCACGTGGCCATCTCTATCATGGTTACAGATTCTATTAGCTATAGGAGACAGAAATTAAACCAAAATCATTATTTCATACTGACCCAATACACAATTTATAGTTTCAATTTGTTTCATTCTTGCTAAGAACATAGAGATTAACTCGGCAACCTGGCAAATTAAAAATTAAAAAAAATGTTTCTATTTGAATGTCTACTCCAGTGTTTAGGTCATATGACGCAAAGAGAGGTTACCAAAAATACCATATTAACTGGGGGAAACGACGGAAAAAGTAGCAGAGAGGGACAGCGCATCAAATATTTGGACCCATTCAATAGGTTGATTGGTAACAGCAGTGACTGTTTATTACGAGTGACCAAAGATAAAAGTACATGGATAGACTTGATCGAACAGAGACATAATTTTCGAGAACAATTCTGACTGTTTTTATTGATCATGTTGATGTTTGCGGTAATGTGTCGCATTCATAATATCATGAAGTTAATTACGCCCATCTTATTCTACTTGCCATAGTTACTTCGACGATTTGCATCTTGTCTTTTATATTAAATCAATTGTGTATGTTAAATCATTAACCAATTGCCTATGTGAACCGGATGGTCCCTGTATTAAGCCTTATGGGAATTAGAGAATTCAGTAGTCAACGGGTTAATTTTACATCACACAATGTACCAGTATCTGCTTACCAACGCCTCTTTCATGGCTTCTATTTCTTGATCATTTTTGACAGCTTTCATCAGGAGGACGGGAGAGGGCTCCATAATGTATTTCCTCTACAGTGGAGAAAGAGAAGAAGGGTAAATGAATAGGTGTTATCAAACCCTGTCATGACATTGGCATGACGTAAGCAGATTTGGAGTGATATATATTAACAAAATATTATTGTTCAAGTAGAATATAATATACCACTTTTACTTTGATTGTATCATACTTATCACACTGTGAAAGAAGTTTCAAATTCGAAACTCAAAAGGTGCAAATTGCGCACTGGACGAAGTCCTACTAATAATGATGCAACAATAATTGCAATCGCGAGGTGTAAATATGCACCGCTAAGAGTGCAGGACGCAAGAAGTGTACCCTAAAAGGTTTAAAGTTGCTTCCACTGGAGTGTTGCTATTTTACTAGTCTGGGTTGAAAAATCGATCACTGATTTTTCTGTGTGTACTGTAATTTCATACATAGTAACATAACTATGCATAATTCTTAACTGCTGGAAATAAAGCTCTATCTAAGATAGATTACAAAGAATTCATTTTAAAATATAAATCATCTCGAATTATTTTTGTAACCTGTTTCTTTCCAACGTGGATTTTGGCGAAATTTATAAATTTACAGAAGTTGCCTTACTGATGAATATAATCATATTCCTGGTAGACTTGCCTATTTCATTTGAGAGAATCGTGAAATTGAAGTGGAATTTCGAAGTACAGTAGCTCAAAAACCTGTTCAAATCAAGGCTAACGCCCGTCGCAGACGAGGCGTCGGGGTTTTTTTTAACGTAGGACTGCGTCAAGGACTGGCGCAATCTTTGACGTGCCAAGTGGCAGTGATATCATAACAGAGTAGATATTGCTTTGAAAATGGTCTTACAAGTGGCCAATTGCATCCACAGGCTTGATTAGCGCATGTAATCGAAATCATGCCTCATCTGAAACGTCATAAAGCCCGGTTTACACGATGCGTCATTTCAATTGCGTCAGTAACTGCGCTAATCGAGCCAGTGAAGACAATTAACCCATACGCCAGTTATTGAAATAATGTTTGCATTCTCCATTTTGCAGTCACTTTATAAACGATATCAGTCTTTCATGACGCGCATGCAAACGACAAGTCACTGACTCGGTCCTAACGTTAGTCTAGTTCTGGACGTTTTTAATTATTTTGTCCGTAAAACCATGAAGGTATACAAACCCCGTGTGTGTGCTTCCCCGGGGAAGGTGAATTTGTGGCGAAAGTGAATCAGTGGACTTCGCGCCGTTCTACGCTGCGCTGGGTGCACACACAAGGGGTTTGTATAGCTTCATGGTTTTACGGACAAAATAATTAAAAACGTCCAGAACTAGACTATCCTAACGTCAGTAAATGACGTCTCGTGTGAGCCAGGCATAACGGTCATAATATATATATTCTTACGTCATCATTGCCGACTTTGTCCATGATAGCATCGTAGACAAAGTAACTAGATGTATTACTGAACCAGATCTTCTGGGAAAACACCAGATTATTGGGTACAGTCAGATCGTTATAGAAGGTTGAAAGTCCTCTGGCTACGATACAGGTCGAAAGACTCGCGCCTGTGCATTTTATGGGAATTTCAAAAGATTAAAGATAATATTTAGTTCTGAGCCGAAAATGAAATTAGAATTGAAACTGTTAGATTTATACATTTTAGGAGCTGTTCAATTCATTTCATTTTTATTCTATTTGCACATGGTTAACATATATCAGCCAGTGGCTCTTCTTCAATATTTACAAATACATATACTTTGATGTACTGTGTGAATTCACTCAATTGAAGAAAAAAAAATAACATGCATAAATTCACGTTATGACAATATGAAAACATTATTCAAAGGTACATAAGCTATGTGAAAGTACCAGGAATGGAGTTGGGATCAGATTACAGATCTGTGAAAGATCTTGAGGATTCGACAGTACAAAGTAATAAAGGAATTTCATTTGCATTCATTGTATTCATATAAAACACAGAAAAGTGGAAAATAAAGTTGAATTGGTAATACAACAGGGTGAAGATCGCAGATAAATTAAATACAGTTTAGAGAGTAAAAGAGAAGGTAAAGGAGGATGAAAAGGAGGAAGAGAGAGAGAGAGAGAGAGTCGAAGAGGGAGTGAAGAAGATGAGTAGAAGGAGAAGACCCATGTGACAATTTTTTTCTAAATTACTGTAGCCCCCCAGCCCACTGCAAACCTAACTCTGGCTTACTCTATTTATACATTAAGTAAACGAAAATCTACCCCATGATTTATTATCATTTTTTAATTTTTTGTCAGCGACTTTTGGAGTAATAAAAATGCAGCTAGCCCAAGACTTCTTACGTCTGTGCCACCATCCCAATCTGGCAATGCCCCTAGACTAAATGGTACATGCTATCATCATAATCGGATTTCTTCATGGCATGATGACTTTAATACCTGCACACTGCGTAGAATCCAGGTCTAAGTGCTGACGGATTTCAGGGTAGCGTTCCAGGTCTAGTCTCACATTAGCATCGTACAGATACAGACTACGAGAAAAAAAAAGAAATATATATATATATATATATACACACACACACACAGACAGCCACACACAAGTGTAAGGAAATAACATATACAACAGGTTTTGCAACTCTCGTGGAAATTATACAATTGTGAGAAATGCATGCGCATTGTAACAGCTATAATAATATATCCAGTTATTATGCTTAAATTTAACATGGTTTCAACAAAGAACAAGCTCAATACTTTTTTTAAGAACTTAAACTAACGTCCACTGGCAAGACATTAATCGAAATTTACCACACTCAACCCAGGGGCCTGTAACATAAAGAGATACGATCAATCTTACGATCAATTGTAGCTCTTCAATACATGGTTTGCCATAGACTTATGATTGATATCAATCATAAGATTGATTTATCTATTTATGTTACAGGTCCCAGGGGGTGTTTCATAACGCATGCCTTGAATATGAAGTGCCAAATAGGATGCCCAAAGATTTTGGTGATGTTTTAGTAAGTGGGTAAATGGTAATATTTTTTCCTTGAATGCGCTGAGCACTACGGTTGCCGGAGCTAAAGCCTGGATAATATCCAGTTCTTTGAAAGCGCATAGAGACGTTATATCATTATGTGACATGCGCTCTACAAAAATGGATTATAATTATTACATTAAAAATGAATTTGTAGAACTATATATATATATTAGACAATTACTAAACTTTAGCCTGGAATGGAGACATGGATGAAATTAAGCAAAACCAGACGTCGACGTAGATAATCATATGATTGATACGTACACGTCTGTAAAACCCAAATTCCACACACAAAACCTTATATTCAAATCAATATGTAGAGTATAATAGTTTATGGTCATAATCTGACAATTTCTTCTTTTTTCAGCTATGATTTAGCGAGTTCGACTCGGAGAGAATTTGAATGAAATATTTAAAATCATTAAAGTAGAACGTTAATGATTTTAAATATTGGCTTAATACTTATTATTGCATAGATGGCATAAATTAAACAAGGTTATCCAAATTCAACGCTTGGAAACATTTGAAGTAATGATTATTATCAATTATAAAACGGTAAAATACAGCCCCCGATATAGCAGCTGAAGAGCTCCTCGAACGCTGCTGAGATATGTGACGACACACCCTGGACCAGTCCTGTCTAAGCAGACGATGTCCCATAACATCTTACACATTTTTCAGAGCCTATTTTGTCATCTCCTCTTCACTTATTTCTCTTCCTTCACTAGCGTCAGTCTTAATGTTAGTCTGTTGCTTCACTCTTAACTTCGTGTATGGTATTATTTTGATGAAAAATGCAGCGTTAAAAAAATAAAGGAATCAGTCACTTGTAAACAGAATAAGACGCCATTGTATTTTCAGCTGCTTGCACCGGGGCATGTTCGGCGTTTCAAGAGGGAACGAATACCATCCTGCTATTATTCGGAGGGCTTTTCAATTTGAAAGTGGGGTTTATTTCATTGATCATTGAACCTTCTCCTATGTATTTACAATCAAACGGTTTTAGCTATCAGAATCAGTTTCACTTTCCCTTTATAATGGTGTGAAATAAGGTCATGTTTAAATACACCAAACTCTTTATAATTTGATAAATAATTGCATTGCAATTACGTTAATTCATTATAGGACGTCGTCTGCTTAAGCAGGATCGATCCCGAGTGTGACGACATCAAAACATCGCTATATTTCTGGCGAATCCTCGGATATTCCAGATGCTGAGAAGAGCTTTTATTTGTGTTGTTTTTATAATCACTAGATACGCAGTTGACATAAAACTTATACGATTGCCATCTGTATAAGCTTCCCAGTTTCTAGTGATACATTAATTGCCATATTTGTGATTTTCTTTGAATATCTACTTTAAGAACTTACTAGATATAACTGTAGCCGATGACTGCATATGATATAAAGAGAGGGTTATACGGTACATCTTCTCCACGGAGATTGAACAGCCCTGTAACCATGGAAATGAAAAAGTAAATAAAGTTGGGTAAAGTTATAAGATATGAATTCAAATTTTAAATATCATCTCACCGACAAAGATATGAGCCTTTTTGCAAGAGACACCATTTTATTCTCATTTTCGGCTGGTAACTCTCGTTCTACCTACGTTCTTTGCTTATCACCATGGTTATCATCAACATCAGCTTCCCAACTACTATCATCGAGACCATGAAGACAATCAGGATGATGATGATGATGGATGATGATGATGATGATGATGATGATGACGAAAATGGTGGTCGTGCTGGTGATGATTAACGATGATTACGATCGTCAACATCAGCTTCCCAACTTCTATCATCAAGACAATCAGGATGATGATGATGATGATGAACATTGTGGTGGTGCTTGTGATGATTAACGATGATTACGATAAAAATGTTGATGGGGTCGTGGTGATAGTGGCAGAAGTGGCATTGATGGTGGTGTTGGTGGTGTTAGGGGTGGTGGTAGTGGTGGTGGTGGTGGTGGTGGTGCTGCTGCTGCTGATGATGATGATGGTGGTGGTGGTGGTGGTAATGGTGATGAAGATAATGGAAATATCAATAACGAGGGTAATAATTTTCTACATGCTACAACCTACATCCTACGACTTACAAGCAATCTCGTCGAGTCCTGTCAAGACGAGTAGATCGCAGTCTCTCTCTGCCATTATTTCTCGGACATTCTTAAAGTTATTCGGGTTATCTGACAACGTCTGGAAGATCTTCTGTTTCCACGTGTAACCTGACCGGAGACAAGCAAAGAAACCCAAACCGTTAGTCAGGATCTAAAAAACTAATTTGATCTAAAGCTGATCGAGTTTCAACCACCCAATCAGCTGAGTCACCAATTAGCAATTCACTTCAGTGATCAGTCAATCAATCAGTCAATCAATGAGGTTATCCTTTTTAATCTACTGTACTTATTGATTCTTATTTTTCGTGGTCAAGTTGGTTATCATTTACAAGCATTTTCCTGCAGATCTTCAAAAGCCAATGTATAAACGAAAACATAAATATGCGATGGCGTAACCTCTTCATAAATATGCGATGGCATAACCTCTTCATAAGTATGCGATGGCGTAACCTCTTCATAAATATGCGATGGCATAACCTCTTTATAGCCATATACCCAACTCTTTCGTCAACACAACCTGCCTGTGCCCCTGTTTAAAACTGAATCGTGCATACCTTAATTTCAACACTGAAAAATATGCCCCTTACTGTGATTTTGTGACCCTTTAAAATTAATTAATCAATCAATCAATAAATCAATAAATCATTCAAGCAACCTGTCAATCAATAAGTCAGTCAAACAATCAATCAATGAATAGATAAATCAGTCAATCAAACACTCAATGAATCAGTCAATCAATCAATCATTCAATCAATCATTCAATCATTCGATCATTCCATTAATCATTCAATCATCCAGTCAATCAATTAATTAATCAATCAATCAATCAATCAATCAATCATTCAATCAATCAATCAATCAGTCAGTCAATCAATCAATCAATCAATCCATCAATCAATGCTGTGCTCTCTAACCTGTGATGAAGTCGTCTTGTATCTCTAGTTTCTCCCCAGGATACGGGTCTTTCTCGCTCTCCAGGTCCTCCCAGATCAGATCCACCAGGTTGTTCTCTTCGTCGTGGGTACGAAACTGCATGGACCGAGTCTCACGACGGTTTGTGTCGGACAGGTCGAACCAGTCCCCTGATAATGAAAGAGAGAGAGAGAGAGAGAGAGGGGGTAGGGTTAGAGAGAGACAAAATCTACAACTTGCAGATTCGACATGAAGTCCTTCGGGATGTGTACAAAATCACCAATCACCAATTTTTCTGTAAAGAAAAAAAAAATCAACCTGAAATATCCATGAAAATTTTAAAAGGAGCTAAGTTGGGAAAGTGGAAGGCAGGGGCAAGATTTTAACTATGGACAATAAGACCTCCACTTGCTCCCCTCCCCTCCCCACCCCGATGCAACCACCCACTACCGTTAATGCATAATGCTCTCATCCTAGGCTTACTAATATTAAGCCTCCCACAAAACCCAACTTAACTGTTATTTACAGGCAGCTACTATTACTACTACATACCAGGGGTGCGTTTCATCAAGCATTTTGTCAGTTATTTTTACCGACAACTGTTATAAGCTACTGAAATCCTTGCATCTGATTGGCTGAGAGCTCCCCAGGCAGCTACTATTACTACTACATACCAGTTCCACTACTGATAATTCTACTACTGCAACATATACCAATTCATCCCTATATATAATGTAAATATTTTCTAACAATTCTTTTTAACTCTCAGTAATAAAAACGGTAAATTTTCCTGACTTACTGTAAGGCATGAGGCGAGGATCGAGACCGACTTGTGATCCGGCAGGCATACCGGCTCCGGGAATAAAATTGATATCATCCGGATCGGTTGTCCGGTCATCCCTTATCAACCATTCCCAAGGGGTTAAAAAGTCATCATCACCTAGTAATGGAAGTATTTTATTTTAAAAAAATAAATAAACTGTGATATTTTATCAGCAACATCATAATACATGATGAAGTTGAGAAGGCTTGCGGTTCACCAGGTGGTTAGTCCTGGAAAGGACTGTTGAGTTAAAAGAAGAAAGTGGAGAAAGTTAAGATGAGAAGAAATGGAAAGGCGAGATAGAAAGTAAGAGAATGTAGAAGTAATCTTTCTTGAAAGTGTGAAGTCCTGAAAAGGACTGTAAACCAGATGAGAAGGCTGAGAGTGGAGAAAGACTCGACGTTTCGGACAGGTTGACTGTCCGTCAATGTGATACACTGAGAATCACATTGACATATATAGACAGATATATGTATACTATACGTGTTAAAAAGACGAGCCATATAATCGATAATAACTCAAAAGCTACAAATCAAATCAGGCTAAGTTTTCCAAATTGCATCGTTGAAGGATGCCAAGTATCGTTTAAGGTTCACGGTATTCCTTCAAATACTGTTCTAGAAATAATGATTGTAATTCTTAATTGGCTTTTTCTTACAAATCGAGGCTATAAAATCTGTCTCTAGCAGTGATTAAATCAGAACGCAGCAATGCCAGCCTACTGTGTCAACATGAAATTATATATTTTAAGCCTTCAAAACGATGGGAGCATGCCTGGTCATAATGGTGGATGCTGGGGAGCGTTTCATGAAAGGAAGTTGACGGATATTTTATCCAACAACTGTTATAAGCTACTGAAATCCTTGCATCTGATTGGCTGAGAGCAAATTTGTCGGATAAAATATCTGACAAGTCCTTTCATGAAACGCTCCCCTGATGTTTCATTGACTAAAAATCAAATCAAAGATCATACCAAGGATCATAATTTGCCAGTTACAGTCTAACTGCTGTTGTGCGAGTTGCTCAAACTGAGGCTCTGTCCATATCGCGGCTCCCCATTCTAAGGTGACAATGGCAAAACCTGTGGCAAAAAAAAAAAAAAAATGGGGTGAGAGACATGCAGGGAGCATTAAAAGATTAAACAATATCCAGCTTATTATCTTTTGAATATTGATGGGCGGGTGAGGTTCTCTTCAATTGAGTACCACCAACAGCAAGAGTTTGACCATTATTTTACGTTTTAATGAGCACTGGTTATTTTCGTTAAATGCATAAAAATTGGTTTAGGCAGAAAGGTGCCAAGATTTGGATCAACGGGCAGGTAAGGCTTTCATTTATACCGTCTTTGGAGATTACAGGAGAGAGAGAGAACCCGTCAATATTTTTTCTCCCATATAGAAAGCGGACCTGATTCAAATGAAACATGATTAGAAACACAATTGAAATTATGCATGATTCTAATCATGATTCAAATCATGTGAGAATAATATGAATCATGATTAAAACCGTGTTAGAATCATATCATTATTCTAATCACTCTTCATACATGATTTGGATACCATATGCTGCTCTGAATTGTGAGGCGACTCTAATCAAATCATTAGAATCACGTAAAAATCTACATCATTCTGGACATGGTCTTTGGTACCTCCTGTTCCATTGAATCCAGACATGAAATACACCCGTCTGTCGGGATCCGCTGGGTACTCACTCTGAAAAGAAAACCATGAAGCAATATTTTAATCTTGTGAAAAAGAGGGATTATGAAAAGAGGTACATGTATTTGGCTTCAATGGAGGGGATTTTTACTTTTATTTCGAAAGATCGTATAGACATGCATGTAGACTATAAATTGGTAAGGACAAATTGAGTGCAACATAAGGGTACTTTTAATGATTGGTCAATAGACCTGTTTACTAATTTTATGCATACTTTCTGAACAAAAGTTTCTCTTGACGACTCGAAAGCTTGCCAGAGGCTTGCCCGACATAGCAACAACTAATGTATGCAAAATGGATTCCATCTATAGAGACGCCATTATGCAGAGCAGGTGCACCAAATAGTTGGTAACTAAGGATTCTGGAGAGAAACATGCATAAATTGAAATACATTAGTAAACAGGTCTATTGATATAATAAATAAATATATATATACATATATATGGTCTAGTGGTTAAGGCATTGGCGTTCTAAGCCAACGACCCGGGTTCGATTCCCGGCGGAGACATTTTTTCAGCCTTTGCAAAAATTTCAAAAAGGGAGGACAGTTCTGGGGAACTTTGATTTAAGCTACGCAACCATTATTCTCTCATTTCTTTCACACATATATATATATATATATATAAATATATACATGTCAAGAAAAGTACACAACCCGACAAGCCTGTTTCGTAGATCTCTCCACTCTTCAGGGGTAATGCAAAGAATACATACGACTTATATATATATATATATATTTATATATATATAAATATATATATATTTGTGTTTATATATACATACACACATACTTATATGCACAAAATGTATAAAAGAGTTGTTTAGTCCCACATGTTCTAAATTTTGTTGTTGTTGCCAGTTACACTTTAGTGCTTAAGTGGAAAAAAGAAATGTTTTTTAATTCTCACTATCGGTTAAGGGTCCTTCGTACGTTTCATTAGAACACTGATATAAATACATTATGCAGAGAAATTGTGAAGCAAACAAACAAACAAACAAATAAACATCAAAAGAAAAATGTATGGAGATTTGAAATCCTTACCCCGTGGGCATCATATCCTGGTATAATGTATGCTTCGTATTGAAATATATTAGTCCTCATCTCTGTTCTTAGGCGATCTAGCTTCAGATCAGAGATGACTGTGCTCGGGGGATAGTTCTACCAGGAGAGAGAAAAAAGGAATTTATGCATTATTCTAGATACTCATTCTGTGTAATCATAATAGAAAACAATGCTGCACTGTAAAAAAAAACAACTGCGTAACTTTACAGCAAATCTGGTGTCAGCAGAGTCGCCATAACTTCTGATGTAAAAATACAGATTAGTTGTAACTTTTTCCTGTGCCATTGATGTACAAATAACATCAGATTAGCTGTTATAAGTAAATACAGAACTGTATTTTTCCCCCTGTAAAAATACAGATATTTTTTACAGTGTGGGTATATTGGTCAGGCAGGGATATTGTGCAAGAGACTTTCTCGAAGGTAAGTCGGAATGGCTGATTATATATGTACACTATTAATTAGAAACTATTGTGTATTGTTAGCATAAAACTCATCAATATTTCATAAAAGTGACTAAATATTATTGATGCCAAAAGCAGTGAGAGCAATGAACACATAGTTTTGTATATGAGACTGCACAAACATATTCACTCAACCATTCATGATACAAAATCATCAGTGTATAAATTTAATATGTATTTATTGTTTTGTTTTTAATACGACCGCTTTGTTACTTTGTACATGATTCATATTTCATGACGGCATGTTATGAGTATATTAATTTGTTTGTTCATATCTTTCTATATTTTTGGCTTGGACCCCTTTGATAAAACAGATATTAGCTGACAAGGGCAATCCAACCCATGAGTGGAGAATAAATAAATGTAATAAACAAAAATGGCATCAAAAATTTGTTACCAAGTATTATGATCTAGGCTCTCGAGTGGGAGGGGGTGGGTATACTTGGTCAAAAAAAAAAATAAATAAATAAAATTCTGATATCACTCCTAGGGGGTACGATTTCAATCCCTCTGGCCCTTCCAAGCCCCTATATATATACTTTTTCACCCGTAATATTCTAATTTAAGTTTTAAAAGTTTTTCTTCATTTTTAAAATTGTTCTCAACTGGGAAGGGGTTGGTGTTTCGCAGGGGCGGATCCAGGATTGAGTAAAAGAGGGGGCACACAAATGAAGGTTTGTCAACTTTTGGAAAAGGTAGACCCGTATTTTTTTGGCCTCGCCAGCTTCTCGAGGGGTGTCGACACAAAAAAATTTCGCTCAGTGGGGGCGGGGGGGGGGGGGGGTTATGGGGTCCAGTTTCCCTCCATAATTCCCTGACAAGCAAAAAAAAAAAAAAAAAAAGCTCTTCATTCTAAAGGGGGGAGGGCACAAACGAGAAAATGGCGGGTCGTCTATGGTCAAAATGCATACTTTTGTGGCACGGGCCGGAAGTGCCCCCCCTGGATCCGCCAATGGTGTTTCGATTCCCCTTGATCTGCATGTGGATAATACGGATAACGGGCCCACGTTTGGAATGAGGTCCTAGTCCTGACCCCTCCCTTTGATCAATGGCGTAATGAGGTTTCGATATAATTACTTTATGAGATGTTCTCTGTGGATTTCCATGGTGAGTGAGTATTCACAATTGAAGGCTTTCGGTAACACCATGTGGAAGCCTCTGTGAAAAGGCTGTTAATATATTCTTTCGTGAAAATAACCAACTTTTATGGGCGTTTAGAGGAATTTTGGAAAGGTGAAAAAAGGGATGATAATGGAAGGAAATTAAATTAAACACTTACACAATACTATTTTTGTGACTATAATTATTTTATATTTTTACATCACTGTTGTATCTATGTTTGTATTTCTTACACAAAATTACGGTAATATAATGAATTTTTACCAATTCATTTGAAAAAATGTTCTATACATCCAAAACACTCATACAATCATCTATCTACTCTTCAACTCGAGTTAAATATATAATTCTTATATAAATTATTGTTAATTAGAATCTGTCGATATGCGATCAAAGCATATGCGCGTGCTTTCTGTGTATATGATGTTTACGCAGTTAATTTGGCCTTGTATAATCCTGTCTTTTCAGGCAGTATCATAGGCTTTGATGTTGTTTTTTTTACATACTTGTATTCTGAAGCCAGTTTTCAATGATGAAGTATGTGATATAAAGCATTATAAAGAAAAGGCATACAACTGAAGGTGAAATCACGTCACAGTTTCTGACATAAATCGGTGCTCGTTATTACTGAGGATAGTTAACATGGTTAAGTACTTTTTAAGATATTGCCGATCAAAATATCGTAGCAATTTGAAGCAACCCGTATACATTATGAATAAAAGTAATTTTTATAGGAACAAAAAGGGGGAGAAAAGCTGAGGGTGAAATCTCACCGGTGGGTTAACGTCACAGTTCCTGACATCAAGAGGTGCTCTCCTTTTCCTCGAGTGAATCTGCCTGTCACCAGCCAGGGCGTTGCCAATCAGCAGAGCTGTAGCGATTATATTTGGTTGGACAATAATATTCATGTTGTAATTAATCATTACTGAACATGTTGACATGATAACGTGACTTTAATACCTTAGACGAGATTGTCCAAAATAATAATTTTAGCTTTATACAATATATGATATATATGAACTGCAAATAAAAAAAACATGCATATATTTGCGAGCATAATTAATAGGTTCATGTTTCAGAGAACATATAGTCAGTTTAAAATACCAATTACTTATCAATAACTGGGCTGATTAATATAGGCTTCAAATATCCGACCGAAGAGGCGAGGTTCAGTTGAATGTCGCTTACAGTTGCGTTTGAAAACATAATACAGCTCAATTCAGCACATACATGACATAGCCTAATGTATATGAAAATATATATATTGGAAATGCACGTACAATATTGCTAGCGATTAACAAAATAAACTTATATCCATCAATCCAAATATGATTAAAAATCCCAGCAATTTTGAAGGGGTATAAAAATCGGACATGATATACCATGGATTACGCCACAACATGACAACTGTACATGTATATGTACATGTACATGTATATTAGTTAACATACATCAGTCATCCGTTGCGCCATTTATTGATGGATATGATAAGTAAAACAGGCCTGAGTTAAAATGGATACCTTACCTGCGAATGCAGTAAAAAAGACGACCTGTGCCTTTGTCATTCCCATGGTTTTCATATCAGGATCGTCAGGTATAATTGATCCAGTTAAATAATCCAATATTTTGGTTTTATTATAAGCCGCTAGGTGACGACTCAACCACGATGTACGATCGCCTGCGCCGTGCACTGTGCACTCAAAATGTTCAAACATTATTTCGCTCATATGGTTAATAATTTACAAGTAAAACAAACAATACCGCGATTTTTTGTTTGGGGACCGTTATCAAGGTGGTACCACACTTATCTCATTGTAATGATTCATAGTCTGGAAATATATGATAATGATAATATTTGAAGACAAACCCCAATAATAATGCAGAATATAGTATTTACATGAAGATGTGTTTCGGTCAGTCACCAGAATCTGTGTATTACTCGTGCTGACCACGCGTGACCGCTTTTGGTAGAGGGGAAATCCGGCAAAGAATATTTAGACAGTCGGTTTGGGCAGTGTTGTTTTGATTATACCAGTCAAGTTAAAAAAAAAACACGAGAATGACAGAGGACTTTAAAATGTTTCGTCCTGTATAGGAAATAATGAAAAAATATTGGATCTCGGGTCATAATAAGCATAGATGATCTCTGCAGTGACGTCAGGTCCAGCCATTTAGGGGGCTCTGTTATCATGACGGGACACCGGTCTATCATGTCTATAGTGGATGAAATACGAATTCACATTTATTGGGGGAGAGTGTGAGAGGAGTCCTATCATCTTCTCGTCTCGTAAATTTTCCCTCCTCTCTTTCCCTTTATTTCCTTCTCTCTCTCTCTCTCTCTCTATCTATCTTTGCCATTTAATGAGGGATCTCGTTACCATAGATACAAGTGTGAAAACAAGGACTGATCGGCGAGAAATATCATGGTGAATCTACTCATAGTGACGACAAGTTCTCTCATCACGGCAATTTCTTCTTTGTTTAATTGCTTTTACATTTGGATTTATTCACATATGCCACCTGTTGACAGATTGATTTTGATGCAGTACAGTATTCAAAGAAATATTGTCATTTGAATCAGGACTGCAATTTTGAATTATGTTTATGTACATACTGTCACTCGGTCTCTTAGTAGTACAACAGAAGTATATATATATATATATATATATATATATATATATATATTTCCCCCTTTTGACAGGGGACCTGAATATATTCTGTGAAATGTTTGTATGACCTTATGATTCAAGGAGAGAATATTTATGCATACATATTTTCTGTGATCACATTCTAATTATTTTTGTTACTAATCAATAATTTTTCGACCTGTGTGCATTGTTTGCCAGTCAATAGAAAACTGCATCCATCCATCCATGGTAGTTACCTGAGACAAAGGTCAAGATTAATCAAACAAAGAATAAACATTATCTTCAGGTATGCAGACTAATTAGATTCTCAACAAGTTTTATGTCAACCAGTATATAAAGCAGACTTGTTTGTACATGTAGTTATTACATACGTAACCAGGGGCGGATCCAGGATTGAGTAAAAGAGGGGGCACAAAAATGAAAGTTTGTGAAAAGGTAGACCCGTATTTTTTTGGTCTCGCCGGCCAAACCTTCCAAAACCTTCAAAAATCGCTCAGTAAGGGGTTATGGGGTCCAGTTTCCCTCCATAATTCCCTAACAAGCAAAAAAAAAAAAGAAAAGAAAAAAAGGTCTTCACCCTAAAAGGGGGGGGGGGCACAATCGAGAAAATGGCGGATCGTCTATGGTAAAAATTCATACTTCTCTTCCAAAAGGGAGGCGGGGCACGGGCCGGCTGTGCCCCCCCCCCCTGGATCCGCCACCGTTCGTACCTATACTAATTCTATTCTCCGTCTACTTGTTAAAGTGTTGATTAAAATTCAAGGGATGATAATAAGAATTACCTTTAAGTGATTCCTTGGATTATGAAAGTGTGATACTGTGTTGATGTCATTGTTCATAAATTGCAATTGGTTTTCGGTTTTATCTCTTAGTGGGCTCTTTTTTCATGAATTCTGTAATCTAATTGGTCAATTTGTCCGAGAGATAATTCCGTATTCTTGACCAATAAATTATATGTGTACACTTTAAGGGATAAAACCGTTGCACCCTGCTTGTTCTCACGGAATACGGGAAATATCTACGTTCTGGTTCCATATTCCAACGTAGATATTTCCCGCATTCCGTGAACAAGCAGGGTGCATGTAACTAATAATATTTCTGTTACTGTAACTCCCTATCTCCTTGATCGTTCTGCGTGCCTCTATTTAACGCACTCTCATCATGCAATTTCATGAATTTAATTATTTCAAGCCCAAATTTGTATTCCCCCTCTCTCTACTCTTCCTCTCTCACCTTCTTCTCTCTCTCTCTATTTCTCTCTCTCACTCGCTCCCTCTGTCTCTATTTTTAATTATCTATCATTCTACCTCTCTCGCCCGTCGCCCCCTCGTTTTCTTTTCCCCTCTCTTTGTCTATCCCTCCCTAATTCTATTTCTCCATTTCTATATTTCCTCCTTCTCCCTCACTATATACTGTTTACCTCTCCTTTCTCTCTCTTCCCTCTCTAGTCCCTTTTCTCTTTTTGTCTACCTCTCTATACTATCTCCCCCATTTTGATCCCTCTCCTCTCTTCTCAGTCCCCCTCTCTCTGTCTCTTTCTCTCCTTTTACATTTACATTCTATCCCCCATTTCTCGTACTCCCTCTATATATTTCACAATTTCTGGAGAGAGGAGAAATCCGTCGAAAAGCGCCCTTAATCGAAAAAAAACGTGAATTGCAAGAATGACACCTTGTATTCTTCTTCTATTCTTCTTCAAATCATGAAAATTGAGAAATTTATTACAAAGACCTGAATTTCAGCTTTCATTATATACATATCATTTCTACAAAAAAGTAACTAGAATTAATTTCGTATTTAAAAAAGAAGATGATGTAAAATGTTCTGCCGCCGAATACATAATACACCACTTGCAACTAAAATTGCAACTAAATCGTATATAAAGAGTATACAAACTGAGAGGAAGAACATCAAACTACATCTATAATTTTTTTTAATCCAGACACATTTTTAGTGAAAATGCCAGCTCAGGCGATCATTAGTCATTGAAAGCTTTCCCTGCGTAGAAGATCGATTTCGATTAAAAAAAACAATGTTTATTCTTTCTTATTCCTATTTGGAACTAAATCTCATGATACTTAAAAATAATTTAACTGATTATTATCTTCTAATGTGTGACTACTTTTCTAATATGTTTTAATGGTCGTCACAATGATGGTTATGAGCTACTCATCTTCTATATCATATGTTACTTATTGATTATATGAAGAAGGATATTATGCTTTTATCTGCTACAAATTTCATCAGTTAAAAGGGAAGATAATCGGTAATATGCAGCAAATTATAAATCATATCAGTTCACCATCAATCGTTTAACCCTAAAAAGGCCGGGATATTTTGGCGCTCTCTCAGCCGGGGGGGGGGGGGGGGGGGGGGGGTAGAGTGATGAAAATTTTTGCAACTTGGCACACCTGACAGATAGAGTTTATAGAATAACCCTGTAAAATTTCATATCTATATATCTCAAACGGTTTTTTAATTATCGCTTATTACTTTGCCGCGCACAGGGCGGCGATTTTTGATGCTGCACTGTACCCGTTGGTCAAAATTTTATAAATTTGGTATCAAAGGATGCGTAAGACTGTAGGCAATAAAGTCATGAAAGTTCGCGGCGCAAATAAAAATATCGTCGAACATATCGCGGCAAACCACCGGCCCTTTTAGGGTTAACCACATAATCACTTCAGTATATAATTTAGTGAAACAAATTATCCAATAGTATCGGCAATATGCTAGCTATATACATTCCATAAGCCACTGGCGTAATCTGTAAGAATTTCTTTTCAAAATGGGGGGCATGACCATTCATGGAGAACAAAGCCACCCCCCCCCCCCCCCCCCCCCCCGATGAAAAGAAGGAATGCCCGGATTTACGCCAATGCCATAAGCACTGTCCCTGTTCACCAAAATATACACAAGTGATATATTACATGATCAGTCATAATTATACAAAAGTAATTATTATACAACATACTGATTCTTTGCATATGATTAAAAAAAAATCTTCGAAAACTTTACACCTTGGCACAGCAACATTTTCCAAAAATTTTAAGGCCAAGAAAAACCTCATCCAGGTATTTTCTACAACATTTATTTTAAAAAACAACCAACAATAATTGTGAAAAATTATTAAAACTTTTGATCATCAAAGTTTAAAAAATAAAAGATGTTTACAATTTTCCGAAAACAAGATTAGTAAATTTTAAGCTAACAAAATTCGTGTCAACTCATTTTACAAGGCACTGTAATAGACGTGCAGCTTAGTGAAAGTACCTTTTTATTATTCACACAAGTAGGTCTATGCTCGAAACATATGTTTCATGTGCCCAGAAACACACAAACGCCATAATAATTAAAAAAACGAAAGTATAACATGAACTTAACCATAGCACCTCTACTTTATTAGCTTTCAAGTGAAGGGGGAAACTTTAACAAATATTGGGACAGAGTTTGTACTTCGGACCGTAGCGCAACATGGCCCTAAAACGTACGTGTACGTTACTCAGTTTGTCGATTTCATTTTACTTGCAAAGTGAGGGCAGTATTCTATTCATTTCTTGGCATTTGATAGAGTCGTAAGGCTACAGCGGAATGTATCGGGAGCATTTAGCATGAACATGAAGACATTATTGCTAATAAAAGAATAACTACACAGAAAAATTGACAAACATGTCGAACAGCAATATTGTTTGATAAGTATGCTGGAACGAGATGTTTTGTGGGTTCTGTGTATTAAAGTCATCCATTTTCTTCAACAAATATTTAAGCCATATCATGTGATGGATTACAGAATTGTATTACGAAACAAAAAAAAAACATCAATCAAACACTTTTGACCCCTCACGAAAACTCTGGTTATAGACTGTTTTCACTTCCACAACAAAATGGTAATTTAGGATTTGAAGGTTTGCATGGTGAAGTTGTAATTCAGAAAAAAGGTAATTCTTTTAAAGGAATATTCCACTAAATATCAAACTAAAAATAATTTTCTTATATCCCATTGTAGAACATTACTCATAGAAAATCAAAACATATGAAAAAGGACCCTAAAAGTTGATTAAGATTTCTACAACAATAATATCGACGTTATGAAAGAAACTATGGTAACTAGGGTGGCCGTGGTTGTCATGGAGATCGTTGACGCCCCTCCGATGTATTCCCACTTGTACTTCTGAAATCTCGTTCTTCTATTCATCCATTTCAGAGCAGTGCCAGAGAGGGCGCCACTCATTTTCTCTCTGACTTGAGTGTTGTAGTCGTTGTACCAATCGAGCTGCAAGTGAATGTAATACAGTAGGTAACTTATGTTTGTTTCTGCACATTCTGTAACTAAATTCTTCTATGTATGTCTAAATGCTATCAAAATTCAACAGCAAATGCAACCATAACTAGCAGCTTCACGATACTTCTAAAGTTGTAATCACCATCGTAATCCTCCGGATCCTTCTCATCATCATCATCATCATCATCATCATTTCTATCATCATCTCCATCATCATTAATCATCATCCACATTCAACACCATTACTTTTATCATCGCGATAATCATGATCATCACCGTCGCTGCCACAATCTAAACTGTTTTTTATTTCGAATAAAAATATAAACCAACTAAATGTTACCTGCTTTCTCGTGAAGTACTCAAACTTGATCAGCCTCGGCTCAAAAGGTACAAATGTAACCGTCTCGAATTCAAGATATTGAACGTCATCACTATCGTCCTCGTTTAGGAATTCATACTATAAAATAAAACAAATACGCAAATGACGTAGATTAAAAACATGTGTGCAAAAAACCCGAGAAAAATGCGTTCGATTTGTTTACATCTACTTAGTCAATAGAAATATTCGCACGTTTTCAAAATTAACTTCAAAATCAGTAAGCAGTAAGCACAATCAGTAAAAAAGAAATAAATAAAAGAAAATACAAAGAGTACGAGAAAGGGAGAGATACAGATAGAGAGGGTGAAGGTCACAGACACAGAGAGGAAGAGAAACGGAGACAGAGAAGCAGAGTCCGTACAGGGGCACAACAAATGAAAACCAAATAAAACAAATTAATTAACTGAAATACAATAGATAATGACTCAAAGAAAAACAAGGAGATTGGAAGGTGGAGAAAATGAGTGAAGGAACAACAAAGACAAAGTGGAGAGAAGAATAGAAGGAACAAAAGAAAAAAGATGGTGGAGAGAAGGGGAAAGGAACAAGCAAGAAAGAGGACCTTACTGGCGTTCTGGTGACTGGCTTGACGTAAAGAACATTAGTGACACGAGCACCGAAATCACTCTCCCTGTCACCGTCCGGGTCCCGATAGTAGTAGCCAGGCCCTAGGAATCAGGACGATAATAATAATAATGTACAATTCATTAACGTCATTTCATTTTCTTTCTCTCTCTCTCTGTCTCTCTGGATCTCACTCTGCCTTTGTCTCTCATTCTTTCCCACTCTCTTGCCTTTTTTATCGCTCTCTCCTTCTTGCCACCATTTCCCCTCTCTTTCTCCCTCTTTCTGTATCAGTATGTTGTATAATCTCACTATCTTTCTCTCTTGCTTACTCAGTTTTTATCTCTCTATCTCTATACTTCCGTCACTTTCTCTTTTTATTTTTTCACTACTTTCCATCTTTGTTCTACATCATGTAATCTCTCTCTTTCACCCTTTCTCTCTCTCTCTCTCTTTGCACTCTTACTCATCAATATCTCTCTCTCTCTTTGCATTCTTACTCACCAATATCTCTCTCTCTCTCTTTGCACTCTTACTCACCAATATCTCTCTCTCTCTCTCTCTGCACTCTTACTCACCAATATCTCTCTCTCTCTCTTTGCATTCCTACATAATTATCAACATCTCTTATCTCTCTCTCTCTCTCTCTCTCTCTCTCTTGATGTTTTCTTATTCTACAACAATTTCATCCATTTCTCCATCTACCTAGAAATATCTTTCACATATATTTACCTGCAGAGACGAACATGCTGCGATTGAATGGCTGCTCATCTACACTGAATCCCGGTTTGATAAAGATTGGACCTGGAAATAGAAAGATGTAAAATTTGAAATATTTTTACCCCCGAAGTGATTTTTAAAGAACTTACATGCATCATCATTTTATGGCGTCTTTCGTAAAAACATTAGAAGTCTTTGTGATAATATAATTTTTATTACTAATGTGAGTCTAGATAATATTTGAATTCAGAGAATCTGTGTGTATTGCTTTTTAAAACTGTTACAAAGTTAGTTTGTCGCCCAAATTCCCCCCCCCCCTGCCCCCCCCCCCCCCCCTGCCCCCCCAAAAAAAAAAAAAAAATTGTAAGGAAATAACATATACAACAGCTCTGGCAACTCTCGTGGAAATAATTATAATTGAGAGAAATGAAAATGGTTCGATTCCTGGCGGAGACCATTTTTCAACCTTTGCAAAAATTTCAAAAAGGGAGGACAGCTTTGGGGAACTTTGATTTAAGCTACGCAACCATTATTCTCTCATTTTCATTTCTCACAATTATAATAACAAAAATACAAAAATTACTTAACGTCTTCAAACTATCCAAGCTTCTACCAAAATTCCAGACGCTCTAAAATGTAAAATTCATATCGTAGAAAGTTGAAACTCCTATTAATGTATCCAGTAGCATATCCAAATACATGTATCAAGAAAAACAGCGGCAGCAGCATCTCAGAACGGTTGAGGGGGGGGGGGGGGGGGGTTGTGCGTTGACTCCTCCCTGTAGCATGCTGAATATGCCACTGGCGTCTAAATTGTTGAATAGATTTTTCGTGTATAACTTCGGATACAATACTTCAACTTCTTCCAAAGTGCGAAATATATATTTTTAAATGTATTTGCTTTATATTCTATCTGTTGAACACTTTACCTTCATGGGCACTGAGATACTGTCCCACACCGTAACCAGTCGGGTGAAAGTAATCCAGGCCAACGTCCCATAGATACTGTCGGGCTATGGAGTCCAGGTCACGACCTGAGCGAGAAGAAAATAATCACGTCATGAACATGGAATACACAAGAGATTAAAATGAAGATATAAATGTACAAACTACGAGTTGTATGAGAGTTGAACTCATTCTAGGGTGTGTTAAAATAAAGTAAAAGTTGGAGATTTATAACACACATCAGCAAAATCAACATTAACAAGATGAATGCGACTGCGTCTCCTATATGCCTCCGCCTAAATTCAATATGGCTCAAACTGTTCTAGAAATATTTGATAACGAGGCTAAAAACCAGTAATTTCATGTAATGTCATGTAAATTGACCTCTGTGACCTCTGACCTTTGACCTACTTACCCCAAAATCTAATCCGTTCATCTTTCTATGGGGATGCATACTGGTACCAAGTTTGAAGTTCTCACCTCAGATAGTTCTTGAGATATCGCGGTAACGGTGCTAAAAACCAGTAATTCCATGTAATTTCATGTAAATTGACCTCTGTGACCTCTGAACTTTGACCTACCTACCCCAAAATCTAATCAGTTCATCTTTCGATGGGGATACATACTGGCAAGGCCGTACGCAGCGGGGGGGCAGGGGGGGCAGTTGCCCCCCAGAAATTTCAAAATCATACTTTTTTTAAATTGGGTTTTAGACTTCAAGTTATGGGTTCCTTTGAAAGCGATCATCTTGCCCCCCAGGAAAAAATTTCTGCGTACGGCCTTGCATACTGGTACCAAGTTTGAAGTTCTCACCTCAAACAGTTCTTGAGATATTGCGGTAACGGTGCTAAAAAACCAAGAATTTCATGTAATTTCATGTAAATTGACCTCTGTGACCTCTGAACTTTGACCTCCTTACCCCAAAATCTAATCAGTTCATCTTCGTATAGGGAAACATACTAGTACCAAGTTTGAAGTTCTTACCTCAAACAGTTCTTGAGATATCGCGGTAACGAGAAGTGGGACCTAAGTTTTAATTTGTCTATGAGTGGGACGGACGGACGGACGCACGCACGCACGGACGCACGCACGGACAACCCGAAAACATAATGCCTCCGGCACCCACCTTCGGTGGGCGGAGGCATAAAAATTACACAAACGTAAATAACAAAGGTTCATGAAGCTGGGAAAATAAAGGATTAATTTACCGTATACATTTGTGTGGAATTTCGCCATAGACAGGTCTATGAGTCCAAGTACAATACGGGTGTATACTTCCTGTAAATTGAAAAGACAACATCATGATATCGTTCCATTGGAAAAGGCAAATATTTTCAAACATAATCTACACAAAAAAATAATTTGGTACTATACGGAAAAAGAAATGATTGAATTCACAAATCGCACTTTTAATAATAATAATGATGGTAATAATACTTCTGAGGGGTGATCAAAACAAAAAGTACCACAACACTTAATACAGAATGATAGATTTGAAGAGAAGCGAATAATACAAGGACGAACAGACAACATTAAATTACGTCGGGATATTTGAAGTCTCTGTCTTTAGGAGACCTGTAGGCTGGGACACACCTGTCCTTCTCTCCTCCCTGTCATCATTTATACCATTCAAATAAAAATGGAGAATAAATGTGCTCATAAATTATTTGCTTTATGAATTGAAAGACATACCTTCTGAAATTCTGTTGGTCTTGCGGGATCATAACTGCGATCATACTCATAACGGTTCTCATTTTCTTCATACCATTCCTTAGCGAAGAAAAATGTTCGAGCCAGCGTAGTCGTCCCTTCTCTGCCAGTCAAGAAATTAAAGCAAACAAAATACGTATAATTTTTTGCATCCTTCCTCTTCTATAATGCATCCAACTGTCTGATGTTCTCTTATATATCCATTCTTTCTGTCTTTCCCTAATTATTGTTGTATTTTTGCCTCTGTCCATCTCTCTCTTCGCTCTGTCTTTCTCATATACCTTTAACGCATACCTTTGATACGAACCAAAACAATAAAATGATCATTGAACTTCGAGAGAAATATAATTTTCTGATATAAAGATTCTCACCTGTACTGAGCTCCTAGGTCGTATAAGAACATCTTGCCAGTAGGTATGGCAAATCGCTCATCCTCTATTGGGCTACAAGAAAAAAGAAGGTATTTTAATCAAATGCATTAAATCAAAAATGATGTAATGCAAAGAACATATGAAAATAACTGCGATCCTATTCTTTCTGACTTCAGAACAGATTCCCACGGGCCCCAACCATGTAAGGAGCCAATAGCCATAAGATATAGATCATGCCCCCTCCTGGTAATAATTAATGATCATGCGTATCTATGCTAATGAGAAGAGATTTAAGACTTAAGACTAATCGAGGTTTAAAATTATTCTTAATAAAATATTTCCCTGCCATGCAGTGTAGTGTGCGAACTACTTTTCTCTCTTATCATATTACCAGCTCCAAAGTCACTCCAATTACAAAGCTATACTTCCTATTTTCAGACGCCTTATAGACAGCTTCGGATGCATAGGTAAAATGGGGTTATCTTAAGAAATATGAGGGTCTAAATATATCTTTTTCTGGAGAATGCACTGCTGCTAGTAAGAAATATGAACAAAGCTTTTTTTTATCTAGATTGGAATAAAAATTGGAGTATGTGCCATCTACACTGTTCAATCATTTACAGAAAGATAGAGATACATAGTATAATTATGTTTAAAAATATATTTCAAAGTGTGATTTACAGCAAACATATGACTGAACAAACTTACTGATAGTAATAATCAGCACTGTGGTAGCTTACAGCTGCAATTGTTTCATAACTTGGATATTGATATGTACTTTGTGACCTGGATGAAAAAGAAATAAAGTTAAATACATTATAAGATCATGACACCATGATCTTAATTTGATAATTATGATATACGCATGATATGTAAACTTCTGTTTTGTTTCCGTATATGTGATAAATTGTAAATAATTGTTCAAGTCCTTATCAAACTGGAGCGCCAGGAGCGTCATGCACGACTGACATGAACGCTGTACAAGGACCCACCATTATTTTTTGCCAAGGCTTGTTTATAAATAGCTTATTATGACTAATAGCACGTTTCTATAAAGAATCAGTACCAAAAAAAGCATGGAAACTATGTCGTTCTTAGAGCATAGATCCAGTTATCTAAAACCGGAATACGAAGCTCTTTGTTGCAATCATTACAGGAAAAACATGCTAAAATACAATGCACATTAAAGCCTTTGCGTGGGATTTGAACTTGGATCTGTTGATACCTGTATTTCTCTATAATCCTACTGGACCGCTGCATATTTCATATGTATAAACAATGAACTCTTACTCTCTGAATGTTTCAGTCTTCTGCGAAACCAACCATTCCGTCAACGATCGATCGTCCCCTTCTTTGGGATTCTGAAAATAGATGAATTGTAGAAATTCATTAGAAATGGGGAAAACTGGAGTCTCAAATTATCGAATCTACATTTAAACTATGGCCGAGTGTGGCTTCCTGGCATCAACGTTTGCTTAGGAGAAGAAAGCAATTCGATTTGTAAGGTATCATACTTCAAAAGTGTACGAGTCTCTTGGTTCGTGAATCATGATGTTTCAAATCGTTTGGACTATAGCAGGACAAGATAATATATATTGATGATATATCTCCATAAATGTGTCCTCGCAATGACATACTTGCTCATTCATTTCATGAAAATGGCAGGGGCCAGTGAGAACTAACTGACGTTCAACTTACAACCATGTTTTGCAGGAGATCATCCATCCAAGCTGCTACTTCTATTGCTGCTACGGAATCAGCCATCTAACACACAAGCAAACAGAAACATAAATACTGTAGATATATCATTAGATACGACTGCAAAGCATACAAACTAAATGCAATATAACTTACGAACATAATAATATCAATTTCACATTTCATTTGAATTTCATTAATTTCCTTTAATCGTTGACAAATGATACTCCTATCAGCAAGTAACCGCTTTGATGGTGACTGAATACAAAATGATACTGATTCTACGACCAGTTATACAATCATCATTTCGTATCAAATTACAGAAATTACTATTCCTGTCTTTTTAACTGCAATGTTGTTATCATTCTTATTAAGATACAAACTGATGAATACCAACGCATTTACAAGAATTGCTTTAGATTTTTGGAGTTGTGTTTGAACATTCATTATCGGAAGCCTCTGGAGGCTGATAAACTAATCAGACCAACTTAAATCATTAACTTTAATTGTGAAGATTAAAAAAATCAACTTACGAATGCCGTGTTCATTGCTTCTACCTCGACATCATTTTTGACTGCTTTCATGAGAAGAACGGGTGAGGGCTCCATGATGTATTTACTCTGTAAGAGAATTAGACAAGTACGGTATAGATGAATATAGAAATTACAAATAAATATCTGATATTACTACTTGGTGTTGTCTCCTTTCATGAATGAAGGTCATAGGCGGATCCGGTGGAAACGGCCAACCCTTAATGAAAACAAAAATGTTTTCAGGGCTAAAAAAAATAAATTAAAGATGAAAAACCAGCCCACGTTATTTCAGGCTATTGGAGGACCGGAAGGATTCCCGAAAATCATATTCAAGGGAATAATTCGGGATTATTTGCTCCACCCCCATGCCCCTGTACTTATTCCACTGCTGCACTCAACAAAACAGGAGAAAAAAAGAAAGATAGAATTGTCTTACCCTATCATTATTGACATCAGATCTCTCCGTGATAGTCTTGTAGACGAAGTAGTTGGTTGAGTTACTAAACCACGCCTTCTTACTGAATGACACTGTCGCCAGATCGTCCGTGAAGGCTGATAAATCTCGCGCTCTCAAACAAGACGTCGGGAAGGAAGCTGACAAGAACCAACGTTTTGGTTGTGTGAATATCAACAATAATATAATATACAATCGAAATCACGCTTTACACATTGCTTTGACGAGATCGCCCTTTTTAATACAGCGTTACCACTCCTCCCCAATGTCTTTTACTTTGCACTTATCTTGACTATTCGTTAAGTCTAGAGGGGGGTGCTCCCTTTTACCGAAGGTTTGTAATTCCGAAACACACATTTCCCATTTCATTTTCAGAATTACGAACCCTCGGAGTAACGAACCTTCGGAAATACGAACGTTCCGTGAAAACGAACCTTCAGAATTATGAACTTTCGGAAATTCGACATGTAACCAGTCTATAACTTGGAACCACCTGTACTGAAATTCTGTGAAAGTCTTATCAAGGTATGAATGTGAATTTTATAATAAAAGCTTTAACTCACAAACGAATGATCTATATAGTTTGTATTCACATGGAGCAGTAAATAGTATAGTTATAATACCCAAACTATAATATGGAGGTAAAACTTTTAAAACATAAGAGCTCACGGTCAAGTTTATAGTAATTATGAGGAAAATACCATTATCGATAATTTGAATTTGAAATCTGTATGGTTTGCCAAAGTAATAGCCTGTATGCAACTTACTATAGCTAGAACATCTTGATGAATCCAGTTCCAAATGCTCTCTAAGTTCCTGATATCTTTCCGTGTCCAAACGGCGATTGGAATCGTATAAGTACAGACTGTAAGAGATGGCATGATATAATGATAATGACAACTAAGTCACTTGTCACAGCAAGGGAACTGATATTAATGACGAGTTCAAGATTGAAACAAATAATGATAGGCTCCATGAGGCAACGGGCAGACAGAAATATTATAGTAACAAAATAATACGAGAGCAAAAACGGAAAAGGGAGTCTGAGATATCATGAGCGAGAAAAACTGAAAGCTAATCGAAGCATAATATTTCTCCCATGCCTATCTCTCTTTCTCTCATTTCCCCTCCCCTTTTATTTTATTTATTTATCATTTATTATTTTTTGATTATTAATATATATTTTTTAATTTTTTTATTCATTTACTTATTATTATTATTATTATTATTATTATTATTATTATTTTATTATTTTATTTTTTTCTATTTTTTTTTTTTTTGTGTGTGTCGGGGAGGTCCCCCTTAAGTATGCATCTGCAAGTGAAATACTCACTTGATGTACTGGGTCCCGATGATGGCAAATGAGATGAAGAGAGGGTTGAATGGAATGTCTTCTCCACGTAAATTGAACAACCCTGAAATAAAACGAAATAAAAACATCACGCACTAAGTAAAGATTCACTTTTCTTGAACACTTTTTAGGTTTTCTTATCATGGATCCCTTCTGTTGATTAACACCTTGTTTTGCCCCTGATATCTGACAAGGAAATGATGAATTATCTTCATTCTTTATCCACGGGTTCTTCTGGGATCTGTAGACGAACGTTCTGACTTCATATTATAAACACTTTGCGAACAATTAATCAAATTAATTATTAGTTTATTATACTCTCTCCATCTGCACTAAAATCAGTTTGATCATCGTAATCATAGACTAACTAATCAAGCATTGATTTGTATGCTGGTATATATGCAGCTTGTTCATCGTAATCATAGACTAATCAAGATCTGACTGTATGCTGGTATGCAGCTTGTTATCAAATAGATCACGTGGCCATGGTAATAATGGTAATGATAAATGAGTCTAAATGATATCATATTCTTATAACATTAGACGATAGATAATTATATTAATATAATTTAAGTAACATAAATATACTGTAGAATATCACAGCTCTACAATCTAAACCGTATTCAACCCTTTCAGGACAGGAATTATTTTAAGGGCTAAATTTATCACATTTTGTTCTTCACATTGGCAACAATAATATATTTCTTGGATGTCTTTGAAAACAATATACATGGTTAGAAATTTTGTCGAAAAGTTGAAAAATTGCCAATTTTGATAAAAGACAATGATTTTGAACCTCTCAATGTGTTGCTAATTTCAGGATTTTTAAGCTTATTCTCCTTTTTGAAATTCCTGGCATCAAACGCAATATGGTCATGCAACAAAAATGGGCAAAGTCTGTGCAGAAATGATTGCTCTTTCTACTCATGCATCTGGTATATATATTTAAAGCTCTGAATTAAAAGTTATTGAGCCAAACCACAAAATGTGGTCAACTGTCGCGAAAGGGTTCATAAATATTTGATAGGACTTACAAGCGATTTCATCGAGTCTGGTGATGATGAGTAGATCAACATCTTTCTCGTCCATGAGTTCACGAAGATTCTTAAAATAAAGGATTGGGTTTCCTAGTGAGGTCTGACGTCGACGGTAAAGCTTGTCTTGCCAGTCATATCCTACCAAAAGAAGAACAAGAATAGGAATGTTTTTAGGGAATGTTTTATCCACTGATAAATCTAATCTGTGATTGACGTTAGTTTTCCTTTGAAGTCTTTTAAGCAGTTAATGAAACTGCGATTTGATCATCTACTGAGTACGTATTTTCAGGTTTCACATTTCTGTTTCAAGTTTATTCCACCCATAAAATATAACAGCAAATAACAACAAATACATTTTCAAATATAAATGATAAACAAATACACATAAATATATATACTCATACATAATGAAGGAGACCATTAATTTCAGAGGAAAGGATCCACCAGGAAGCCGGATAAAGATACCGAGTTTGGTTTATTAGGGGTCGCTACAAATAATAATAATAATAATATGTCCATTTATAAAGCGCAGTTACTATACAAATATACTCTACTGCGCTTAATACAAAGTATTATAAAATTGATTACCCCGGCTTTAGCCAAGCCGCCATGTAGGCGCTAAGGCATTCAAGGAATTTCTTCCTACCGGGTACCCATTTACACCTGGGTGGAGAGTGGCAAATGTAGATTAATGTCTTGCCAAAGGACTTAGTGCCGCGACGGGATTCGAACCGCGAACCATGTGATTCACAGTCCGGTGACATATCCACTAGACCACGACACCTCTATACGTATCCAATGCTATAATTACCCCAAAGTAGGCTACTTACCAGCGTACAACTCCTTGTCCTGTACATAGATCTCCCGTCCGGGGTAGGTTAGTCCATAGGGGTTGAACTGGTCTAGAGGTTCCCTCCCTGTATCCCTACCATCCTGTCCAATCACCCCTTCACGACCCGCAAGCTCTATACGGACACGGTCCACAAGATTGGTCTTACGCTGCTCTACGAGCAGGTTAAAATCTTCCAGCGGTGTGGCCACGGGTTCCACTGAGCGGGGCTCCAGACGATTGGTTTCCTGGAGCTCGAACCAATAACCTGCGGGGTACCGGATGGGAAACGAACAACATTATTTTATATAGTAAAAAAGTCATGAGTGAGATCGGGGATTGAAAGGTAAATTGGTTCCGTCAATAATCTAAAAAAAAAAAGTGCTGACAGAAAAAAACTTCTGGCGACGCCTATGACGTTAATGTCAAAGAAACTTACCGTATGGCATGATGAGGGGGTCAAATCCTACCCTAGCGCCAATTTCCAAACCAGCTCCCCGGAGCTCCCCGGCTAAGAGCTCCTGGGCATCCAGGTCGTACTCCCGTAGGAGCCACTGCCATGGAGTAAGGTAGTCATTGTCATCTATAGAGTGAGAGATAAGAGAGAGATAGAAGGAGAGACAGACAGACAGACAGACAGAGAGGGAGAAAGAAAGAGAGTGTTAAATACAGAAATCGAAAGAGACATGTAAATTATTGAAAAAAATATAGTGTGTGAGATGTTAAGAAAATATATACAGTTATAACAGCGACAAAAATAAACAACAGATAAGAGAAATAGGGAGCCAGACAGAAAAAGGAAATTAATATATATATATATATATATATATATATATATATATATATATATCCGCAATGATAATGATTACTCCATGTACTATTATAATAATTATAGCCAAATCATTCGTCCCTTACAAGATATGTTTCAGTACTTGGTGTTACAGATATGTCAACATCGGGCTTCTCACTTCTCTTATCTGTCTGATTTCTTTAGTTTCCTTTGGTTTCCGTTTATATTGTTTGCTTTCGGCTTTCTGTTCAGTTTGCTGTTTACCCTGGTCAGTGCAAGACGAAAAAATGTAGTATGCCTCCGTTCAACGCTATTCTCTAATTTCTTTGATACCAAACTGCAGTTTCCAAAGGATATTTTTGTCGAGTTGACGTATTGTATACCTGCCTATACACATTTTTTTTGAAACCGAGTATTAAAGAAAACTGATGCACTATTACTGTATAGTTTTATATTGAGATAAATAAATCTTGCGTATGAAAACTACATGTACACTCTATTCAATAAAGATTATACGTATTTAGCTTCAAATTCATTCTTTGACTAACATCTGCCAAAATAGAGACATTTTATTTCGACTCCCTTCCCTATCAAACCAATATTTACCCAAGATGTGTATTTCCCAGTTGCAATCGACCTGTTGTTGGGCTAGGAGTTCGAACCGTTTCTCTACCCAGATAGCAGCACGAGAGTTAGATGACGTCACGCGATCGCTCGTCACGATCGCAACACCTGTCATGAAATTCAATTATGATAATTATATTCAGCTTTTTAAACGTTTAAGTTATTTGCAAAACATTATAGTTTTTCAAAGTTCAAATTTCGTAATAGTTGTTTACCTAATTCAATATCAGTGATGGGGCAGAGACCATTCTCGGTCTCGAATTTTCGATGTCTTTGTCTTGGTCTCGACCCCGAGACTAATATGAAATGAACGTAATCATAATGTTTATCCTGGTCCTGGTCTCGGGATCCCTGGACAACACTGATCAATATACACGTAGAAGCAAAAATAACATACCCCCCTCACCAGGATATCTGATTCGAAAGAACAAATCCACCACATGTGAAATCTAAAATTTGTTTGAGCCTAGAAATATTTACGACATCAAAGCGCTGTCAATTTTATTCTGACCATGGTTTTAAAAAATTACAGCCTTAATCGTCAATATGACGTGAATCATATTGACCAACCAGTTTAATGTCTATACTAGCCTATTGCCTCCACGTTGACGGGCAACAGATTTTTATTACAAAATATATCTTCGTTTTTACAAATGTTATATGGTGATCTTATTTTTAAGTGAATGGTATCTGCAATATCCCAACCCTTTCAAGCTAGCTGTTTGCCTGTTACGAATCTACTTTAACCAAGAGGTTACATGTATAACTCCTTGCTTTAACATCAAACTTTGTAATCTGTATGTTTTTGTTCATCAAAAACATACAGATTAATTGAAAAATTATTCGCATTTATTGGAATTACCACCTGATAATTATTGATCAATTAATATAATTATAGATCCTACCTCCTGTCCCATTGAATCCATTCATGTACCAGACTCGCTTATCGGGATCGGCCAAGTATTCACTCTGAGAAAAAAAAAGAAAAAATGTATTCTAAATATGAATTTTTCTGAATGACAGAAATATATATCGTAACAGAGTGTTGTTTGTTTTTTCATCTGTAAAGTAATTCTTTTTTGTTGCTATCTTAGATTACGAAATAGTATACCCGATTCTGTAAATAATATTCGGAGAAAGGCTTCAAAATTATGCCGCTATTGTTTGATGTTTCGTATGATTGTATGTATTGAATTGTGTAAATAAATCATCGATTCAATTTATGAATCCACACATTTATTCATTCGTTCCTTCGTTGGTCCATTCATTTGTCAATTTCCTCTCTTCTTCATGCATAAACAGTATCAATCTCTTCATTAGCTCAACTCCATCAAGCCTTACGATGTGTATGGCATAAGTTATTGCTTTCGGATATAGATCAAATGATATCACAAATGTTGTAGTGGCGTATCCAGAAATTGATAAGCGGAAGGCGGAAGATATTCTCTAAACGGGGGGGGGGGGCCCGGGGGTTAATGTATCACTGGGTATTCCCTCGTGGTACTGGTTTAGGGTGCATGTTTGAATCTTTATTTCCAAAAAATATGATATTAAAAAACACTGGCGGAGAGAGAGAGAGGGGGGGGGGGGGGGGGGGGGGGGGGGGAGGGGGGAGTAAGAGAGAGAGAGATGGGGGAGACAACCAGCCCATGCCCCCTTCAATCCAAGATACCGCAAGTACACAACTCTAAAATATGAAAATACATGTACGCCCCTCTTTTAAAAGTGATGATCCTTTCTTCTTTTCTTTGTGCTAGTCAGATGATTATTGTATGTTATGCCCCTTTTTTCAATATCCTGGATCCGCCCGTGTTGCAAGTTGTTAGTTTGTGGTCATAACAGACTTACCCCATGGGCATCGTAATTGGGGATGATATAGGCCTGGTAGTCATACCGTATTTGCATCTGACGTCGTAGCTCCGCGAGACGGACATCGGACAAGTAAGTTGTTGAGGGATAGTACTATGATGTCGAAGAAAAAACATCGCATAATCATTAATATAAATGTACACTTGTATATTCCCACAGATGACACAATTGGACTAAATGGTGGGAGATCATTATTGGTATTATTCTCATGTGTTTTAGGTAAACCATAATACATTCCAAATTTCATAACAAATGAAACGAGCACATTAATAGTACTGTTGAACGTTTTACTGTTGGTGATCATTTCTTTATTTTTTTGTTTGTTTCTGTTTTGCTTTGTTTTGTTTGGTTTGTTTTAATATTTGTTTTGAGGGTAGGATGCACGAGAGTTATCTGATTGTCATTTGATATCAATATTATGGCATAAAAATAAGCCCTATGTAACTATTTGCCAAGGAAATAGAGCTTGGTCAATAAACGTATTCGAGTAGTTTATTATAGATAGCGATTGCATGAGAAAATGTCTTGGGAGTTCTTGGGAGAGGTTCTGTGTAATTTGCTGAAAATGAATAAGCAGTTCAATTTCAAAATTATTTTATTACCAGGCAGGGAAAACAGGAGGAAGTCCTTACAAAATTTTAGAATTTTTAATACTAGCTTTGTCCATCGCGTTTTAAGAGGACCTTTACATAATTTTGGAACCATTTTTTTTTCTGTGATTTGTTTCTCTGACTTTTCTTCTTTCCATGAAAATCACTTTCAGTCATGGTTTATTCCCCTTTCAGAACAATCGAAAACTAGATTTTGAGAATTTATGGTAATAAATTTATTTTAGAGGTGAAATTACCCTTCCTAAATCTACATTATAATTGCCACCCATTTATAAATCTCTCAAAATATACTTTAATCAACTCATGACAAGTATTACTTACCGGTGGATATTCATCACAATCTCTCACATTTAACATGGCAGTCTGTCTCTTATTTCGGACCTCGGCCCCCGAGACATCGTGAATAACTAGTGAATATAGAACAAAATAACAAGAAGAGAAACGTTGAAAACAGTGATAATCAACATGTTTAAGGAATTATAATGGCGTTTCTTTCATATCCAGTTTTTTAAAAAATGGGAAATTGCATGAAGTGGGAAAGTAATTAAAAACTTTGGAAAGTCCAAAGTCTAAATTGTAATGAAAATTCGTAAAGCATCGACACCACTGTTTGAGAAGAATGATTACATTTCTTTTATATTCCTTTCAAAAATGGCAAGTGAAATTAGTGAAGGTAAAGCGAACCTTATAGTCCAAAGTTTCAAATGTAAAATGTAAAACGTAGTTGTACAGTAGATCATCCTGGAACCTGGGGAGCGTTTCACCAAGTGTTTTGACAGTGATTTTTACCAACAAGTTTGCTCTCAGCCAATCAGATACAAGGATATCAGTATAGCTTATAACAGTTGTCGGAAGAAGTCACTGACGAAACACTTGATGAAACGCTCCCCAGGTTCAAGGATAATTTACTGTACAACTACGTTTTACATTTACATTATTTTGAAACTTAGGACTAAGGTTTACTTTACCTTCACAAATTTCACTTGCCATTTTTGAAATAATAATAATAATAACAATAATAATACTGCTATTTCTGTAGCGCCTTTTCAGAGTATAGATACAAAGCGCTTTGAAGCGCTATGTAGTGGGACAGGAATATAAAAGGAATATAATCAATGCTCCCCTGATCTTTACAAGTCTTGACAGTAGTCAGTCTTGGAGGACATAACTAATACAATTACAAATGTTAACATGAATTAATTTAGTGGTCACATGTCCGGCGCGGTCATTTGGTAGTAAGTTTCACACCCCTCCCCTCCCCTCCCTCTCCCTCTATACCTCTTGATGCGATGGAAAGATTTGTTGACTTGCACACGGCATCATATAAAATCACACATGTGACCTCAAAATGCACTGACATAAATATGCGGGGTCAGGTCGACGTGGTCAAATTTGGCATATCCATGTTGTTATGTAGGTGTACTTCAGAATTACGAAGTAACCTACAGCTGCCATGCAGTATAATATGTATATGCAACAAACTGCATGTATTATGTATATACGTGTATATTGATATAGAACAATAATAAATGCAGCCTATATGATTTATATTGGCCTAAAGTTATTCATCATCATCATCATCATGACTTCCATCACTACCATTAATTATCATGATTACATTACCAATCAAAACATTTACTATATAGGCCTACTTATTTCTTCATTTTCATCATCATCATCATTACTATACCGTCGTGCCCATGAAAACAAATTATCACCACCATCACGAAAGTTAAAATTTCGCCCCCGTGCATCGATGTAGGCCTACATGTCCAATTATATAATATTATGTCCATGATCCAGCACTATTAGAATACATTACATGCTTATAATCACCACAGCCATCACATCAATCATCATCACTACAATTCGTTTTCATCATAATCAACACCATCAACATCACTGTATTCTCGGTTTCCTACCGAATCGTCATCACACCACACCCAGCTCAATCATGTCAATGTAAAATGAGCATTACAACAAAAAGCCAAAGCATGACCGAGGAATTCTGCATTGTGAAAACCTGGCATGGACATATCTTACGACCAGCGACTTGCATCCGCTCATCAATGTACAATGTATATTTTGAAATGAATAGAGTTAGAACTGATTGATGCTCAGGATGATTGTATCATCAACTAATCATGCATATTACAGTATAAACCCATTCACATAACATGTACATGATGTATGTATGTCTAGACAGATACATGTATATTGGATTCTCATAAAGTATGATAAAATTCCAGTCATTCAATATATAGATCTGTCCATATCTTACCTGTGATGCTCAGTATGAGTAAAGCTATAATTCCGATATATTCCATGATGATAACGGTGACTCGGTGGGATCACCTGATTTCCCACATCGACCTCAAAATGGCGAAATGTATTTACTCGCTCTCTACTCTATGACGATTCGGTTTTCGACGTCTAAACTCGTTCGATAAGCGTTCATAAACATCTACTCGGCGCAGACGATAATTGTCTTCGAAACAGCGGTATATTCCTCTCCGATTCGCGCCCTAGGAAAGGGAAAGTCCTCCGTAAAGATATTTTCACATGCAACACGTAATATGGCATATATACCTCATTCGAATATATCGTACAGGAATTAGACTCTTTGCGGGTGAGAGGCTATAGAAAAAAAGGTCTTTGGTGGAATACATCGACGGTTATTCACCAACTATTGTCATGCAGATGCTTGTTGATGACGAAACACCTTTTCATGGCATTTTTAATGTCCCTCTTTGCGCGTGTGTATCCGTATGATTGCATGTATTAGTAACCATACTGGATGAGTGTGTCTGTGTGTATGTGTTCACTGAGGCCTTCAATCCGATTTTTTCCCCTTTTCTAATTCTATTATTCTCTGTGTGGTATCAGTCTCGGCTTTACCCCATATTTGAACGATTGAATCATAATTCCTACAACCTTTTGGAAAACAAATAAACACAAAAATACCCACCGCGAAGCCGGGGGTGAAATTACCTTTTGTTATAATTATCATCATCACTACCTCATCATTCAAACTTAAAAGATGTGCTAAATGTATTCCTTTCTTATATGATGTCTATTATAAAGGACGATTTTCTTTTATATATTGGAAAAAAAAAAAAAAAATATGTTTAAAAAAAAACAAGGCCGTTTTCACCCCTAAGATTATGACGGCCTTTCGGAGGATCCGAAACGGGAAAGCCGCCAGCCATTTTTACATTCTTTTTTAAATTCTTTTTCAATAGGGGGAGGGGCGGCCCCTTAAAATTAAAGAACTCTGTTGTCCTTGTCAAGATAGAAACGCGATGACGCGATGCATTTAATCAATTAAGTATGAAATTCATATTTTGGAATGAAAGAGACGGTGATCACTGCTCACAAAAATGCAGAAATTAGTGATTTATTCATTCAATGGTAATAAGAAAGTGATTTTCAAAATAACGATCACAGAGTAAGTAAGCATATTTTGTGGTAATAAACGTAGCTAAACCTATCTGTGATTAACAGGCGAAATGAGCATCTACGAAGTTGAATTTGTTTCCCGTGGCGTATATAGCGTGAGTTCCACCATTAATTAAAGGGATAGTGCACCCTGATAACCAGTTGGTTTTAAAATGAGCAGGAAAATTAAAGAAACAGATCAGTGAAGATTTGAGCAAAATCCGATAAGAAATAAGAAAGTTATGAATTTTTGAGATGGTAATCAATCAGACACAAATTGGCAACTCTGTGACGTATCTTGCGAGCTCCTCTCCCATTTGCCATGTACCCCAAAAAATCATTAACTTCCATTTTTTTTCTAAAGGAAACATTCAATCATACATGCACCTTAGATATAATCATTGCTCATATGTTTTTACACAAAACCTGTATGAAACAAATCTATACCTTCATCAAAAACTAAGAAAATGAAAATTTATGAAATTTTCTGTACTGAGCAAATGGGAGAGGAGCTCGCAAGATACGTCACGGATTTGCCAATTTGTGTCTGATTGATTACAAAACATTCATAACTTTTTTATTTCTTATCAGATTTTGCTCAAACCTTTACTGATCTGTTTCTTTAATTGTTCTGCTTCTGTTAAAGCCAACTTGTTATCTGGGTGGGGAGGCACTGGCATGGTGATGGGGAGGGAATAAAATGCAAATTATCAAGGCCATCGTTTAGGAGCAGGCTGCGAGAGGGGGTCCCGTTTCCATATACTAAGATAATAATCGGTATTAGAAGATGAATATTTGACTACCTGTATAGTGTACATATCTCATCCGTGTATCCGACAGTGTCTATTGGTACGTACAAAGAAATTAAATATTTGCTAGCAATGACTGATGCAGCCTTCCTCGCTCTCGATCTAAAGAATCATTTCTAAAGCAAATATACCTAAGGATGACTTTTCATTTCATTTCTATCAACTCCATGTTGTAAGATATGACTCGTTTAAGAGTACACGTACAAAAATAAGGGGTATCGTTAGGTGTGGAACTTATGTATGACCTATATGACCTATAACGTTGCATTGTACCCGTCGATCAGTTCCATGATAATGATTTCATGCTCTATCATGGTCACTCTATAATCGAGAGCCTTGTGATTTTTTCCAACCCCAATGGTATGACGTCATAATACATGTATAGATATGTTATTCCCACTTCGCCTTCTCTGTCCCTATTTGTTTTCTGTCAGATATTGCAAGAAATGGAAGCTGGTAAACGGAAAAACGATGGCAGCGGGAGAGGGAGAGAAAAAAATAGAGAGAGAGGGGAGGAGAGAAAGAGAGAGAGAGGGTGGGGGGGGGGATAGAGGGGAGTGGGAGAGGGGAGGCCTGGGGGTCGAGTAGGGGGCAGCGGGGTGGGAACGGTGGGGGTCGGGGGGCTCAATTTATGACCCGCGTTGTGTCAACTGTCATTATACTCATGCTATAGGGGTTTATGAATACCAGGTGCCTGTTATGCCCGCCTGCATGTCCAGGGATGTATGTTTCAGAGTGCATGTTGACATGGTTGAAGTATCTGCGGAGTGCGAAAACAGATTTATGCCTTCAAGTTCTGTATAGGGTAGGCCTACATGTCGTTTGTTTGCTATCTAATCCTATAACGATACTCACCCGAGGCTCATGTGAATTTACACTGGACCTGAGGGACCTACAATGATTTAACTCGTCATAGTTAGTAGCACAATTTTTTGCGCCTTCACAAGTTTCATTCTTGGCATCGAATACGAACGTACCCAGGTATACATGACAGTGATAATCACACTTCTATAAATTCAGAATGGATCTCTCTGGTGAGTAATACATGTTCTTTTGCTATGACCTTACATGTCATGATATCTCACACAGTTCGCTGGTACGGTCATCCGACTATAACTATTTCATATCGCGGGTGTCATATATTGCTGTATACATGCATATAGGTATGATGTCGTTATCTACAAGTATGTGTTGTATATCATGTATAGTCATGGTGGGTCCGTTGCACAAAACTTGCGTTTAATCGCAACTCTTATAAATCAAACGCAAGTCCTTATTGCGCACTTCTGATTGGCTGAAAATAAAGTTGCGTTTGATTTTCCCGAGTTGCGTTCAAACGTAAGTTTTGTACAACGGGCCCCTGGGCAAGCCCAAGGTATTTGGTCACTAATATCCCATAGGATACCAAGTATAATGGAGTTATGAACATTATATTATTGACAACAAATCGTCTGTTGAGAGCCAGAAGGGCGTTAACTCTGTGTTAAAGTATATGAGTTAACGCCCTTCTTGCTCCAAACAGTAATTTTCATTATTTCATACAGATCCCAGCTCTAGTAGGCCTACTTTCTTAATACAATAATCAGAAATACTGATTATTTTTCGAACGTTTCATATCCTGGCAATGTGTGATTTTTATAAAGTTTGTTTACTTACTAGTAGAGAGCCATTTTTACTAGTAAACAAAAAGTTCAAATCACACATTGCCAGGATATGAAAGGTTTGTACCCGCGGCTTGTTATCCATGGTAACGCTATTTTAATGCTCGCCACACTGGTTCTATTTTATAATAGGGATTGACAAGTCCAAGCTGTTTTGTCCAATACGTTACCGACCACATATCAGATAATTAGTATTTCTGATGATTGTTGATTAAACATGATGATGACATATCACGATGTTACTAATTTTTGACATAATTATGTTCCATTGTACATTGTACCGGGGCCCCCTGTTCTGTTTGAGTGTTTTCTTTTATTCGTCAAACCATATATCAACAAAGCATTATTTTCGCGATTAAATCCATTTTAGTCCATACCTATATACCACTATCCTCACAGAGGCGTATCGTCATAGGGTGAAGCTGGCGTACCCCCCCCCCCCCCCCGTGAGGCCTGTGAAAAGAAATACTACTTGCAAGTACGCCTCTAGCACTCAGGGCTGCCTAAATATTATCACTGCATTGCTAACTTACAGGGGGCGGGGCATGGATCCACCCGCCGTCTGCGCTGCCAGGGGGACCAGGCCCACTCCGTTGAGCACTTCCTGGCTACGCCATGATGCAAATAACATGACTTGTTTATTCTTGTCCATTTCAGAAGTAACATACGATTACAACGATGAGTTCAAAGTGACAGCTGACATCAAATCGACCTTCGATCGCCATGGACTCATTATACTAAGGTAGAATATTAAATGTGCTGACGAAGTATTATCCCCAATTATGCCGTATGGATTCATTGTTCGATTTTATTCAAATACCGTCATAACTGTCTGTCTACATAATACAAATGATTGCAATTCTGCTTATTGTTGATAATAATGATATAATTTATTCCATTTCTTTGTTTGTCATTTGAGTAATTGAGAGGTGAAGAGTCAAAGTTCGATAGAAAATTATTATCGTAATCAGTTTGAATTCACATCGCTGTATCAGCCAGGTGGAGAGAGAGAGAGAGGGGGGGGGGGTGTAAAAAAACAAAACAAAACAAAACCAAAAAAAAAAAAAAAAAAAATGGATATCAAAGAAGAGATTTCGTTTAAACCTCCCCACTTGTAAAATTAAGCAGACGTATTATTCTTGTTCAATTTGTCTGCATTTAATATTTTGAACACGATTATTCTATCTTACCCCACAAGGAAAGCGTTGAGTCCAGAAGAAGTCCGTGTGACAAATAGCTTCCTAGAGAACGACAAGGAACGATTGAGCAAAGCTTACGGCCGGACTGACGATGAGGGTCGAAAGGGTATGATGACCCTGTGGAACGACCCCCAGGATGACATCACTGGACTCATCAGTAGGTCGGAGAAGATTGCTGGGACAATGGAAGCGGTGAGATGGAGGGTGATAATCTTTGATGCAGTCATAGTCCGGACAACAACTCCCTGAGCAACTATGCCAGATGATAACCCCCAAAGATAACCTGACAATACAAGCTTTACATTACACATAAATGTTTACAATTCAATCAATTTGTCCTAGGTACGTGGTAGAATAATTATTTTAAACTAGGGTAATTGTCTGAGGGGTATTGTTGGGATGGTAATTATCCTATATGGGATATTTGCAGAAGCGTGGGAGTAGTTTGTCAAGTGGCTGTTAGCCGGGGGCGTTGTCGGGGTGGGGGTGGGGTAGTGTCTTGGAATTATAACAGAGTTGGTAGCAAATTTCGGGGGTGAATGAAGGGTTCATTTTATTATCCCCAATTTGTGGATAGAACTGAATTTTAGTAATGATGAAGACACTGGTGTTCATTGTGATTATCATTAAGATTGAGATGATGTCATTGCTGACGATTTTCGACCTCATCATGTTTGACCATTTTTATTCACGTCTACAGCCCACGAAACCTACAGCACGGAGGTCGGAAGCCCACGGGACCGGCATTGACGGTCTCGTGGGGTGTCGGTCTCATTTGCTGTCGGTCTCGTGGATGCAGTGGTCTCGTGGGATGGTGATCTACTGGGATGTTTCATTATTCACATCGGAAATGATATGCATTTTCAAAATATATACCCGAATCCATCACATTCAATTTGGTAAAAAGGATTGAAATATAGCATTCAATTCACAATGTTGTATAATATTTATATTAGCAGATTCATATAATTATTATTGAATATATCATAAAGAAATGTGAGAAAATTACAACGCCCCGACCGGGATTCGAACCCAGGACCCTGGATTACATGACCAGTGCTCTACCAACTGAGCTATCCGGGCCCCCGTCGACGCAAAGTAACAATCTCACATATAGCCCCTCTCTTTCCATCGAGCGTAGGGGGTACATCCATACCAATTCCATGCGTACGCTATATAATGGCCTACCAATGAGACAGGTCTTCCCTCTAAAGTCGGGCAAATCCATGCCAACGAATTTCTATAGAGGACAATTTAAATTCGTAATTTAATATCATAATTTACTTCAATCCTATCAATTATGATATTTAATTATAATCATTATTATTATACACACACACACACATATATATATATATATATAATAAATATATATATATATATATTCCACTGGATCGGGTATTAGGGAGACACACGACAATGCGGTTTATTTCGTCATAATAGGGACTGGTGTATTAGGCACACACCATGGCATGGGCAACGAGGGAGACAAACAAGTGTCTCCCAAACGAAGATCTAGTGAGATATATAAATTATATATAGTTTTGTTGTTGTTGTTTTTTGTTAGCTTCTTGATGGTGAAGTGTATCACTATCACGGCAAGCTTATGTTGAAGGAGGCGAGGACAGGTGGAAAACATGTCTGGCACCAAGACTATGGGTAAGACAATAGCTCGTTGATATAGCAGTTGCGCAGCGTGGGTCGATCTAACCTTCAATCAAGGCGGCTGTGCTGCTCTGTCGATCTCCTGGTCGATCTTCGAAACGCGCGGAATAGTTCTCTGATTACACGGGAAGTCGACACACGCGTACAGCTGTGCTGAAGCAAATCTTCCCGTGCAATAATCAGAGGATGATTCCGCGCGTTTCGAGGATCGACCAGGGGGTCGACAGAGCAGCACAATCGCCTTGGTTAGAGGCTAGGGTTGATCCAATCTCTGATCGAGAGAAGCGGGTGGGGTGGCACCGGTACTATTCGTTTAATGAAGTGCAAATTAAGAAGGCCACCGATTAAATGGAGGGGCGGGTGGTTCCTATCATCTTCTTCCTTCCCCCCTTTCCAATTTGGGGGCACTTGCGACGCCAATGCTCTTTGGTGCACGTTTTCCGTTGGCTTTCAAGGCTTACATTCCCAATCTCATCGATTGAAACATTCTTTGGAATGAGTATACTTTTTGTATTTGCATTTTGAGGCATATACTAAATGAAATGCTCACATGAGCTATGAAACATATCGAAATCACGACGGGACATGTCTAACGTAAATTGTTGCATTTGATTTGGTGTATGCTTCTTTTTGACAGACAGAATATATCATTAGATCAGAATCTTGTTATGTTTTCACCTCGTTTTGATAGCTTTCCTATTTCGTTTGTTTACATTGTAGGGAAACAGACAACATCATGGTAATATTGATTAACATTCGTTTAACAACCACTTGAAATATAAATTATGAAATTTGCAAAATATTTTTTTTTTCAAAACGGATGGGGCGAAGAAAAGACCCCGCAGTTTTAAATCTTATGTTTATATTATTTTCAATATATTAGATATTGGTACCGAAACGGCTGCATGTATCCAGATATGGGATCTGTCTTTATGGCGATCGACAAATGCGAGAAAGCGAATGGATGCTTGGAGGTAGGTTTACTAGTTTGACGAGATTTCAGAGGAGAAAATGATGAGGAAGCTGAATTGAAGATCGGTAGAAAAAAAAATTTAATAGAAGAGAAATCCCACATAAAATAAATCCAGGGGAAGGCTGGGCAAAAAAATTGGTCCCAAATTCCGGAATGACACTCGCACTAAACAAAACCTCCCGAATTTCCTAATTACTCTGGCTCTATTATAATAAAAGACCTTTTTGCAAAATATGAAGAAAAAATGATCTAAGATAAAGCTTTATAATGATAATTTTGTTTAGAAAGACCCCTATAAATTCGTTCTTTTTAGTATTTTTTCACTGCTTTGTGATTTGATTCAATAGAAATAAGAACATCAGAATCTTAAGAATTAATTCCAAATGTTTGAAATGTTCTGAAATTGACTTCCAATACGAGGTGATTCCCGGTTCGCATCATCTGGGTCGAGTCGACCACAACTTCGTCGGTGAGCAGACAGGCGCCGACATGGAACGCGTGGAATGGGCCAGGAAAAAGCTCGGTCACGTGTACGTTGAGATCGAACCCGGTGATGCTATCTTCTTCCATTCCAATGTCCTCCATGCAAGTGGGCGGAACGACAGCGATAACCGACGTTGGGTCCTTATCGTCTCGTACAACCGGGCGGACAACGATCCCGTCTACGAGCACGTGCACCATGCTCACTACACACCGCTCAACAAGGTGACCAAAATGAAGATGATGATGTTGGGTGTGGCTAACAGGGGAGGGTGACTTTGTTGTTGTTGTTGTTGCTTATTGGAAGATCTTCGGCCAACTTGTCGGCAAATTCGAATCGACCCCCCCATACAAAAAGGTCTTGCGACGCTGATGATGATGATGATGATGACGACGAAGAACAAGAAGAACAAGAAGAACAATGCAATGACGCCGTTGACGATGATAATGGTTGATATGAAGATGTTCGGATAATACGGTTTTAACAATAATTGGGGACTGGTCAAAACGAGCTACTCGAAAGAAAAAAATTACAGTTATAATGTTACATTAAAGAGTTGAATTCGTTGTGTAATTTCGTTTTAAACAGGATCGACTTAATTTTCTTTATATATAATGACATATGGCAAGTTTTACCTTAAGAGTTCGAGAGAGAGGAGGGGGAGGGGGATTTTTGTAATCTTCATTACTGATGAAATTGTATTTCCACACTGCACTATATATATATATATACCATCATCTATTTCCCTTCCTTCTTCCCTTTTCTCTCCCATTCACTCCTTTTCTATTTTTGGTCCCCCCCTCTCCATCTCTCTCTCTCTCTCTCCCCCCCCCCCCCTCTCTCTCTCTAATTGTCTATCTACTCATCGTTCCACATTTCTTCCCCATCTTTCAAACATAAGCACTCTCCTTTTCTCATTCTCTCCCTCGCTTGTTCTGTCTCAAATATTTGTCTTTCTTTCTTTCTCTCTTTCATCCAGATACCAAGCAATGAAATACTGTCATCCGCCAACGGTCTGAAAGGTTAACGGAATTAGGGATTGAAGTCATATCAAGTCTCTAATGACTGGATGTTGAAAAGAGCTCATATAGAGTCTCCATGAGTTTGACAATAGGACCAGGGCCCTCTTGCATAAAAAGTTGCGATTAAACGCAACTCAAAAAATTAAACACAAGTCCAAAATACGCGATCCTGATTGGTTGAAAATGAAGTTGCGTTTAATTTTTTGAGTTGCTTTTAATCGCAACATTTTATGCAAGAGGCCCCAGTTTGCTTAATCAATTGTACAGGCAAACAAATAGAGAAATCAGTATTTCTTGTACAATATTTTGCATTAGTAGTGACAATCAATTCATGTTATATTTTTATACACACCTGGATGCAACAATAGGGTGTCCCCCCACTTGAATAGAATTCCTGTGAGGATTGGCGCCCATGCAATCCAATGTGTACCTTGTTTATCATATTGCTGAAAACAAGTTGCCAATTTTTCATCTTCAATACAACAACTCAGGAATTTAGATTTATACCTACATGTAAATGATACAGGAATGAAAATATTTCAGTTTGAGGCCAATAATATTTGGTACCGGCATTTAGAATAATTGTAAATGAACTATCACTTTGACATGTTGCTCGATTGTCATAGATATTGACCAACACTAACCGACCCGGCGGGTCTTTTAACTGTTCAAAACCTACAGTACAGTAAATGAAAAAGGTATCCCCCCTCCAACTTCTAATTTTATACCCAAAAGGCACTTGAAAAAAATCTGTATCGTCAAGAGTAAATGAACACGTACAAACGTCATAACCATATTTTTTTCTTATTAGAGATTTTTCTAGTGACTTAGCTTTAAAAAATTGTGATCATTTTTTTTTTTGGGGGGGGGTCAGAAATTTGTAGGAAATGCGCCCCCAACCCCTTACAGAATTCTGCCGACAGATAACATTTAAATCTTAACGGTTAGTGTTCAGTTGTTGGCATGGTCTGTACGGGTTTTCAAACTTTTGCATCACTATGAAATTTTAACGAATAATTAAAAATGCTACATCTGAAATAGTTAACCTGTCAGCTACTTAATATTTGAAATGCTGTGTATTAATGTAAATGCTGAATCATTTATTAATCTTTGTATTTTATATACATGTACCTGTAATCAACATGTTCACTTCACTTCACTTCATATTGCAAGCTTTGTAATCTTTTACGCTATTAAAGAAAATTTTTAAACTTACATATATGTTTAATAATGTAAAAATTGAATTAAAAAAAATAAGTGAAAAATAAAATGTCGGATATCATATCACATTCACAATGACTGACATATGGTAAAGGGTAGTTACATAGTAGTTGCTTTGAAGGCAGCATTTGTTAGAATTTAGCACAAAACATTTAATTTCAGGACCACTTTTATACCTCTTCTGTATACCTCATCTGTATACCTCATCTGTACAAGGACAATAAGGTTTGTAATTTCTCATTCCAACATATACAATTGTATTGTCAAAGAAATGAAACAAACTTTAGAAACTAATGAAATAAAATGATTATTTTGCATAAATGTAGTTGTATTGTTTTACTACTATTACTACATGTACCGATACGTGTACATGTATTAAGGTCCGTCCTTTTCATCTATATGTAGAATTGGTGTAACATTACTTTCTCCCCAATTCTTACTTCAATGCCACCTTCAGTTTTAACTTTTAAAGGATGAAACTAACTTAGGGGTTTCAATTATTTGTTTTGTAAAAGACAAGAATATTGTTTATATAGAAGAAGAAGAAGAAGAAGAAGAAGAAGGGAAGAAGAAGAAGAAGAAGAAGAGAGAGAAGAATGAGGAGAAGAACTAATAGGAACACAGTTTTGATAATACAGTGTAATAAAAACAATAACATGAGCAGGTCTAGAAAAGGAATACACAATTTCATCCACAACATCTTACTGAATGAACATTTAATTAAATTCATAATGATTAATCATAACATTTGTTCATTTCCTTGCATCAGATTGTACAAAATATGACAATTTTCCGGAATCTAACATCACAATTCATAACCACATGTACATTGCTATTGCCCACATAGAGTGACCATGTCAGTATCACAGAATTAATTTGATAACAGTCCAGTTTCATATGTTAGTAAAATTCAGAGAATATCTGAAAGAGATTTGCATAAATCATGAGAGAATACATAATCATTGTCTACCTGGACGTGTTTTAAATGAAACTGAACAATACCTGATGTTCAACGATTGACCTTGGTATCGGATAGGATGATGCTAACATGCAAAATGAACACACAAAAAATGTTTAGACCAGGGCCCCCGTTTCATAAAACTTGATATCTATAACAAGTTACAATTACTGTTATAAGCTACTGAAATCCTTGCATCTGATTGGCTGAGAGCAAATTTACCATAGATATGTGGCAGTTGTTATTAATAACAAGTTTTATGAAACAGGGCCCAGACATGTAGATGGTAAGGGATGGAACCATGACTCTTATCTATGTGCAAATTAAACAGGTGAAAAGAAAATACTGTATTACTCACAGGAGCTGCATGGGATTTCCTGTGGTAAAATAAGATTTCCTAGCAAAATCGATGTCAATGTATTTTATTGATAAATCTATCTATCATACTTTTTCAAGAGCTCATTCTAAGTTTTCCAGGGGGGCGTTTCATCGGGGTCATCCCTATAGCTAGAAGGTCCGATAGTTAGCGGGTCCGATAGACCGACACCCAATAGATAGAAGGTTCTATAGACCGAATGTACGAGAGGGTCCAGTAGGCAGAAGGTTCTATAGACCGAATCGGCAGGAGGGTCCGATAGTCCGAAGGTTTTATAGATCGAATGATCAACGGGTCAGATAGTCAGAAGGTCCAATAGATAGAAGGTTCGATAGACCGAATGTACGAGAGGGTCCAATAGACAGAAGGTTCTATAGACCGAATCGGCAAAAGGGTCCGATAGTCCGAAGGTTCAGTAGGGGTCCAATAGTTAGAAGGTCCGATAGACCGACAATAAACAGTGGCGTATCCAGGATTTCCCAATAGGGGGGGGGGGGGGGCGCCAGGAATTATTGATCGCCGTCATGGGGGAGGGGTCTTTGAAGGGCTGAGATGCAAAATAGTGCTATATGTGACCAATTTTGAAGCCTATTTAATGAACAATATTTTCAATTGGAATGAGGATTTTTTTTTTGCTAGTTTTGTTTTTTTTACGACGGCCAATGGGGGGGGGGGGCGCCTGTTGCGCCCCCCTGGATACGCCACTGATAAATACGTAAAAAGGGTAAAATAGTGGATAAAATGAAGTGGGTAAAAAATAAGTGGTTAAAGTAAGTGGGGGCATTCCAACCAAAGAAAAAGCAAAAAAAGGAAGAGGTTGAAAAGTAAAGAAGAAAAGAAGAGAAAAAGAAAAGAAATCGGAAAGGAAAGAGAAGAAAACAAAAATTCAAAAACTTCGCTCACTAGCATTATTAGGGTTATTTTCCAATGCCCATTATATTTTCACTATTGATATTAATTAGTTATTAATATAATCGCCATATTTATGTATATAAACCAATGCCAATTATATTAATAAGTCATATTCTTATGGAAGTTATTTGGTTTGCATCTTGAATCTCTAGCTAATGTTATGCTATTTTTCTAATCAAAGAATGTTAGCAACATAACTGAAAAGAATCGGGCGGCAAATTGACCTGAAGGGGCTAAAGAGATGAATTTTCAGAAATAATGGCCTGTGACCAATAGTCTCTTCCCAATATGAGAACGGAAGATGCCGATAACATGTTACACAGATTGTGAGAACGGAATAACAATACGATAGAACCTATTCTCAGGATACAAAATTCTTCTTTTTTTTTTGTCTCTCTCTCTCTCGTTCGCTCGCTTTGCTCGCTCATACAATCAAGAAACTAGGCCTAGATTGTTTCTTGCAGCAAGCACCTCTTACGTCCTGCAGCAACAAGAAGCCCGAATATTATGATATTCGGGCTTCTTGTTGCTGCAGGACGTAAGGAGTGAGGTATCCGACTATTCTCGAATTCCCCCACCCCCCCAAAAAAAATGGTATAATTTACCCGACAGAGTCCACAGACTAAAATTTGCCACAAGGTAGTAGTATGGATGTAGTCGGTGAACATTCAAAAAAGTATAAAAGTTGACATCATAGCTGGTACGAAAATATCACCTGACAACCCTAAAAAAAAAATGGAAACGCCCCCCCCCCCCCCTCCCAAGAAGGTGGTAGGGTCTAATTGAAACAATTTCATTTTTATCGGGCAGGATCTTTTGTTGTCAGAATCTTATCTTTTGTTACATTTAATGAAAATTCAACTATAAAGTGTGCCCCCATAAGATTTATTTGTTTTAAAAAAAACACAAGTGTTTGAAGGGGATGCCCTTTCCTCAGCTTGCTCCACTAGAAAAAAATGCTTCGGGGCTTTAGTGTGCACCATATAATTAGATTTCCATGTTTCAAACAATGGTCAGCGTTCCCCAATGCCAATACATCGGTTTAGTGGCAAACTTAACCGGGGGGGGGGGGGGGGGGCTGAGCTGCATGGGTGGACCACCCCCGCTCCACGGTGATGATGATGATGATGATGCTCTGATAAAAATACTTTTTTTGGGGGGGGGCGGGGGGGGGAGGGTGGGCTTACAGACCTAGTGCATCGGTTTATTACAATACACATAGAAAAAGATAAGGCATTACCCTTTTCCTTTTATGAGATAAAACTATTAAAAACTTAGTGTATTCACTTAGTTTACCGTTTTTACGTTATTGTCGGTCTATCGGACCTTCTAACTATCGGACCCCGACTGAACCTTCGGACTATCGGACTCTTTCGCCAATTCGGTCTATAGAACCTTCTGTCTATCGGACCTTCTGACTATCGGACCCCGTTGGACATTCGATCTATAGAACCTTCGGACTATCGGACCCTCCGCCGATTCGGTCTATAGAACCGTCTGTCTATTGGACCCTCTCGTACATTCGGTCTATCGAACCTTCTATCTGTTGGGTGTCGGTCTATCGGACCCGCTAACTATCGGACCTTCTAGCTATAGGGCTGTAACCGTTTCATCAAGTGTCTTGTCGGTGAATTTTACCGACAAATTTTCTCTCAGCCAATCAGATGCAAGGATTTAGTAGCTTACAACAGTTATTGCAACTTGTCATTGATGCCTAGTTTCTCTTGAATTAAGGTACAAATGGTATATATGGAGTGACAATATTTGTTGGGCTCAAAGACATTACAGATGCACTGGCAATGAAAACAATTTAAAGGGTACCACTACTAAATCACCAAAAATATCTTGCTCTGTATGTTAGAGGTTCCATGTCATTATACAATATTCAAAATATGGGCTTCAAATATTACTTCTATAAAATATTTTTTTCTATAAAGAGATATTGCAAATTTAATTACACTCTCTATAAGTCTAAAAGCGACTCATAAGCAGACTACTCGACGTTCCTGTATGCGACCTAAATAAGGGCTCGTGCGTAACCCAACTTGGTGTTCGCCTTCATATTATCCTTTATTTCCTTTATACTCCTGGGCCCCGTCTTATAAAGAGTTGCGATTGATTCAAATCGATCACAACTTAAATTTAATCGCAACTGTGTACTTAAGAGATATGAGTTGCACTTCATTTTAAGTTGCGATCAATTAAAATCAGTCGCAACTCTTTATAAGACGGGGCCCTGAACTGTTGACCTATAGAATGCCAGATAAAGTTCTTTGAGGTTGATTTTATACTTTCTAGCTGTACACAAATTATTTTTTCAGGTGATTGGTACACTTTAATGAGCTCCACCGTATTGACAAAAACTCTTAAATGACATGATGGTGAAAGCTGTTGAACTTAACAAACTGTCTACTATTTCATTCACTCTAATTCCAAATAATCCTCCGACTTATTCAGACTCATTCACCTATGATGAGATAAACCACTGCGTTTATTTTTACATGTAAATAACTGGCAAGAGGGGATGAAAAAAGCAGCAGCAAGCAACAAAGGCCCCTAAGTGTCCTCACTTATTTGTGTGTTATAGGATATAAAAACTGTGAAGCGCATTACGCTTTAAAAAAAAAAACCCATGGGAAACCATGTCATATGTGAATGAGCCTGTAGCGTCCTCATAGTCCCGCACAATCATACCTAAGGCCTGAGACTTAACTGGGAATTACACAATACCTTCAAATTCTTGAAGTTCATCATCGAAGCGCCTTCCTCCATCTCTGAAGGAACAACTCCTTTACAGTAATGCAGAAACTGCTTTCAGTGAAGGAATGCGTCCCATTTGTCGGTGTTAAAGTACATTTCAGATGTCACAGATGAGGTTCACGGGGATCTATCATGTCTCTGCATTTGTTTGAAACTCCAGTTTTTCAAATGTCTGTGTGACAGTGTCCAACATTTCATTGAGCTTTATAGGATCTTGCAGTTCATGAGGTTCAAGTCCCAGAGCCTGAATGGATTTCTCCTTGCTGCTGTATTCACGCAGGATGTAATTTGTACCAGCCTTCAAAGTATAAGAGAGAGGGAGAGGGATAATTAGAGCGACATTCAGAGACAAGATATCATAGTAAGATAGATGCAGACACCACAGGGATAACTTTGAAGATACAGAGAGAGAAAGAGAAAATTCGAAAAGAGAAAATGAGACCAGAAATGTGGATAGAAGGAAAGAGAGACATACAGATATAGAAGAGACAGCAGGAGAGAGTAAGAAGAAAGAGAGAGAGAGAGAGAGAGAAATGGTCAGACTCTTAGAGAGACATATAACACACCTGCCAACCCGGAAACCCAAGAAATAGGGACCAATGACAAGGCAGAGGCTGAAAATAGGGACAATTCCGAGTTCCCTATACATTACTACAGACAGATATTTGCAAGAATATGGACACAGTGGTAAACAATGGCTCTTTCTTTTACCAAAAATCAGGATTGTCTCTGTTAAATAGGGACAGTTGGCAGGTTTGATATAGGGAGAGGACATGAAATAGATAGAAAAGAGGCAAAGACATACACTGAATGGAGAAAAAGAATTAGCAAAGAGAGAGAGATACAGAATGACAAAAAGTAAAATTTAACATCACTCAATTTTTCTGTATTTGAAGTCTTTTCTAAAACCTGTACCCCAGGTATATCATTGGAAATACCCTCAAAATAAACAGAAAAGACATTTGTGAGTTGACTCGTAAACATACCCATAACCACTTGTATAGAAAAGGGCCCTCACGGAACCAAAGGTCACGTTGGGTTCCTTGTGCGCATTTATATGTTATGCTTTGTTTCCTTCAAACTCCAGTTATTTGAGGTTGATTCTAGCTTGACACAAATTATTTTCTTAGGTTCATGTAATTGGTATGCTTTCAGTAAATTGGTGCTTACTGTTTATGTCCATCAGCACTCATCAGGGGCGGATCCAGGATTTTGTTTAAAAGAGGGGGCACAGTGCCAGAAAAGTACACAATTAAGGGGCCATTTTTTTTTCATCGTGTACTTAAGGTATATCAGTTGGGTTTCAAAAGAGGGGGCATGGGCCGGTTTTCCCCCCATTTAGATCCGCCACTGGCACTCATGTCATGTTAGTAATCGCTCCAAGTGGCATTTGTGGCAAGTGATAATAATAATTATTATACTGAATATTTAGCAGCGCTAAAAATGAAAAGTACCGTACTTTGAAAGGCTAAAATAAAGTAGAAAATCCTTGCTAGTTAACATACCTCATGATAACATCTTGTATCATTGTCAGTAATCGCTCCAAGTGGCATTTGTGGCAAGTGATAATAATAATTATTATACTGAATATTTAGCAGTGCTAAAAATAAAAAGCACCATACTGTGAAAGGCTAAAATAAAGTAGAAAATCCTTGCTAGTTAAACATACCTCATGATAACATCTTGTATCATTGATGCGGACAAGAACTCCATCTACTCTTAAAAAGAACCTCATCAGGAGAAAGAAACTCGATTGCATAACTCTCTGAAATAAAAGAAAATCCTTGAATGTGTCAAAAACAACTCTAAAATAAATATCACTGATGCTGACAACTACTCCATCTACTCTTAAAGAAGAACCTCATCAGAAGAAAGAAACTGGACTGCTTATCTCTCTGATAGACAAGCAAAAAGTAATGACATCACACAGAAACCTTTGCAAAAGATGGTGGAAGTTTTGGTTCCAAGACTCTGATCCAAGACTTGATTATCCTTGAAATTTTCATAGTACAAGAGCAACTGTAAGATACTACAATAACAATTTTATTTCTATGTTATATCCACTGCATTAAGATACAAGGACAATATTTCACATGAAAATATTATCATGCTCTTTGTTTCTGAGAGCTTCCTTTTCCAAAATTTGCAAACAACAATATCCTACAGATGTGCCAAAATGTGGAAAAGAAAACCATCTAGCTACTTACTATTTTTACACTGAGTATAGCACTACCATTATCTGCCAATTCGTCCTCGAACAGTGGCATGTCCTCAAAGAAAAAGATCTTTTCTCGAACTTTCAGCTTTTCAATGTCTATCCTTTCATCTGTCTCAGTAACCTGCGGAAAGGAAGGAAGGGAGATATGTAAGGTATGAAGAATATCAAAACCTCATAGACTCAGTTTCTTCCTACTTCACAGTGCACATCTACAAATACAAGCATGCATGTGTTTTTTAAATACTTTTTAGCAAGTATAATGCAAAATTAGTCAATATGATTGCTAATGTTAAATTATCAAATGAGACAACAAGTGTACAAGTTCGTACCTCTTAAATGTGGCTAGCTTGTGACAATAGGTCTTACATAGTAAGTATCAAATATTTATGTCTTTAAGTGCACTTTCAAAGAGAGTTTGGGTATATCATTATTGGCTGAAGCAATAATCATGGAATTTCTTCTTTTAAAACCGGTACCCATTTGCATCACCTGGGTCTAGTGTGGCAAATGCAGCTTCATGTTTTGCCAAAATGCAATCCAATAACTTGTATATATTAGTTGGTTAAATAAACACGGTCAAAGATATGCTTACCTTACACTGACATCCATTGGAGTCTATGAGGGTACCTATGTAGTTGGTTGTGTAGGTCCAGTCAAATGGTTTGATCACCTTGGAGATGAATTCACAGTCGCTCCTAAAAGGATATCAATCAATGATGACGTATCAGGGAATGAAGACAAAATAACAAGAAATTCATAGAGTGAACATGCAGGGATGTATTCCTTCCATTTATATACATTTTAACCCGTTGGAGACAATTGACCACATTTTGTGGTTTGGCTCAATAACTTTTGATTCAGAGCTCTAAAAAATATACCAGATGCATGAGTACACAGAGCAAAAATTTCTGCACACACTATGTCCATTTTGGTTGCATGACTATACTGCGCTTGATGCAAGGAATTCTAAAAAGGAGAATAAGTTTTAAAATCCTTAAATTGGCAACACATTGAGAGGTTCAAAATCATTGTTTTTTATCAAATTTGGCAATTTGTTCAACTTTTCGACAAAATTCTTAACCATGTATATTGTTTGCAGAGACATTGCACCTTATTAGAACCATGTAGTGCTAAAATAAAAATTTTATTGTTGCCAATTTGAAGAACAAAATGTGATCAATTTGCCCTGAAATAATTCCGGTCCTGAAAGGGATAATACATACATGTATATTCACTTTGTATTTCTCGTGTAAAGTAGAGCCCACTGTTTAAATTTCTTGGTGATGAAAATCAATGTTCCTCATTCATCTAACTAAAGTAGCCCAAAGAAATTTCAAAGTGAAAAGGAATCTTGGCCTTAGAGATTTAGTGATTAAGACTTTTAAAGGTTTACAGAATAGGCCTATGAGAAAGCTCAGTCGCTGTTACCTCTCTCCCCCCCCCCTCCCTCTCTCTCTTGGAATCATTACCTGGTAGACAAGGATAATCATCATAGTATATATACATTGAAAACCTTAGCCTACATACATGAACAAAAGGAAAGGGTCATACAATTAATCAATGTAATTGATTAGATGATCTTTGAAATTTCCCTCAATAAGACTACCCTACCCTCAGTTTCTTGTATATTGACTACATTTTTAAGAGAAAAGAAAATCACTCATTGATTTGATCCGATTTGTTGCTAGAATCGGAAATGTTGGTGATTACTGATCATACCTCGCCTCTCTCCATGTATCAGCAGCAGCTACTTTCATGGTATCATTCTTGTTATCAACCAGTCGGAGAGCATCTATGGTGTTAAACTCTAGCCCAAACCCTCCAGAGTGCTGGATCCGAAGAACATTATCTCCAAACGTCATCTCGGGTAACTGAGGGAGCTCTAGCTCTTCCTCATGCCTGCACAAGTAAACAAAAGGAGTAAAGTAGTTTTACATACAAATACAGGGGAAATATTTAGCAAGAAATCAATCTACATTTTGTTAAAGTAAAATCTGCAAAAAAATGGTTAAAATGGCAGAAGACTTGCTCCCTTACTAGATGTGTTATTTGATTCTTCATTATTCATACAGTCATATTCTATAGTACAAGACTACAAATTTACATTTTTATCAATTTAGGCCTACAGGCTACACCAAGCAGAATTCACGGAATTTGAACAAATGGGCAGAAGCCGTGCAACAGAAAATTTAACTTTATAGACTAAAAATTCTGCAGATATTGTGATCTCAAAATCTGATGCGGACAATTGAATAAAAAATAAAAATATTTATAGAAAATAGGGGTCTACATGGTCTAACATTAGATTAATAAATACTAAATTCAGCTGTCATGGCATGATCATGATGGCTGTAAGATGATTTAATTATTAAAATACTTTGTTATTAATTATTATGAACTCCTTTTTATCAAGTTTATCACGTACAAGGTTATGCATGTGTATCAATGATCAATCATCATGTTCATCATCACTCATCAACTTCCAACTGAACAGGTTCATTATGTTCATAATCAAACTAAACTAAAGTCAAGCTTGTGACTTGTGTATGTCATGTAGGCCTAGGCCTAACTTGTTAGGCCTAACTTTTACATGTATTAGCGATGTCAACGGGGTCGCACTTAACACATTTCCTATTCTGCCGACGTGTTAAAATGTCAATTTTCATCGAAGCACTGTGGCTATATTTTTAGCATTAAATTTTTTTAAAAATATCAATAAAATGCACTATATATTACTAAAAACAAAAAGTTTAATTTGGCTCATCAAAATGATCGGGAAACTTGCATTTGATGACATTATCGCGGAGCTCCACATTACACAAAGTGTCTCATGCGAGTCGCCATCTTGAATAAAGTGACCCCAAATTATTTCTGCTTCCGGGTTGGTTTTTTCTCTCTAGCCTCGTTATATGACGTCATTTTGAAGAGATATTTTCGTCATTTCATATACACATGTTATACATGCGAAATGACCAGTCAAAACTTGACGACCAGTTTGTTTTCCCCCTAGAAATCGTGTATTTTGGCAAGTTTGGAAAAAAATGCATCGATTTTGTGACTTTGGACCCTGTTTTCTATGATAAGATCTCAGGGGTTTTTAAAAAACCGGTCTTTATTTGATTTTTGTGGATGTTTTTAACCTAGAAACCACTTGCATTTACAGTAAAAACCTGTCGCATTTTGTCGCAACTGGGGTAAACTAGTCGGTGTCAGGAGATCTCTCTGGCATTTTCGGGAGGTTCGCAGGTTCCTATATTTCAAGGCCACCGTACCTATATTGTACGTGTTGTGTTTACTTCATTACCCTGCCGTTTTTGCAATTGATTTCCACAATGATCTTTTCAAAAATAAGTTTTCTTTGCTCAGTACTTGCAAAACATTTTTTTTCCTTCCAATTTAAAATGTGTCACCTCAACAGTATTTTTCCTGAATGCAATATTATATATATTTAGAATATTTAGAATTACTCTAGTCTAGAATAGAGTCTAGGCCTAGTTATTGTTTCAGATCTTTAAATTCTAGACAAAGTCCAAGTTCTAATTCGGCAATGAATTCAAATTCAATTCAATTCAATCTTGTCTTGAGTTTAATTATATAATGATGAAGAAGATGTTGGGTTTCGCCTTCGAAGTACAAATCAAATGTTTACAAATGCATGTATACATGCATGCATGTATGTTTGTTGCAAAACTTATGTCATGAATTATAAATTATTCATTAGTCTATTTAATTTAGAGAGGTTAATTATTATTATTATTAATTATTATTCATTATTAATATTATTAATAATATTAATGTTAGGCCCTAATCAGAACATTGGCATATGCCTAATTGATGTATAAACTATAATGAAATTAAAGTTAATTATAATTATTATTATGATTTGAATTGGAAATGTAATTTTACAATATTTTCAGGCCATTATGATATTATCCAGCACTGCAGCAGTGGATCCAGGATTTGAAAATTGGAGCGGAGGGCCAAAATTCAATGTATTTTTGGCCCAATTCTATGACAGAACCCCCCCCCCCCCCCCACCCCCACCCCTTGGATCCTTCACTGCCACTGGTTTAAAGCCTATGAATATGTTCTTGTTATCAATATAATATTTGAGTTATTAACAAGGTTCTTAAGTATCAAATTTAATAGTTCTGAAATCTAATGTTGCTAATTTGATGAGACGAAAATCTCTTGATTAATGGAAAATAATTTTGATTTTTTTTTTTTTTTTTTTTCTTGTCTTGCTTTCCCCCCTACCTGTGATAACTTTTATTATATTTTCAAATTATTACCACTCGACTTTTTGGAGTCTTCCTCGGTAACTGTGAATGAAAAAAAAAACTGGATGAAAAACAATGGAATAAGTTAAGTACAGTTAACCTTGCCCAAGTCAAACTCACATAATTCAAATAATTGTCTAAGTCAAAGGTCTTTTAAAAGTCGATCTTCTCTTTAGATTCTATTGTTTTTAACCCTTTTTAAGTCGAAGCTTTTTTCTTGAGTCCCAACTGATTTGACTTCGGGAAGGTTGACTGTATGAGATTAAGTGCGGAATAATCAAAGGAAAAAGAATGCATGGATTATAAAAATTCACATTTGTAATTGTATGTTTCATTGAAAATCCTAATCTTGATCAGATTTGGAGCTCACTTTTCCCTCCGGTAACTTGAATTGTAAGTGATACAGCTTCTATTGGGAACTTGCTATAGTAATATTTTTTTGTCTCTACATGCCTTATAGAAACAGCTTCATTTTGGTGTATAAAACCATATTTTTTTGTTTGGAAAACCTGCATAGGGGGGTAATAGAGTAAGGAGAAGCAGTTTTCCATAAATTGCCGCAGAAGACATACGGTTGAGTGCTACATTCAACAAGCCATAAGTCATAACTCAGTAACGAAACATCCAATTTCAATTATCTCTTCACCACTGGATTTGTCTCGCCAAGACCTTTAATATGATGTATGGTTTGCCCATATTTGATTAAAAAAAAAAAATTGGTGTAACATAGCTACATGTATGTTAACTCCAGGGAGCTCCAACGCGCAGCGTTGGAGCTCCAGGTACAACTATCCAAAGTCGACCTAGCCCATTTTATGGCTAAAAGCATCGCTTAATTTCGGCAGGTAAGATAGAAATTTGTACTTACACTTCAAGAGAATTACAGTAACTATGTAGCAGGATCTTTGATTTTACGATTTAACGATTGTTTCGATGAAAAAAATGGAATTTCCTCGCCGAGCCGATCTTTTCCCCGTACTGTACCGTCGATTCAAATGACTCGATCGCACTGTGTGATCGAGTCAGCGACGTATATACGGTACATTACACACATTGCGATCGAGTCATTTGAATCGACGGTACAGTACGGGGAAAAGATCGGCTCGGCGAGGAAATTCCATTTTTTTCATCGAAACAATCGTTAAATCGTAAAATCAAAGATCCTGCTACATAGTTACTGTAATTCTCTTGAAGTGTAAGTACAAATTTCTATCTTACCTGCCGAAATTAAGCGATGCTTTTAGCCATAAAATGGGCTAGGTCGACTTTGGATAGTTGTACCTGGAGCTCCAACGCTGCGCGTTGGAGCTCCCTGGAGTTACATGTATGTTAGTTGTTACTTGTTAGGCCTAGGGCCTAGGCTACTGTGTTATTTATGTTAATATCAAAATTCAGATCATAGACATAAATAATTATTCTCAGCATGCATAAATACTCACTTAGTTACCACATCTGTCTTGGAAATGTGTGCTTTTGTACTGGTTATTGTCCAAGGCCCAAAGCTGAATGATTCTGTCTTTTTCCCACTTTTACAAGCCACATTTTCTGTTTGCTGCTGTGCCATTTTGTTTTTCAAAAATTTCAGTGATCGTACCGTCATCACAGGGCTATATCTGAAGTTAGCCGAGTTGATCCCGAGTCAATCTATACACGTTGCCAACTTGAGGGAGCCTATGACTAATAATCGTGCAGTGTATGCCAGAGACGTATATGCAAAGTACACGTGTGCTTTGGTGGTGGTGGTGGCAGGGCCCTGTTTAACGGGAATAAAATAATTTTTGATAAAGTTGGTTAAGTGCGTTATCGTGAAATGATATAATGGGGCCGGCGAGTGGGGGTGGGGTGGGCCACGGAACCGGAGGGGGGGGGAGGGGGGGGGGGGCTGAGGGCTGCACCCCAGTAGACATATTTCATAAAATCTTCAAAAAAGGTTCAAAAAATTGTCAATAATGAAATAATGAAATCAAATCAGCCCCCACTTTCGGCGCTCCGCGGCCCCTGGGCCTTAAGTTAGAAGGAGTGGAATCATCGCTTGAACCAGTCGGAATGTCGGACACCTTACTACTTCATTTCAACTCTGAAAATATCACCGTTTAATCTACTGTAGAATGGAGTACTTATGCAGATAAGTAAAACGCACCTCAATAGTGAGAATGTACTTTGAATATTTTTTTGAATAATTTTTTTTCAGGGGACGGGGGTGCGGTTTCTTTCAGTACAAGAAATAATCATTATTAATTTTAGCAAGTAGACCTTAAAGACCTCAGCCTGACCGAATTTTGAAATACACCCTTTATCCACGGGGAGCTATATATTTTCTGAACAAATTGAAACCAACTTCATGAGATTTCGTTTCCTGTGGAATGAGTAACAGCGTCCCGAATGTTGAGTCCCGGTGGTTTGGGCCCCGTCTCTGAGGAACGCTACTTTGCGGGGGGTGAAAATTTGATGACGACATATCGTGTAGACGCACTCGGAGCTGTATACATGACATGTCGTCACACGTCTAGCGACCCCCTGCAGTGTTACGCCATAGGGAGGGGGCGGACCAAAAAAATTATCTTTTTTATTTTTTATGGATAAACGGAGACGAAAATTTATGAATAACCAGGGTAATTATATTCTTTGTTTACTAAGCTTTACGTCAATATATGGTTGTTTTGGGTCAGGCTGAGGTCTTTAATATTCACTGCATCTTAGCTTTGGCCTGCCTGTCAGAGGTTCGTCCGACCCACCAACAACACGCCAACACGAACATGAATGAATGAATGAATGAATGAATGAGTTTATTACCAAATCACAATGATACATACATATTGGTAAAAATCACAATAACGTCTTGGTAAAGGGAGCTAACAAATAGCAGATGCTAATCGAGGTTAGCCCCGTAAAATTGATTACATAAATCAATAGCAAATTAATTGAAAATGTACATCACATATATCTTTTTTTTTTAATAACACATATACATTATATACAATCAATAAAAGTACATGTAGTAATAACAGTACAACAACAACAACAATAACGACAATAATAACGAATATCAAGTGAGCTTAAAATAAAATGAATGGTAATTCTAAAATTGATTTTCAAGTTGGTATTCTCCAATTAAGTATTCATGTCGACTGACGAAAAGAAAATCTCCTGCTTTCTATCTAATATGTTTATGTTATCAAAGTTGAAGTACCATTAATTTGAATGCCATATGTACATGGCAGGTATAGCTAGCTGAGTTCGTTCAAAAGCTGTAAACAGATTTGAAATGAACCAGTGGTTAGTTGAAATGTAACATTGTAAATGACAAAACTAGGAATTTTGAGAAACGTTATTTGCAGTATTTAAATGCATTGACCGGCCTACTCAACAGGCCCTCAAACCACAATTGACAACGGCCCTCTCTCAATGTGTGTGCACAACAAACAAAAAGCGCTTCTGTGCAAAGAGAATGAGGGGACTTATTTCACGATAACGCCGTACAGAACAACAACTTTTTATCTCATTGTAGGGCCCGTCAAATTGGCAACACGCTTAGATTGACTCAGGAAATATTAGGCTAACTTCAGTTAGTTAGCCACGACCAAAAATAGAAAATGGCCAGTGCAGAATGGGAAGAAGTAAAGCGACTCGCTAAAGATTTTCAGCGAGCACAGCTCACCAGTGCAACTCAAAAGTGAGTATTCAAAATCCTCCTTTCAAACAAAATGAGGAAATCTCTAAATTTATGTCATATATGAATTGTCGTGTGAGAAATAGAGAACTGTGTTGTGCCATATGCTGTAACGTTTTGTTACATTCCAAGTCCCATGTGTGAGCTTTTGTGTCAGTCCTTAGATTTTGTATGGACAGGGGATGGAATGTGATGAAAAAAGGCATCTCGGTCTCTTGTCTCTGTATCTGTATCTGTATCTGTATAGTTCCTGGTCCTGATCCTCAGATGGATATTGATGACCAATAAGAACGTTAACGGTCGAGAGAGTAGGTTTTTAGAACAGTTTGGAGTTAAGACCCATCACTTTGCAATTGGCAGGGGGGACAATGGTGATTTTGCCATTTTGGATCAGATCCCATAGTTTAGTTTTGAAAGTATCGGCAGACTTAGTGTTGATTAATCCAGAGGGTAGCAAATTCCAGGCACGGATGGTCCTTGGAAAGAAGGAGTTTCGGTAAGTGTCTGTGTTGCATCTAACGTTGGAGAATGAGAGGCTATGGTGACCTTTCAATGTCCTCAGTGGTTGCGTAATGTAGTCAGGCCTGGGGATAGCGACTTGATCATGTATGGATTTGAAGAGCAACGCCTGCCTAGCAACAAAACGACGATTTTGAAGAGGTTGCCAGTTCAGTTCTTTCTTGAGGTCAGTTACATGTATGTCAAATCCATATCTGCCTGTGACAAATCTCGCTCCTCTATTCTGGACACCCTCCAGTCTCTTGATGTGCTTGGTTAGGTGTGGATCCCAAGTGTTACAGGCATACTCCAGATGAGGTCGTACAAGGCAGGTGAATGCAGCCTCTCGAATTTTCTGTGTAGAGAAGTCAAAGAGATTTCGACGAATCATCCCAAGCATGCAGTTCGCTTTGGTAGCTACCTTCTCCACTTGACTCTCCCAAGATAGGGTGTTAGTCAGCTCAACTCCGAGGTAGGGATGTTGATTAACCTCTTTAAGAGTAGTACCATTGATGGAATATGCTTGGTTTTTCAAAATCCGTCTCTTCCTGGAAATTCGCAGGACATAGCATTTGGTAGCATTAAAATTCATTTGCCATCTGTCTGCCCAACTGGATAGTCTGTCAAGATCAGACTGGAGAATTTCTGAGTCGATGTTACTACTTATTGTCCGATAGAGGATGCAATCGTCAGCAAATAACCTCATGCTCGATGAAATGTTGGAGGTGATGTTGTTGATATAGATGAGGAAGAGCAGGGGGCCGAGTCTCAATCAACATTGTAAAATGTATGAGTGGATAGCTAGAATAATAGGTCAGAAGGATATCAGAAGAAAACAGAAGTTGAAGGGACAGGAGAGAGAGAGAGAGAGAAGATGAATTAAAGAGACTGAAAAAACATGAAAAAGTCATGAAACTTTGGAGTCTGGCACTCATACATTCCTATACTTCGTGTGTAGAATGTAGGCAGTCATACACCTCAACTTTTTAAAACACCACTGCACAAAAGTCACCAACATTCACTCAAAATCGGCATTTAATTTACAAAAACCGACCCCAAAATATCCAAGAAATACAATAAATTTCCAAAAATGAAATCCGTAATTTACTGTTGATTCTCGCGAAACGAGCTATCAGAGTCATTGTGTACATTTCCTGGTCGCCGCGGGCGCTGACATCTCCCCAAAAGAGTTTTGTCCTTAAAAATTTGGTCCCTATGGCATACACGGAAAAGTCCCGATTTTCTGTGTGCGCGATCGTAAAGATCGATGTGCGCTTGCGATCCTGAGTTTCTTCGTGGACAAAAATTTTATTGGCCGATTTTATTGTAAGACATCGGCAGTATGTAAACAACACTCGATTGCGAAAAAAAATCGGCGGGGATTTCTCCAGTTTTGGACAAGATTTTGACTTTGGATTTTGCTGAAAATATCAAAAGTTCTTCCTAACGGCCATTTGAGGTAGGAGTGAGATTTTTAAGGGCTGAATTTGAAAGCAAGTATTTAAAATATTTATCTTATTTTCCCCCCATACCTTTAGTACATGCGACAGATAATACCAACTATTTTACAGTAATGTAGCCATGAGTGGAGTCTGGAGAAGAAGAGAAATAATAAGTTAAGTCTTAAGAATATGATGTCATGGATGTGATGTGCACGTAGTTGAGACTGTAAGTTAATGTTTCGGTTGTTAAGACTACTACTAGTCTTGCTGGCATGATTAAAAACTAGGAAAAGGGAACTTGAAAAGATGAAGGGGGAAAAAGAGAAAAGGAAGAACACTAAGAGTAAGAAGCAGCAGAAGAAGAGAGGAATATTATGGACAATGGCCAGGGAAAGGGAGAACAGAAGAAGGGAAAAAGAGCATGTGAAGGAAAAGAAATCAAAAAGGTGAAGAATTGAAATTTGTTTGGACTAATGTTAAGCATAAGAACAATGGTCTAAGAAACAACAAATGAGAAAAAGTGAGCAAGAGAATTTCTTTCTGATGGGAAAGGTTAAAGGGAAACATAAAAGAAGAAGAAAAAAAGGAGATAAGGGTATGAGAAAAATCAAATAATAGGCAAAGCTGATATTAAGAATAAACACCTCAAAAAAGAATTTTGCTGTAACTAATAGTTCAATAAATTTAAAATTGACTGCATGTTGTGCTCATGAATGAAAAGTAATAACAAACCAGAAGACATTTGAACCTTAAACTTCTACTCGAGCAGGGCTGTCAAATCTTACACATAAAGTATACAAGTCTTAACTTCATGGACATCCTCTTTGGCCTTCAAACATGAGTTAATTCTATAATGCTTGTTTCAAATGGGATGTCTAAGAACTTTTTTTATAGAAAATTGTTCTCCCTGATAACACTGCTCTGTGTAGTCTAACTTGACAATTAACTGTTTTTATATTTTAAAAGAATGGCATGGCTTTTCTTTTCAAGTCCAAACAATTTACAAATAAGGATGCCCCCCCAAAAAAAAAATTTAAAAATGCTGTGTTATATATTATTATTTCTTCATTGAAGAAGAAAAATCAGTCCTTGGTTCAAATTGAATTTTTGTTGATTTATTCTGTGTCGCTATTGCAAAAAACAACAAAAACTCACCAATATGATTACATGCAGTATAAAACTTTGGCTGGTTCAAACTGCTTGCTGCACTGGAATGGTTAAGAAATCACTGTGAAATCATTGTGAATGGATGCTTTCAGGACATTTTTGAGTATGTTAAGAGATAACCATTTCCTGCTTTAGTTGACAAGAGATAGATTGTATTTATCTTGTCATTGTATTTCAGGTTGTCGGAGAGGAACTGTATTGAGATTGTGAACAAACTGATAGAGAGCAAGAAGATTGAAGTCATTTATACACTTGATGGAAAGGAATATCTGACTCCATCTCAAGTCCTGAAGGAGATTCGAGATGAGCTCATCATTCATGGAGGTAACGTTCTCTTTCATTATAAAACAATTCGTAATAGATATTTGTCATTTACCTGATGAATCAAAGCATTTTCAGCTATTGAAATGTAATTGTGCAATCCTGACCTATTATGCCAATCAGATTTGTTGATCATTGAGTACACAATCATCAAAATATTTAAACAATTGAAAAAGTTTCATTTCCATTTTGGCAAGGGGTATACAAGTTATGCCAGATGAAATTGTTGTTGTGGTATTTTTATGTTCTAATTAAGTGAAACTAAGTGAGAATGAGGTAGTGGTATTTCTTTGTCTTTAGAAATGGGATTTGGCAATTACATTAATCTGAAATATATGCTTGATAGGATGCCAAATTCATTTTAAAATAATCGGGGGGGGGGGGCAACTCCCCAAAATAAACACCCCTGGAGATGGGAGAGGATTGTATTCTACTAAAGCTTTTAGTAAAAGGAAGCTTTACCCATATTATGAGCACACAAATCAAATAATGATTGTATGAAGTGACTTGACATTGTGTTCAACTTGATTTTTGAATGTTTTTCTTTTTTGCCATGTTATTTTAGGAAGGGTCAACCTTGTAGAGCTACAGCAGGTAAGAGTCCGTTTTTAAAGAATAGCTCTTGTTCGAAACAGAGATATTCAAAGATATTTGAAAAGATACTGCTTGAACATTGGTATATGTCATGGAAATCCAATAGAATGTTGACAGAATGTTGAATGATGAAATGTGCCTTATGAATTGGTTAAGAAAATGCTCATAGGTTTCAGGACCAAATCGAAACCAAATCATATGCTAATGTCATTCTTCATTACTTGTGTTTTTTGTTTGTTTGTGTTTAAACTGATCTTTCCATAATATTAACCTTTTTGAGACTGTACCCAAGAATACTCAAAAGGTACTTGAAAAATGAATGCATAATTGTGAGGAAATACACTGTACATCTCTTTGGAATGGGTTTAAAAAACATTTTTTTAAAGCTCATGTACAAAATAATCAAACAAATGTACATGTATGAGAGCATTAGCCAAAAGCTAGATGATCTTAAATGTTTCTTCCTGCAGATACTGAACATTGACTTCAGCTACATTGAGGCAAAGGCTAATGAAGTGGTCAAGAATGACCGTAATGTGTTCTTGGTGCTTGGACAACTCATTGACAAGTAAGAGGAATCATTTTTTAAAACTTCACATAAATTCAAGGTTCATTATTTAGTAATTAGTACATAACAAATCATATACAAAGTAAAAAACAGTGAGTTTGAAGGGTCAAAGTTTAAAAGTTTAAAGGGAAGATTGAGTTCAGGGAAAGGTGAAAAAGTAGTCCATGAGCCAGGGATGCCGCTTTTCAGACAAAAGTAGGAATTCCTACTTTTTCAACATATTTTTAGCCATAGAAAACCACTTTTTATGTACACAAGGGCCCATTCTAGATGATTTTTCCTACTTTTTTATCAATTCTAAGTGGCATCCCTGATGAGCTTTCTCATTTCTTTTATGTCAATTTGGAAGAACATCATGGTAGAAATGTCCCCTGAAAAGGATTGCTCCTGAAATGCCCTCATATTCAAAGTATGACGAGAAATAGCTGAAGTGTTCAGGCCGAACATTCATGCCACGTGTGTGCAGTCCCATACACCCATTTCTGTGTGCAGTCCCATATACCCATTTCTGTGTGCAGTGCATTTGCTTTTCAGTGAGAATGTGTCGGCTTATCATTTGGATGATTCCAAAACCTCACAGTATACACCAAGTCTTCCTCAAATTCTCCGCTCCTGTGACCAGCTATCCACTTTCAGAACTCAACTCAAGACATACCTATTTCAGATTGCTTACAACTAGTCATATATTCTTGTCTTTCCCAGGTAGAATCATGAACAGACATTTTGGTAGCTTTTCACTCTCAACAGCGCCTTTGATTAGGCAACTATTGGCGCTATATAAATACCCTGATTGGATTGGATTGGATGTAGACATGATCAGCCTTTCCCAATTGCTTTGAGACAGTGTCTTTCAGAATGTGATTGCATGACTAGAAATCAACTTCAATTTTAAATCTAAATTGCAATTTTAACCCTCACCCTTTATCTCTAATGAAATTCACCTTGGTGTAAATGTTGCAGGAGCATATGTTAGATCACCCACTGCACTAGAGAAATGATTTGGTTTCGATTTCGAACGTTGGACCTTTGCTTCGAAGACAAGTCCTCTTACCATTAAAGAATTTCAAGGAATGAATCTTAGTTTATTTGTGCACCATTGTGTGTTGTATTTGAATGAAATGTAACACGTGATTAGATAAAACATATAGCAAATCAAAATGTCCAGAAGTGGAACTTATTTGTGTTCTTTTCTCGTTTTTCAGTGACTACCTTGATCACCTAGCAGAGGACATCAATGACCAACTCCAGGAAGCTGGTCAGGTGTCCATCGCAGAACTCACCAAAGCCAATGATGTCCCTGCTGATTTCCTGACAGAGGTGAGTTTTTTTCTCCTTTCTGTAATCATAATAAGGGAGTGTCAAGTATTTGCAGAAAATTTATAATTTTGAGAGAAATTTCTGATAAAAGAGTAATTGAACTCTCAAGGTATGGTATTTCTTGTTTTCAAACATAACAACAAAGTGCAGTCAAACCTGTTGATAGTAGCCAACACTGTGTCAAGGCCACATGTCCATAATGGCCATCCTATTGTTTTCTTCATATATGCATCATAGAAAGCATGTAGAGATGGCACCTGTCTGTTGTCACTTTACTGCTTGCCTTGGAGGGCTCTTGTGTACAGGTCTAACTATATTGAGATTTGGACCTCAAGTTTTGAAGAAAATAATTCACCTGGTCGCCCTTTCTTCATAGAGCACCAATAGCATCATTAGGTTAGCAAAATGGGCCGTATACAAAACAGATATCATTATTAGTATTATTATGTTCTGAAAACAGCAAGCCTCATAAACCACTTTCTAATATTCTTCTTTGTTTTACAGGCTATAGACCGGAGGATGGGTCGTATCATAGATGGTCAGATGGATGCCTATGACAGGGGAGTTATCTTTACCCAAGCTTTTGTGGATAGACACAGGGCAAGGATACGTGGTATCTTCAGTGCAATCACCAAGTAAGCTGCTTACTCGTAAATTGTAAATCATTTCTCTAAATCTTAAAGGGAACTAATTATGGTATTCTAAAAATATATATATTATCTTTAATGTTAATAGTAAAAGTTTGTAAATTGTTATTTAAAAAAAAACAAATCAAATTTAAGACAAAGTCATTAAAGCTGGCTGAGTACACGTATAGTTGAGAGACATCTGTGCAAGCACAAATAATAAGTGTTTATTCCTTGCAAAATATATCAGTTTGTTATGACACCATTTATCTTAACATACATGATAACACAGTTTTCAGAGTACATCCCCCTTTATCAAGAAACGTAATTTGTATGCCACGAAAAGATGATAAGATCATCCCCAAATGACTATGAAACATTCGATTGGCTAATGATCGGATGTTTTGAATACCAGGGTCCTGTTTTTTTATAAAACTTGTTGTCTATAAAAAAACTGCCCCAGATCTATGACAAATTCGCTCTAAGCTTATAACAATTATCGTAACTTGTTATTGATAACATGTTTTATGAAACGGGGGGCCCAGTAAAGGATACCAGCATGAAAGCCAACACGTAGAGATGAAATATACCAATATGATAGTGTTTGCTCTAACCAATGTTTTATAAATGTTTAACAAACTTTTCCTTCCTTTCCAGGCCTACTCCAGTATCCAACATATTGAACCAGTATCACATTCCAGAGAGATTATTCCACAGTAAGTTCTCTTGAAGACAATATCAACTGTCATGAATAGTTACTAGATGCACTGTATAAACTTCTGTCTAAATGTAATGGCATGATATTAACCCTATTTATTGCCAGTAGGATTGTCCTAAATGATCTTAGATCTTTAATTGATAATTAAATTTGTCTTTAAATATCAATGGAAGGATGGATTACATCTCAGAATTTGACTATTGAATGTGTATCATTGATAATTTGCTTAAAAAAGGGGTTCAAGAAACCAAATGAAGCAATGCAGCAGTCGTGTTAGTACAGGATCTTTCTTGGATGGTGCTACAAATGTTAGATTATTTCCTGAAATACACAAAAGAAGGGATTTGTAATTGTGAATATCAGTGTTATATATTAATAGTAAAACTAATAATAGCTGTTTCTTATATAGCACCTTACCAGTTACAATGTAGCCAACCAAAGCGCTTACAGCATTATTACCCCGGTGTTTGGATTCAATTGCGATTCTGTGCATAACCGTGCACCTTCTCCACTCCTCTGGGGAGCCTTCCAGCCAGTCGCATGTTTCCAAGCGCGCACATGTTAATCCAACCACAATGACGTTCGCATCCTCCCGGGTACCCATTTAACACCTGGGTGGAGAGGAGCAATGTAGATAAAATGCCTTGCTCAACATGTGGTTGATATTACATTTTACATTTCATGACAGGTATCCTGGATGGTCTAGAGAAGGACAGACGTCTAAAGGGCTCCCTCGTAGGTGGCAGACAGGAGAAGGCATCTTATGTTCCTCATATCTTTACCAAGACACAGAATGATTGGGTAGATTCCTTCTATGCGCAGAATGGTTATCTAGGTAAGTGAGGCAGTCTCACCCGTTAGCTGTCCTTTTCCAGATTCATTTGCTCTGTCACCCTCACTTATGGTATTCATTTTTTTATATTTAATTTGAAGCTCATGATTTTATTTGTGTTCAAGAAAGTGTGTTCACCATACTAAACTGGGCAATTATCAGCTTTACCTTTCCGAAGATGTGCACAATTTGGAATATATGTCAAGAATAGCACTAAAAACAGACTGCACTTTAAATACTCAAGGCTCGTTCACACATGCCGGTGTAAACCGCCAAAACAAATGTGACCGTTTTTTAATGTACTAAATGAATGGCAAGTGGGGATGCATGACGCAGTAAAATATCTTTCGCGTACTCACTTGCCGGGTGTTATAGGATACAGAATGTCAAACGCAGTAAACTTTTTTTTTAAATGTGGCGGTTTACAGTGGCATATGTGTATAAGCTTTTAGTTTATCTTTGTATCTCTTTCGTACTGTGATGCCTTGTTGAGACTGGGTATCCCACACCCTAAATACTTTGCCAAACGTGGCTTCAAGAAGTGATTGGTTCTTCTTTAGTCGTCAGATGACTCTTGAGAATGTAGTATAACACATCTTCTTCTTTTTTTTGGTTGTTTCTGTAGAATTTGATGCCTTGTCAAGACTGGGTATCCCTGACCCTAAGTCCTTTGCCAAACGTCGTTTCAGGTCTGAGAACCTACTGATCCTGCAGTCCTGCTGCATAGGCAAGGTCTTGCAAGACAGAGTAGAGGCAAGCGTGGAAGAAGCACTGTCATCTGGTACATGGATTGATGTTCTGGTGAGTATTGTTGTCATCTTTCATTCTCTATTTTCTCTATCCTATTTGTTGAGTTTTCATCTTAAATTGAATTTTATAGTATTATGCTTTCTTTTGCTTCTATGCTTTCTTTTGCTTCTACGTTTAATATTTCTTCCCTTTTCATTTGTGTAATTCTTTTCTTCTCATCTTTTGATTGTACTATATGCCTTTTAATGTTTGTCATTGTTATCATCATTGTTACATGATCATCATTGTGATGATGATGATTATCATCAGTACTATCATCATCGTCATTATTATCATCATCATTGTCACCTTTATCCTCTGGACTTGTATGAGGACATAACTTCTCTTTGTTTTAAGACATCTTATTTGTATACTGCCAAAGAGAGTGCAATTTTATTGGATTTCAACAGTAATGTTTGAACAATAGTGATATCTGGCAGGCTGTGGAACTCCTACGCAGCTAGGAATTGAATACTGTTGATTGTGCATCACATAAAATATTTTAGTCAAATTGAGACACATGGCATCACTCGTTCTTTAAAGGGAAAGCTTGTACCGTGGCAAATGGGCAAGTCACTTTACACAACTCAAGCACATCCACGGCTAAGACGGTGGCACACTTAGTCTACCATGGGCTGCCATGTTGTACCATTACTGCTAATTGTACCATTACTGCTAATTGTACTATTAATGATAATGAAAGTATTAAATATCATAAACAAAAATTCCCTTAGCACTTACAAAATGACAGATTTGAGGAGAAAGAGAAGAATTCACAGACTCAAATAATAAGCAGATCTCATCAGATTACTCGGGGAAGAAGTATGTTTAATAAGTCTTTTGAAGATGGCAAGACAATATTTTTCTCTTATGCAAAGGTGGATGTTGTTCCACAATTTCGCTGCAGCCACTGTAAAATATTTTTCAGTTGATGAAAGTCTAGATTTGGGAATGATAAGTTTACATGTGTCAGTTGTTGAGTGAAGTTTACAAGATGGTGTATATATATTTTGAGTGACTGTGTTATTGCTTCTTTATTCCAGCCCCTCCTTCCAAGTTCCTTCACATCATCAGATTGTGGTCAGATTCTCCATCACTGCCTTAAAGGGAATCATCAGCTGGCAGGCAAGGTCTTCTGTGATACAATCATCTGCAGTCATAAGTTTATGGCCCATTGCAAGGCTCTCTTTGATCCCATCATGAAAGTGAAAGCAAAAGAGGTAATTTTTCTTTTTCAAAATGTATTTACATAGTTTTGCAAAATGGTAAAGCCCTGTCCGGACTTCGAAAACACTGCAGCAGCAACATTTTATGTGTATATAAATGGCAAGAGGCAATGTTATTGGGGTTAAAAAAAAACTTCTAAGTTTGCCTCTACGTTTATTCCTTTGTTTATTACTTTATTCTGTTTGTCATGTTGCCACAACGGAATCTGAGGTTTAGTTTGGATGTTTTTGATAAGCAGTGACATGTAGGTCATAAAGTTTGCTGAAAACTCTGCAGTAAACAACAGTATTGACATGTACAGTATTGTGATCATATTATCATCAATGGGAGGAAACTGACATTATAAATATGGATATTCACAACTAGCTTTCTTGTTTGGCCCTTGACCCTTCCGAGTAAAATTGTAGTAAAGAATTATGGTTTCAGAAACAATAAGTCAGTAATGAGCATTTGTTTAACAATATGCAAATTATGTCATTCTACTTAAAACAAACCAAAGGAATTATCATAAAATTCACTGTAAAATTTCAGTTGTATAAAAAGGATATTTATGTAGAATATTGCAATCCAAAAAGTAATTATTAGGTCTTTTAATACAAAAAAATGAAAGGCATGACCTTCACATATGGTTGTGAATCAAGAGAGCAATGTTTGGATTTATGTACAGGATGCCAAGAGAGCCCCAGACATCTTGCTGCTTGCTGACAAGAAACCATCAGGTGGATCCGATGCTAAGAGAGATCGCAAAGAAGAGAGGAGAAAAAAGGCTGCAGGTAAAAGCAGGATACCTACCATTGTAGATTCGTTGATCCTATTTATAAATTCTCAAAAAAAAAATATCTACAATGAAATGAATACAGCTATTAATGAAGAAATCCACAAAAAACACTTACTTGCAGTCATGTAGCAGATGACATGCACTTTGTTATGTACATCTACCAGTTAATTTATTTTCTTTGGAAACATGTTATGTACAGCTATAATGATCGTATTATTGTGTTCGGGGTAGAGGTTGTAATGAATGTAAAAAATTTTCCCCACTTTTCTGCTCTTTTCCTCTCAATCATTGTTACTCCTTTCCCTCCATGTTTCTATTGGAATCTTCCACTTTCTTTCCCCTGCCCCTCTCTGTATCTCTCTCTGTCTGTCTCTGTCTCTCAATGTCTCCCTCTCTCTCTATGTCTGTTTCTCTCACTTTGTGTGTGTCTCTCTCTCTGTCTCTCTCACTCTCGCTCTCTCTGTATTTATGTCTGTCTCTGTCTCTCTTTGTATTTTTCTCCCCCCGGCTCAATGTCTGACTCTCAGGTGTCGGTGGGAGTGGCGCCAAGGGAGGGGTAGGAGGACAGGCAAGGGAGGTCAAGACAAAGAAAGTAAAAAAAGGAAGAGCAAAAGAAGTAGAAGAAGATGACGATGAAGACACTCAGAAAGGTTCCAGGATATCAGCGTCTGAGTTTCCTTTCATGACCCTGGAGAAGATAGAAGAAATGTTGAGTGAGAAATTGGATGAATGCCCTGAGGAGCTCCATACAGAACTTGCAGAGGAACTGTTCAGGTAAATGCATATATGTGGTGATGGAAAATGGAGTTTATTTTACTAGGGATGCTGTAGGAAAGCAAGTTCAGTGAAATCCCATCATGGAAGGTTCACACAAGTCTTGCTTACCCATTTTTCAAAGTTATGCCCAGTTGTTTTTCCATAAGGTACTCATGCAAAATCATAACAGCTTTCTTGGTAGATTTATGTGTATCAGTTGCATCCATATTACAAAAAATCTGAAAGTCTTCTTGTTCAAGTGAAGCAAATCTCACACTAGTAAATGCTGTCATTGTTGTGATAGGTGTAAAGCCTTGTACGTAAATACGTATGAAATTAATCTATCTTATGGTTTTGACACACATGTGCAAGCAACCCAGAGATATTGAAACAATACTGTACAGTCACCTGGTACTTTGGTGCAAAGCATAAGATGAACCAATATTTCTTTTTCAGCTCAAAATCCTTCCTACAAATAATAATGTCAAATACTAGTATTATTAATTCTTGTGAAAGTCAGATTTAAAGCAATCTGGTTTACCTAAAAATTAGGAGATGAAACCATTTACCCATAGACAGTGCGAGGCTCCAAATCATGGTGGGAACACTTAAGGCTTCATGAAATAACTGACCAGTCAGGGGCGACATCCGGTGATGTAACTCTCTTTCTCACCTAGCAGCTAGCAATGGTTTTGATATTTTCCCATCTGATTGCTTCTGTTGTGCAGACCTCTAACCCGTGCCTACCAGGAGGTTGTCAAAGTTGCCTTCCAGATGATGGCCGGAGGAAACGCTGCTACCAGGAGAAAGACCAGGGATGACCTTCAAGATTGGATCAATGCCTTGTGGAGTAACATCAGACAGTTCCTCAAAGGGGTCAAGCAATGCTCAGAAGGTATTACAGTGAAACCTGTCTATAAAGACCGCTCAAAGGAGACAAGAAAAGCGGCCTTTATGAGCAGGTGGTCTTTATGTACAGGTTCATTTAATACACATTTTAATGAGAAACATTTTTCAAGTTAAACAAAATTTTGGTCTTTATAGACAGGTGGTCTCTCTATACAGGTGGTCGCTAAAGCAGGGTTGACTATATGAGAATAGTAATATTACATGTATGTCTTTATATTTCTTGTATGTTGTTTTATGTGAAGCAACATTAGACAGTTTATCATCAAAGGTGTCAAACAGTGCTAAGAAGATACTACTGTATTTGGCATGATATAGATTCTGTTAATGATAAATCATTTATGCATCATGTGCACATTATGCCCATGCAACGCCCATTCTCCAGACATCCGTTGCTCACCATAAAGCCTGTAAGCTCCGTGAATATACAGTTTATTGTGCTTCAGTAGAAACAGGCTCCTTACATGCTGATAGGAGTTAGCACTGAATTGATTCAATTACTATCTGGGTCTCCTCAGCTGTAGAAACACACTAATGACTTCTTTGTTCATGTTTTCCTATAACCCATTGGCCCGAATTCACAAAAGAGGTTTATCTTAAACCATGGTTTAAACCTCTGTCGTGGACTAAAATAAGCATAAATAAGCATAAATAAGCGTAAATAAATGTAAATAAATGTATACAAGCACATTACTATCTGCCCATTAGACATGAGGACATGTGCATACTTCACTTATGGAGGTTTAAACAATGGGTTAGATAAACCTCTTTCGTGAATTTGAGCCATTGGGTACGATTTGATTGTGGTATAACACACATTTTCCTTGGACTCCTGAGCCCCATTTCATAAAACTTATTATCAATATCAAGTTACAATAATTGTTATAAGCTACTGAAATCCTTGAATCTGATTGGCTGAGAGCGAATTTGTCATAGAAATGGGGCAGTTGTTATTGATAACAAGAGTTATGAAACAGGGCCCAGGCAACATATCTTGGGCTTAGTATCCAACCGGTTAATTTTCCAGGAAAATGAAGCATATAGGAACTCATAGATAAGATTATATAGTGCAAATGAAATTACGTTCCTTTTCTCTTATTTCTTTCTTTTTATCATCTTTGCGACTTTACTGATTCTTTGGTACATCTGGCGTTCTTTTCTTCTCTTCGTTCTTACCTATAGATGAGGACCTTGAGGGTCAATTAGCCCGGTATCTCCTTCGTTCCCTCTGTTCTGATGTGACCAACCTGCTATGTATTGCTGTAGCTGAACCAGCCATTACTACGGATCCGCTTACATTCACACCAGAGGTAGGTTGAGATTAGCTTAACCACCCATTACTATGGATCCTTTCACATTCACACCACAGGTAGGTTTAAATTATAGCTGAAACACCAATTACTACGGATCCTTTCACATTCACACCAGAGGTAGGTTGAGATTAGCTGAACCACCAATCACTACAGATCACTACTGAACCACCAATAACTACAGATCACTACAGAACCACCAATAATTACAGAGGTAGGTTAAGATTAGCTGAACCACCAATCACTACAGATCACTACAGAACAACCAATAACTACAGAGGTAGGTTAAGATTAGCTGAACCACCAATCACTGTAGGTCACTACAGAACCAATAACTACAGAGGTAGGTTAAGATTAGCTGAACTACAGATCACTACAGAACCACCAATAACTACAGAGGTAGGTTAGGATTAGCTGAACCACCAATAACTACAGATGACTACAGAACAACCAATAACTACAGAGGTAGGTTGAGATTAGCTGAACCACCAATAACTACAGATCACTACAGAACAACCAATAACTACAGAGGTAGGTTGAGATTGACTGCAGAAGAAGGCATACTGTAGAGATCATTATTATTGCGAGGAGTTTACTTTTGTGAATTTCATGAATTGCTATAGGGTCACATTGTTTATCATCATCCAATGCATGCTCTATCATGCATGGTAATTAGCCTGTGTTTATTTTTGCGAAAAAATCAAGGTGTGAATATGTTTGTGCTGCCGTCATCTGCAAACGTATTAGCTTATGCTGTATTACATTGAGATATACATGAAATTGATGCTTGGAAATTTGAGTGATGTCTGAGATCATTAATAGTACTACGTTGTTAATGTTGAATGAATGTCGTAATTGAAATATTAATTACCGTTTTTTTTGTCAACTTGTATTTTTGAATTTGTTTTTACCATTCTTTGCTCTTTCTTCCCCTTGAACCTATGTTTTGTCTTCCCTCTTTCTTTTCAATTTTTCCTAACTCATTTTCCACTCTTTCTTCTGCTTCGTGTCATTCTCCTTATCTTTCCTTTTCATTCTCCTTTTTCCACCTGTTCTCCTCAATTTCTATATCTTCAATAATTTTTTTTTAAATCTTATCTTCTTACAGATGAGGTCGAATGTCATCAGCAAGCTACCAGACAAGATCCGAGTAGTCATGTCAAAACTGAATAGCTCCCTCAACGGCAAGGTATTTATATTTTTGTACATGTAATACAATGTTACATGACACATGCTCCAGTGATGATTGCTCTGCAGTCAATGTCCAGCACTAAACAAAAACCCTAGCCCTACATCTTTCAACCCTTTCAGGACAGGAATTACTTAAGGGCTAAATTGATCACATTTTGTTCTTCAAATTGGCAACAATAATATTTTTCTTTAAGTGCTACATGTTCTATTAAGATGTAATGTCTTTGAAATAAATATACATGGTTAGATATTTTGCTGAATAGTTGAAAAAATTGCCAATTTTGATGAAAAACAATGATTTTGAACCCCTCAATATGTTGCTAATTTAAGGAATTTAAAGCTTATTCTTGTTTTAAATTCCTGGCATCAAATGCAATATGGTCAACAAGAAACAAAAGCATATTATTACCCTGGTTTTGGTCACACACGTGACTGAGAATGGCCCTATTAAGTTTCTTGATATTTATCTTTAAAAATTGTATGTTATGTTTACAGAAAAATGAAACCTCCCACTTTGTTGTTCCACCATTTGGCCAATTATGTTGGAACTTTGGTGAAATAAGTACAGATATTTGCATAGTGGAATGTATGTTTAAAAGAAGTTCAGCTAAGATAGTCAAACCAAAAATGTTGTAATATTTATTTTTTTAAGCATGCTTTTTCAGGTTTGGTCATTGACAGTAATACTAGATATTAGAAGCAGACAAAAGATATATTATTAGTGCTTTCTTTAGAAAATATACTTTGTCCCCAAAATTCAATCAGGTACATGTTTTTTTCTATCTGTAGAAAAGATTGCGATGTTGCAGTTATTCACGGGCTGTATTGACAATTCAAAAGAAACTACTTCATTCCCTTTGCCAGAGATGCATCTTTGTTCTGCAAATGAATGTAGCAATTTTGGACTGACCTTCTTGCCTATCAGTTATTATATTGTAATATAATTTCTTTTGTATGTGTATATAGGATGTGGATGAATTTGTTGAGCACCTAGAGCAATCTTGTGACCCATCTATCTGTGACATCATGCTCAAGAAGGCAGATAAGAAAAAAGACAGGTGAGAAACATGTGCAACATACATGTAACGTACATGTCTGATGATGAATATATTGCAGTTGGACAAAAAAGGTCCATAGCTCGTAACTCCTTTCCTGCTTTATTGGACTTTGGGAATATGCCGTGGACTGCTTTTGTCAAATTTGAAAGACATTTGCTTGGCAGTTTCCATTTGCATTTTATCATAGTTCACATGCAGGAGCCTTGGTGGAATCACCAGTGAAATAGTGTAAAACTCATGTCCCACCTGGAACTTGTGACAGCAGTCATCATTCGGATGTGGAAAATCTATGAAGATGCTTTTCCTTACGGGTAGATACCCAACTGATGTCAAATTCTGCACGAGAGCCCACGATTAAGGCTAAAATTTTTATTATTATTATTATTATTATTATTATTAAGTATTTGGTATCACCTGTGCCTGGGATCGGAAGAGCGAATTTGAATCACTGTAACCCTTAGGTCTCTCCTCCCGATAGAACTGATCGGGATGTGCAGGTGTACCACTACACCGGGGTTTCCCCCTACTCTTATTCGAATAGTGCAGTGGGTTCTTAACGTGCAAAGGTGGTGACTGTCCTCTACACGGGGCCTCCAGTTAATGTCCTATCCGAGGGACGGAGTGTTTTCCACTGTAACATAGCGTCTATGAAACAAGGGAGGGGCACGTTAACACACAACTCGGGCTTAAGTCATCCTCCCGGGGTGGATTCGAACCCACGATCTTTGGTTCGACAGGCACACGCTTTACTGACTGAGCCAACTCGCCTCCCACTTCACATTTTCAAGTTCATTTAACTACGATGAAACCATAAAGTGAAATAGGTGACAGACAAATCAATCATGTACTGTGAACTTGATAGTAATTTTAGATGCAATCTGTATTTTATTCTTTCCTTGAAGGCAAGCCGTGTTCCACCATCGCCAAGCTTTGTGTGAACAGCTTAGGAATGAAACAGATCCTGCCTTGGCGCTTCATCTTACTGTCACTGTTGCCTTCCAAACCCATACCCAATGTATGCTCCATGCACCAGGAAGGTAAGTTGTAGTAGGCAGTCCCTCTTGCCAGTACATAACACCCTTGATGTTGATACCAAGGGTGAGGAATTTCAGAAAATAAAAGCCATGTGTAGATTCCTCAAACAAGGGTTCCGACAAGGGTGATAGATCAGTCAGTGCCTACTTTCAATCTCCAAAGTTGTGTTGGTCCTCCCAAATCACCTCCATGGGATGTCATAAGGTCATATTTAACTCAATAAATGTGTCAGTGCATACTTTAAACCTGCATAATTGCTTTGGTCCTCTCAGATCACCCCATGCGATTCGGTAAAGTCATATTTCTGTCAATTTGAAGCATGCGTGAACTTTTTTCTGCCGAGGAGCCTAATAGTAGGTGTAGTGTTAGCAGTCTTTTCTCTCTCTAGAGTAGTGGTGGTGGTGATGGTAGCCTTGTCATTTGTCCCTATTTCTTGGGTTTCAGGGTTAGCAGGTCTGTAGCAGTATTGGTAAAGCTCATTCACTCATGTAGTAAACCGCCTGAAAGAAAAAAAATGCTTTAAAATGCTGGGGCGAATAAACATTTTATCTGTACATGTGTGGCAAGTTGTTGTGACAAAAAGGCCCAAAATGTACTCGCTCACCTGTGTGGCATAACATACAGATAATTGAAGCGCAGTACGCTTACCCTTTTAGGACAGGAATTATTTAAGGGCTAAATTAATCACAATTTGTTCTTCAAATTGGCAACAATATTATTTTTCTTTTAGTGCTACATAGTTCTAGAAGGTGTAATATCAATATACTTGGCAAATTTGATGAAAACACAATGATTTTGAACCTCTCAGTGTGTTGCCAATTTAAGGATTTAAAAGCTTATTCTCATTTTTAAAATTCCCAGCTTCAAATGCAATATAGTCATGCAACAAAAATGGACATAGTGTGTGTAGAAATTTTTACTCTTTCTACTCGTGCATCTGATTTATTTTAGAGCTCAGAATCAAAAGTTATTGAGCCAAACCACAAGATGTGGTCAATTGTCTGGAAAGGGTTAAAGGTGGTTTGGTGCATCATTTGTGATAGCAGTAGCTGTATGATAGTGGAACTGCTTCATTGAATTTGATTAGAATGATTTGATGTCATCTAAATGTTGATCTAGACATTAATCTATGAAATCCTTCATTTTGCTTGCAGGTGTGTACCTCAGCTGATCACATTCCTCGGTAAACACCTCACCCCAGAACAGCACTCCCTTCTCGTCCAGTACCAGGAGCTGGTCCAGAAACACATGGCAAGTAGCAGAGAGCAGATCAACAGCGCCCTCTCTGGTGATGAGGAGGATAAGATGAAAGCAGCCAACGAGGAGAGCATGATCAAGACTCAGCTCCAGGATCTACTCAATAAGATCAAGGATGTGGCTCTTGCCAAGAAAGGGAGCTCAGCAGCTACACATGAAGATTAAAATATCAAAAAATATTATGCTTCATTAAAATCAATCCACCAAAGTACAATCTCAAGAACATTTACAACTGGTGGATATTTCAAGCGCATGAATATTCCAAAGACTTTTAGAGAGCACCCTGCAGATACGAGCTGCCTTTTATCCTGAATTACAGGAACATTTTGGGAGTATGTTGAAACGAACCCTCACTTAATGAGTTAAGACTGACTTGTTCCAATTGCTATTTCTTTCAAGTTTGTAGAATAATTTGGAATTTCAAGTATAGGGTATAGAGTATTTGTTCTTAGCTTGATATAACAGGTCAACCTTTTGCCTAGGGGAATCTGATGGTTCCTGTATTAAGTCTATGGGAATGAGATAATTCAGAAGGCAACGGGTTAACATGCCTCAACGCAGTGCTTAGTAGGACATATCATCTGTTGAAAGCCAGAAGGACATTAACCCATATACTTTTACACATAGTTAATGTCCTACTGGCTCTGACCATACACTATCTCTAACTTCAGTTGTGGCCCTTGCCAATGTAATATGTCAATAAAATGTTCAAATTGAAATGTCATTGGTACATGTAATTAGAAATCTACAGTGGAATCCTAATTGCAGTGACCCATGTTATATGATCTCATGCAATATCTCATTATCTGTTCATATTAAATTTAATGTCTCTTTTATTGATGTAGATTGATGTTCAGATTTATTTGAAATATGCCTACTCCTTGAGTACGATGCTTTGGGATTGCATTGTATAGATCAAATTTGTTCTACCTATATAACTCTTTCTCACTCTCTCTCTCTCTCTCTCTCTCTCTCTTTCTTTTTCTTTCTCCCTAATATAATTTTAGATATTCATGTTTATTTATATTACCAGCTATTCATTTTTATCTTTACACGGGTTAAAAGGGGGAATTGAGTTCCTTATTTTATTTTCAGGAGGGCAGGTAAAATGATACCTGTAATACAAACATCAATTATTTTGTACTAGCAAAATATATTCTGATCATAGAGTGATTGAATATATGTTGATGTACCTCTGTCTAAATGTGTGTTTAAGTGACCACAAACATTTAGACAGAGACATCATCATGTATTCTGTATTCATGGATTCATAGAGTAAATGAATGCACGTCGATGTACCTCTGTCTAAACGTGTTCTAAAGTGCCCACAAACATGTAAATGTATTTTTCTGTATGAGTATGTGCTCCGCAACTTTTGTGATGTTAATTCTTTGATTTGTCTTAGATGTAGTGGAACAAAGTCACAAGGACTCAGTAAGAGATTTCAATGTGAACAAAGTCTCTTTGTCAAATGATTTCTTTTTCTGAAGATTGCATGAAATGCCTATAATCAAATTAAATATATTATTCTAAGAAGAAGAAGAAGAAGACTCTTTACTCTTTTCCATCTTCCTTCTGTCTCATTCTGTTGAATAATCTGTGCAGTGCATGAGAGCAGATACATAATTAGATTTTTGAGAACCCTCATGATCACTGGTAATACTTTCCTATCCTACTTGGAGTAAATGAAAGATTATTTGAATTGTAGAATGTGACCTATTTAGTGTGAAAGGATGTGAGTTTAAATTTGTTGTATTTGTGATTAAAGCAGAACTAGTATAAGCTAAAGAGAGAATGAGGGAAAAGAGGAAGGGGGAGGGGTATGACATTAAAACAGTTGATACATGTACAATGAGTAAGATAAGAAACAAAATTGACATGGTATACATGTACTCTAAAAGAAATAATAGATAAGGCATTTTTGAAAAATGGGGATAGTTTTAACAAAAGCGAATAGACCGGAAGTGAATAATACAAGATAAAAGAATTATGGTCATATCAGATATATTCTGAAGAATCTTTTACTGTAAAAGTCACTATAGGAATGAAAACGGAAAATTCACTCATTTCTTCTTTTATTTCTATTAACAGAGATTGTTGAAATAAATTCGTAGAAGACATTTCGTCAGTCCCCTTAGAGCAAAAAGCTGAAAAGAATGACAACCACTACTTTCAGATTCTGTTGACAAGTTGCGGTAGTGCCCTTTCATAAATATTCCGCAGCGATTGAAGAATTTAATTGGTAAGCATTTATCAGACAGTCCTATGACTAAGAAGACCATCAAACTCAGTCAACTGAACATTATTACGACATCAAACAAAGTTCTCTAATGAATATTCATGCTTGTATCGGTTGACCAATCACGCGGCAGGTCTTGGCAAAGGTGGGCACACTCGTCGTGTACTCGACATGATTGCAAGTACAAAACCGCTTCTGATAGGTAATGTCGGCTCCCTTTGATCTCGGGGCAAACCGTTCTGGTCCGCGACCGCCGATACGTCAATCAATCCGTAAAGACCACGCCTTATTTCGTCACTTTTAATGATACCCTCCACGGCGAATGCGGAAAAGAGTCAGGGTGGTCGAACTTTTGTCAATAAAAGCCCCCAAAAGTCCTTTTCATGCGCGTTCACCGAATAAACATTCACACTTGCGACATGAAACAAGACTTGGCCGGAGAGAAAAAGGAAAGTGAGGAAAGCACCACCCGGCATATAATCGCAAAGTTGGCCCACTCTTTTGACTTCAGTTGACTTAGAACTTTTATAAGAAGGCGATCTATAGTAGGGAGAGGTCAGTAGGCTCATTCCAAATAAGATCTGTGACTCACGCAACTTTTCAAGACGTGCTCACTGAATCGAATTTTATGAATGCATTCAGACTCTGCGAAGCTTCGACACAGCTCGTATAAAGTGTTGGCGGTACCTTAAAACTTATTCATAATTCAGTCGTCTGCCAGGAATCACAGTGTCGGCCATTTAACAACTTTTGGAGGTTTATAACACTGTTTAACAACCCCTTGGGATAACTTTGGACCTTTGTCAAATTTTATATCTAGCTTCGGTGGTTTCGTCAACCACTCGCATTTTTGTTTGCAATTTACACTTTCTTCATCTAACACAAAAGTGACAAAAGTCAAGCATCCTGATCAGTTCCTATCGAATTGCAAACTCGGAAGAACTTCTCCTTGAGTTGCTGGATAAGTTTTTTTTAGAGCGAGAGATAAATATTAACATTACCTCAGTGAAAAGGGAAATCGTCTGCTCGAGCCCGCCGCAGAATCGTCACCCATCACTACCACTATGCCTGCAATGAGCGCCGACGCTCTCCGCGCACCAACCTACAACGTTTCGCATCTTCTCAACGCCGTGCAGTCAGAGATGAATCGAGGGAGTGAGAAGGGGGACCCGAGTGAGAAGGGGCTCAAAGTTCGGCTGGAGGATACGGAATTGTGGAAGAAATTCCACAAGTTGACCAACGAGATGATTGTGACCAAAAGCGGAAGGTAAGGAAAAGTGACTTTTTGCATTTTTAAACGTTTTACGTTCTTAGGATTCTCCACCAAATTCAGAGAGGTAGTTTGAACATCTGTATTATGTTTACAGCCATTCCAATTCCCCAAATGGCACTTCTTCGTTGATTCGGCATGTTCAATTATGCAAATATATTTTCAGCACATTTGAAATTTCTTTATCGAATGCTGTCTCCTGAAAATTGAAGAAAAAAAGCATAACACTAATAAATCAATTGTAGTTTGATAAACTTTTGTACTTGCATTTAGTTACCATAATTTTCAAGCACTGAACTGAAAAATTATTCTATACTGATATCGTTGATCATCTTACTTATCTTATGAATGGATCACAAGACCCAAAATATATGATCTTATTGGTATTTTGCTGCACATTTAGAGAAAACAATAATTGCTCACATTTTAACTTTGGTCTTGACACACTGCGACAAAATACTTTGGAGCTGTTGCTTAATGTTTTGCAATCCCGAAGTTTATTTTATATGACGTATAAGTCGTAAGAGATAGCGATTTATCCTTTATTGAATGCATTAAAGCATGAATTCAAAATTGAAATAAAATGAAAGATCACACCCTCCCTATCAGCATTTTAATGTCAATAAATAAGACAGAACTGTAATGCTCAGTAGCTGATTTCCCGATTTGTTTCTTGTTTGAAATTTCTATGAATTAATATGATCCCAAATAGGCTATCTAAGAGTTAGTAAATGTGGTTTATGTGATGAATCTAGACATGTATATATCAGATTGTACCAATCGTTCTAAATCCCTCGCTATAAAAACAAATATATCTATCAATAGTTAGATTTCACTTTTATGAAGGACAATAGTAGTTACTAGTTTCCTTATTAAATGATCATGCACAATGTTTATTTCATTTAATTTCAGTATTTAATTTTCTTTAGAGAAACGCTGTTTTTATTTATATTATTGTTCTTGGTACGCATGAATTTGCCTCGAATTTGCCTCTAACATCCGTTACAATCTCGGTTGTATTTTGTTGGGTTTTTCAGTTATGAAAAACTGTCTTGTAGAAGATGTACTTCATCTAGATTAACACAAAGAACAACACAAATATTGCACTTCACAATCACAAGAGTATAATAAGTTGTATAGTGTAAATTATTCTACTTGATGTGTGGGAATAAGTTAGTATACATTATGATGCTTTGTGTTTCTTTTCTATTCTTTTTAGAAAGATTTTTGAATCACAAAACCACATGTATCAGTGTTAATATTTTACATTACTTGAGTACATTTTATAGGATGTGTTTAAGGGTAATATTCGGATTTTTTTTAAAGTATTTGAATTGTTTACTAATTCAGCTATGGATGTTAGATAAAAAAAAGCCACCCTTGAAAGTGTCAAGACGAATGGTCCACGTTTTGAAAGGGAAACATTAAATTTTCAGTAAGAATATTTTGATGGATTTTTTCTTCCAATAATTGACAGATATTTTCATAACTAATATCTGCATACAAAACCAGAAAAGTAGGGTCGAAGAAATTGTTCAAAGGTCTGATACAAATTAAGCTTGAGTCGAATTTTTTTCACGTTAGAATGTGTGTAATGATTATTACTTATTGTGCAATTTTCGTCGACAACTTGCATTAGATAATTTTTTTATGCCTATAGAGACACTGATTTGTTTAAAGGATGTTAATGTTGATGTTAACCCGAATAATGATTTGAAGTTTAGGATTCAAAAAAAGAAACTGCTGGAGAAATCTATAAGTATATAGGGGCAGATTAATGATTTGAAGTTTAGGATTCAAAAAAGAAACTGCTGGAGAAATCTATAAGTATATAGGGGCAGATTGATCTCACTTGACCAATTTATTATGTACATGTATTCATGTATCGTGCGCTAAGTAATGTTAACTTGTCTCAGTGACATTTAGAAGAAGAATATTATCACTTTGTTTAATGTCTAATAATATTGTGGAGCGCACTTGGATGAATATTGTATATACGATCCGCCAAGATACGTATACATGTATATCATTTCTCATTCTGTAATTGGATAAAAGACTAAAACATCATCCCACTTATATCAGGTATCCAGCTAGCATGTTTGCTAACCTGCATACACGATTATCGCCTGCCTCGATCGGAACTTGTGGATGAACTTCCACTTGGGTTTAGTTTCAAAAGGCGTTAAATCCATATATCCTGGATTTGCTTCATTTGAAAATCAAACCCGGCATCATGGTTAAACGGTTCAGTAAAATCTGAAAAAGTAATAAGGAAAGTTATTCACCTGTTGAAGAGTGTCTACAAGTATCTGACATCTCATTTCTTTGTCACTATAACATCTTCATGATCTTTGAAAGGAAAGAGAATTGGTTTGATTGTCCATGGATCTGTATCTTTTGGTTTGTTCTAAATGTGACTGATTGTCAATCAAAATATATATTATTTCTTGAATCAAAATATACACTTTCCTTCTAGTATGTGCTGTCTGTTTGATAAATGCACATATGGATAAAGATGATGATACTTGCAGTTTCAGGTGCATTAAAAAAAGACATTTTTTGTAGTTGTCATTCCGTGATAACGAATATATTACTTTCGTATATTAGAGGTACATTTAAAATTTCGATATGACGGAATGGAACTGACTTTACTCAAAATCACCCAACATGGACTTGGTTCCTTTATGAATTGAGATCTTCATTCGCTGGAGCTACAAACTCTCATCTACACGATTTGCAAGAACACGTCCCATTCCCTCTTCAAATATTATCCATAAAAAGAATGACAACTGAATCAACAATGTCATCTTAAACAAGAATATCATTTCTGTAGATGAAAAGCGAAAAGCCATTTGTTGTTTTCAGCTCTAGACTTTCAAGTGGGGGTTACAAATTGATTTCTGATTCACTGGATGGTTTAAATGTGCATTATTATGTGTTTTACTGTGACATTGTAATAATCAAGAGACACTGGTAAATTTAATCGACCTTTCATTTATATCCATATTGCACTTTCTATTTAAAAGAAACTTCATGATATTGCATTTTACGTTTTTAAAATAATATTCATGACCATTTTGGGGCGGGAAATTGTTGAAATTCAAATTTAAGTGTATATTTCAATAAAGATATTATATATCTTTATTGAAATATATAGGAGGTTAATGGAAAGAAGTATTGGTTTGAAAATTGCCATGATGGAAACAGATGTATCGAAGACAAATAGTTTACATTACTTTGTAGGATGAAAGCAAATATAATAGGCCATAAAATATAATAACCGATATAATTATGATACTATGATACTTTCCGAAAATATCACGCCTATTTCATTCATGTACTGTTATGTGAACAGTAATAATTTACTCGATGAATTTGTTCAATTTCAACAAAACTCTCCCGACAGTACGAGAAAAAGCCCATTTCAATGTTCATTTATTTTTGTCTTATTAGAGTTGTTACTTCAGAAAGAAATATTGGTACTGGTTCCAAATAAAAGACTTTCTCCATCAAAATTGCCCATATATTTCATCCATGTTTAGGGTTATTTAAACATTTAGGGTAGAACAAACCTCTCCCGAACAACAAGAATAAAAACCTCGTTTCAGTGTTGATTTTTGCCTCACATTTGAGAAAGATTTATGGTTTTGATTGAAAGACTTTGTTCATCAAACTAAATAACTATTTCTCTCGTCTCAAATCTCACAATTAACAGACGAATGTTCCCCGTCCTCTCCGCCAGCATCGCCGGTCTCGACCCGAACTCTATGTACTCAATCCTTCTTGACTTTTCCGCGGCTGACGATCACCGCTGGAAGTACGTCAATGGCGAGTGGGTACCGGGAGGCAAGCCCGACGGGTCTCCACCGACCACCGCCTACATCCATCCAGACTCGCCCAACTTCGGCGCCCATTGGATGAAACAAGCCGTTAACTTCAGCAAAGTGAAGTTGTCCAATAAACTGAACGGTAGTGGACAGGTAAAAACAAAATATCTTTGATTATTACCTTACGACCAAAATTACGAAATCGTTCAACAACCTCATAAAGATCGTGACTGTTTTTGCATTAATAATTTCAACTGAAAATGTCGTGATATGACTCTGATAAGGATAGTAGTCTATCAATTGGAATCACGGAAAATAATAACCTTTTCTGTATTGATTTGTTGGGGAAAATATATCCTGATTATTATGCAACTCAGACTTACCTTTCGTCATTATTTCACATTAATACCGAAGTATTCAAATATATTTTTCTACGTGTAACAAAATAATTCGTATAATGTTTCGAAGACCTTTGAAATTGTTAACGGAAATCACTCTCTCTCCAGTGTCCCATCCAAGGGTATTGATTTCCTTAATATAAGGAACATGAATTAAAGTGTTTATTACAATCTGTTATCAAATTCATATCTTTAATTTCATCTTCCACATCTTGTATTTTTTCAGGTGATGTTGAATTCCCTACACAAGTACGAACCACGTATCCATATCATACGAGTTGGAGGGAGAGAGAAACAGAGACTGGTTGGAAGTTACTCATTTCAAGAAACCCGCTTCATTGCTGTCACAGCATACCAGAACGAAGATGTGAGTTTACACCACTCTTATACGCGTAGTTTTATAATGATGATGGTGGTGATGGTGACGGTGATGATGATTTTTAAAAATCATAATTATTTTGTTATTATTACTATTATTATCATCATGCACAAAACTATTTTTGTGTATGATCAATAAATTTGAATTTAATTTCATTTCATTAAATCTTGACTTTCATTCATCCTATAAACTAACTTATTTTTGTTTCTTACTATTCATTTGTTCTTGAATATCGTTATACTAGAAAATAAAGATAAAGAAGATTGCATTTTACTATCTATTGTGCAATATAAATCTGTTACCGTTCCTACATCATACAGAGACTGAAAATACTTTAATCTCTTTATTTATTTTCTTAATAAGTATAATACTATAATCACAATAATGATGGATCGCTAGATTAAACAGACATTAAAAGAAGCAGAACACCTTGACCCAATCCTGTTTAATTCAATCATTTAGCGTATTCTCCGTCCGTCGTTTACTTTTCTGATAATCAGAGGTGCACGGAAGCGCGACAGAGTACGAGCACATTGTAAAATTTGTATGAAATCAACAGAATCCATACAACAGTCAGCATGCTAAAACCAAATTTTAAAACCAATATTTTTAAATTTTAAAAACCCAAATCATCTAACGAAATATCAACACCCAAAACATCGTTTATTTTGCACGAAAAACATCGATTTATTTTTAAACGTCGTTCCTATTGTGCAGATATCTCCTTTGCGTTTTTTTATTAAAGACAGATTTGTTATCACTATTTCAATAGTCAACATACAATGATACATTCAGTACTTGATAGTTTAATGATATAAAGTGGGACAGACCCAATTCATTCAGAACATTTGAGTATATTAATAGTTCCACCAAATTATATTCGATGGCTTAATGTCAGATTGCAAAATAATACACAATCACTCAGGGGCGGATCTCTGACATACAAAAGAATGGTTATCACATTTTCAGGTGCCTAGGGTATGAAATGTTAGGTAAAGTTTTGTTGGTTTATTAAAATATATTTCAGATTGTGTTTTAAAAGGGGATATATGTCCCCTACCCCTCCTTCAGAATCCACCCCTGCAATCATTTTCACTTATAGCTGGGGAAAAAAAGGTTTAGAAGTTCATTATCAGCAGGTAGCCATTGACATAAGAAAACATGCCTATTTGACGAGTAGCCGTTTTATGATCAGCACCCAACAACAAACTGTCTTTATCAATGAACTAACAGAAGACAAGTACTTCAATAAACATCCACATTGTTTCGTAGCAATTTCCAAAACACTGACAACAGAAGTAACTCACAAAAGAGCGGAACTATTTTCTTTACGGTGTTGTCAGAATATTCTGTTTGGTTTTGTTGGAAGTAAGGTTGAAGATCTAGTTAATAAATTGTTTTCATAAGTTCAATGCGTGGTTAGAGCTTCATATAGGCGAATTCCAAAAATAGAGAGTGACAACGAAATACATTGATTTTCCTCATTAATTTCGTTTGCACTCGGTTTAAAAAAGCATGGCAATTACTCGCAGCAAGAAAGAGGAACATTTTTTTCCTCTTTGGTTCTTCTTACGAATCTACGTTTGAAAAATCTGCGATATCGGGTAATAATCATTATTCCATTTTAAAATTAAACAACAAATTCAGATGCTATATCTTGGAAAGATATACATTTCAGTACCGGTATTCAGAGGCCTGACAATTTACGAAGAAGTCATATGCAATATTTGTGTTTTAAGCCGTATAATATCTTCTACACCACAAAATCGTTCTGTCCCTCCTCTATGATTATAGCCTTATGTAAATTATTATGAAGTCACACTCTTGTTTTCCTTCTCAGCCAACGAAATGCCTACACGGACTGAGCAAACTTTGTTCGGATTTGAATAGTTATATTGATCATATCCCCATCAACTTAAATTGGCACTTAATTAATCCTGGTTTACACTGCAAGCAATAAACTTTGATTGGCTAAGCTACTTCGAGGAAAAAGCTAGAAACGTAATTATAGTGGCACAATGGCATAACGTGTTGAGCAACTGAACAGACTTGTCACAGTCTCGAAATAAAATTGAGATTTTTGAAGTCGGAAATTGTTGTCATTTTTTTAAATTAACGATAAATAGTGTTTAGATTTTGTCAGTTTAGATCTTGGCGTAAATGAAATTTGTCATGGAATGACCCGAGCTCTAAAAATGAAATGGAAGAGAATACCACCGCTTTAAGAATGAATAAATCCTGCCACCATACAATTCAAAATCAGCAGGATATAAGATATATATTTGAAGTGTAAGAAATAATTAAAATAATTTCTCAACGTAGCTTAAGTGCAAGTTTGGCGAAAGTATATACAGATCTATACAAAATCGAGAGGAAGGAAATGAAACTGTCAGATACCGGTTTCTAATAAACCTTATAACCTACCCAATTCCTATAGAAACACGCACGCATGCATTGATGGTGGCCTGGAGGGGCGGTTTACGTAATATTGTCACCCCTTCTTTCAAAATATATCCAATAAAGGAATGAGAGAAGATGAAATCGGTTTCTTTACACCTCTCATCAAGTATTCATTCCTTTGGTCTTATTCAATTTGCCGCTCCGTCTTGTATCGAGACCCATCTTCCCCTCACCATATGAACACAATGGTGATAAAAAGCCAATCGTTTGTTATGGAGTTTGTAATAAATCGGCCAAAATGCTCTTCTTCATCTTTCGTTTTAAGTACTCGCTTTTAAAAAAGATTTTGAATAGAAATCGGACTCCTCGATTGAACTGGAGCTTAGAAAGACGATGGGTAATAAAAAAGGGAGATTATTTCGAGGCGTTTAGAAGTCTGGTGTCCATTCATGCTACTTCAATAGGATCAATCTATTGCACAATGAGTCGTCGACTAAAGCCAAAATACGATCCAAAATAAAGACTTTGAGATGAGTTGAAACGTTAGAATATGAATTGGGGATTGACGTCCTATATAGCTCGACAGATTTCCTCTGTTAACATTCTTATTAGGTAGACTATTCCAAACACAAACTGAATTAAATTATTACTCGATAAGACGAATAAGAAACTTTTCACCCACTGGTATTGTATTCAGCATGTTAAGGGAGCGTTTCATCAAGCGTTTTGTCAGTGATATTTACTGACTAATTTGCTCTCAGCCAATCAGATGCAAGGATTTCAGTAGCTTATAACAGTTGTCGGTAAAAATCACTGACAAAACGCTTGATGAAACGCCCCCATGAGATTTCTGACTACAATAAAATAATCGAAAATGCAAGTCAGGAGATGACGACTGACGATTATGAAATACACGCAATAACTCGTATAATGGTTATATACTATCTTTATTTTTCCTAGATCACTCAACTCAAGATCAAGTACAACCCCTTCGCAAAAGCTTTCCTGGACATCAAAGACAAGTAAGTAGATAAATAAACCCATTTAATATCTTTCAAAAACCAAAAAAAAAGCAATTGTCATTGTTGGGGGAAAACTTACGCTCACTTTTCGTCATTTTCTAGCAGTTTTATTTAGTGAAATTACCTATGGATTTAATCATCATTTTGTGACCTATGACGTTCCAAAAAGAAAAAAATCTATATTCGTTCTCTATCACTCCAAAGATTTTTTTCTCTTTTTTGAAACGTCATAGGTCACAAAATGATGATTAAATCCATACGTAATTTCACTAATAAAATTGCTAGAAAACATTTTGAAAAAAATGAATTTAACGGGTCCAATGTCATTATTTTTATAAGAACTTAAGGATAGGCCTAATAATGGAGGTTTTTTTTATAATGGTGATGAATTTAGCGTAGGTTGGGTAATAGAAGAAGGTGCAAATTTGATTTTAATTTCTATCGAATTGTGATGTGTGTACCAGAACATGTTTCTTTATTTTCTTTTTCATTCGTATTCTTTCCAGAAACGAAGGACATGATTTATTCGATGATGTACACGATCTCCAAGGATCCAAGTATCCACAGTGTAAGTATTTAAAATTTACATTCACGATAAATAAATAGAATAGTATAATTTTTCTTTAAAAAAGACAATTCCTCCAAACGCTATGTATTCTGCTGTAGGAACTCTGCACAAGGGGGCTGTAACCGCGGCAACCAAGCATATTATTGCTAGATAATAAAGATATTTCCCCCCTGTATTATATTTCCATTATTCTGTATTATTTTATTACGTCGTATATAAAAAATGTTAAGAAATACTGGAAGAAGTTACTTTCAATTGAATATCTTATAATCATGATAATCAATCATCGTACAAAATAAGCACTGCAACAATTTATTTGTATTTGGGTACATTTTAATCTGTATTTTACATTTTAATTGGAAAAGTGGTAAATACAAATTATTAATGGCGGGAAATTCTAATAAGAGCGAAGTCATTTTACTCTAGCTATGAATGTATTAACGACAGATAGATTCGTTTCACGTTATTTCGAGGTAGAAATGAAGTTTGTACCCAATATTCCTCTTATTTTGTCTGTCCTTTTGTAGTCGGAGGATGGTTTTTACCCGGCTCTGGAGCGTTCGGTCCCTCACCCCATCAGTTCGGCCCATCTCTCGGGCTACCATCCCATGCTGGGTGTGATAGGTACAGCGGTCTGAGAAGCCATCGAACATCACCTTATCCCCCTCCACCATACCACCAGAAATACGCCGCCGCAGGTAGGATTATTCAAAATCTCTCTCTCCCTCTTCTATTCTTTTCTCTATTATTTTCCTTCCCTTTTCATTTATTTTCATCTATTACTTTGAAAAAGAATATTGTCTTCATATTAATTATTTATTCCGATATTTTTCATTTCTTTTATTAATAAGTCCCCCCCCCCACCTCATTATCTTGATGTCCTTAAATTTTCAACACCTGTACTGTTCAAACCAGAAAGTTTCATCCACGTCTCTCTCTCTCTCTCTGCTCCTATTCTTACTTTTTTTTTTTGCTTCTACTTTTTATTAATATTTGTCCTTTTTTTATTAAGAAAACATTATTTTCATATTCATTTATTCTGATTTATTATGTCCAACTATTTCCCCCTCGATGTTGATGTTCTTTCTTTTTCTAAATAATAACCACAAATTTTCCTGCACCTCTCTCTCTCTCTCTCTCACACATAGAGAGAAAATGGGACATACGTATTTCTCCCTAAAGAATCAATTTATAAAAAATAGTTACTCTGTAGGACCCAAATTTTTATTTTGTTTTAATTTGCTGTTTTCTTTTTCTTTCCTTTTTTGTAATTTTCACTTTCTTTTATTTTTTTTTTTATATATTCAAAATGAGTTCTTCTTAATAATGTCAACTCTACGAATTTTATATTGGAACCGTTTTCATGAGGTTGAATATTTTCTTCAAGATTTTCAAGAATACACTTATAAGTGATGATTCTGTTTTCGATTCATTTGAAAACAAAAGTCACTATGAAAATCATGAAACATTCACGCTTAAGAAAGAGAAAAGAAGAGTAATATCGTTTTCTCCAAACCATAACTTCCTACTTGGAGATCAAATAAACAATGAATATGAAGCGATCGGGTACTCTGATTCTTATATCTGCGAATAACAAGACAATCAAACCGCAGTAACAATGCAAGGCGCGCTAGATCAAACGAAATCTTACGGAGGGATCCTTTCCGATTTCTATAACTCAAACGCAACCATCTATCGGTGATGTAACAATGAACCGATCTCGTAAAACTAACGCAGTAAATTCCCGGTCGGAAACCAGAGCTGTATCGTAGTGCTGTTGGTAAATAAGCCATGACGTCAATGCAAGCTGTCATAAAAAGAACTCTAACCTTTTGACACATTAAATGAGTAGTTTGATTTTACATTTTGAAAGGATCTGTTTTGAAAAAAAATATATAAGGCCGCGAACATTGCCAAGTGAACTTTGACTGTACATATTCGAAAAAATGTTCGACGAAACCAATTCCAAATACGATAATACTTACTTTGGTTTTGCTCCGCTTTCCTAATTTAACCCTTACTGCACTGGGGGGGGGGGGGGCCCCCCCTCCATATTTTTGGTGATTGCATCGCGACCGCTGGCAATTTCGGATTCTCGCTTCATGACTTTTTTCCCTGAAGTCTTGCGCACGTTTTGATACCACATTTGTCCATATCAGACATACCTAGGGGGCGTTATATGCTAATTAGTATGCGCATGTCATTAAAATTGCTAATCGCTCCATATATTTGTGTACAGTTACATGTACATGCTGTCAATAGACAATGGCTTGCATTTCTTTATGAATCTTGCTCAGGAATTGGTTTTCCACTTGATTCGTGCTTCTATATTGTTCTGAGATAAATTGGGCAAATTTTAGAAACAATGATATACATAAGGAATATAAAACATAAGGAATACAAAACATAAGGACAAAAAAGTTGGGTTTTTTTGTTGTACACATACAAATATATAAGAATTGATTTATTTCACATTTGGGAAACATTATTCTTCATTATTACAGTTTTCATGTAGTTTTCTACTTGTTTAGGCTGAAATTATGAAAATATCCCAAAAATGCATAAAATATGCATTATGAATAATTAATTAGCTAATTATTCAAAAAAATTGCATAATTGATTAAAATTAATCACACCATCAGATTCAGCATGTGAAGATCTATCGACATGCAAATTTTCAAGTTCGTTGGACATTGCGTTTCCGAGATCAATGGGGGGGGGGGGGGGGGGCCTGGGAGGCCCCCCACCCCCAGTATTTTCATGGAGCAAAATAGCCCAGTTCAGTAAGGGTTAAAGATTTGTATCGTATGTAATTGCCCCTCCCCCACCCCCTCTCTCTCTGTCTATCTCTTTGTTTTGTGACATTTTTTGTTCGATAATTTTTCTAGAATGTTGATCATTTTTAGAATGTTTTGACGACTCATTACAAGGCTTCTCAGAATAATATGATTACAGTTTTTCAGATTATTTAATGACAAAACAAAGACATTTGAAATTAAAACCGAGAACTTCCAGTGAAAGACTCGAATTCAATTTATTTGCGATTATCTTATTTATTGAACATTACGGTTTTGCAGTAAAAGTACATAGCTCTGATGACGGACGTAGAATTTACTATTTTTTTTAAATGATAAAAAATATAGATTACCTTTATAATTTGTTGTTTGGCTCCGTATTGGCACCAAGTAAATATCATGGCGAAATTCGACATTTCCATGCATTTATCCACTTTTATTTGGAATTTTGGGATCATGCGAAAGATTCTAAGCAGAATTATTTTTCACTCGAAGAACAAATTTTAGTAATCACGATAGGTTTGTATAGAGCGGGGAATCCTGTAGCATCCCACCATAACAATGCAAATCCCGTCAAAGAAAAAACAAGCCTTTGATCTCGCATCTTACCGCCAATAATTAGTAAGCAATTGCGGAACAAGTGGTCTATCTCAACTTTATAGTTAGGACTTTCTTTGTCAATCTGTATAAACTGGTTATCTTAACACGCCTAGTAAAAGGCAGATATAAAACTGGGCGGTTCGTTGCGTGCATTCTACTCACTCCCCCAACACAATATCCCGATTATCCAACGAACCCTTTTCAAGTTGATTTTACACCGGTCAATTAAAACGGAAAACATTGTCAATCAAACAAAAGAGAGCGGCGCGAGATCAAAGGATAAGGGTCCTTTTCTATAAAGTCCAGAGATGAGTCATGGTAAAATAAAAGACTTTTTACGAGACACTTCGTCGGAGGTTATAATGTTTTTAATTCCGCTCGAGAGCACATAATGTATCCGCTCTCTTCTATTATGAGGGTGGTAGACTTTATTTGAACTCCCAGATTTTATGAATGAAATGAACTCGATAAAGGTAGAATTGATCCATTGGCATTCCAGAAACTTGCCTTGTTTACGCTGTCCATATCACGATATGATTGTGGGTGAAAATGTCAAGTATTAGTCACGAATTTCGAACTTTCGGACCCCTTACAAACTACATTTTAGACAAATTAAGTTCATAATGTTATATACTTACTCTTAATAATACTTGTTCCTTCATACATCTAATACCACTGTGAAAAATGATGAATTATCGGATTAATTAACTAATGAAATGTAGCTAAATATTTTTCTCTTAAATTTGTCGACGTAATATCAATAAAGTCACCTTTAATAATAATAATAATAATATTCCGTTCTTGTATAGCGCATAACACGTTATATATGCGCTTCCAAAGGGCTTGGGGATATTATTACCCTGCATGGCTTTAGCTCCGGCAGCCGTAATTAGCGCAAGTGCATTTCAAGGAATAAAAATCCTGCCAGGTACCCATTTACTACACCTGGGTGGAGAGTGGCAAATGTGGATTAATGTCTTACCAAAAGACACTAGTGCCGAGCTGAGATTCGAACACTCAACCCTTGGACTGAGAGTCAAGTGAATGAACCACTGTACCACGACACCTCCACCTTTATACATTATCGGGATGTCATGAAAATAAAATATAAAAGATGTTATTATGCCCTGAAGGTTTCTTCTTTTTTTTTTCTTCTTTCAAAAGAATTTTAAGTTTTCTTAAATATTATTGTACTAAGACTTACTAAAATTGATTTCTTCATTATACCTCTTTTAAACCTTTTTGTATTAACAATTTTTTTTATTTACTCCGTTTCTTAATTCTGTTAAAATTAATCTTGGAAAACTTATCGTAGAGGATTAATCAAATATGCTACTGAATAAAAAAAAATAATTTGATGTGTATTGGTTATTTTTTATCACAATAAATGTAATTTTGTTAAGAGGATTTGTTCGATTTAGTTAACAATCGATTCGTATTGTTTCTCGTTTGATTCAGGTGCTGGATATGGTGCCGAAGCTTCGGCAAGTCTCTCTAGTAGCATCTCGCTCCTCGCTGCTGATGGCTGGTCTTCTCTAGCTAATTCTACATCAGCAGCTAATTCCATGCCATCCTGCAGCCAGTACGGCAGCATGTGGCCATCCTCCGCCGCAACCAGCGGGTTCCCACACGTCAGTTCCCCGCAGTCGCCGCTCCCAACTGGCTTGTTCCGTAACCCGCATCCAGCCTCGTCACACCAGCACAACCTATCGTCAACAGCGCATGGAATGGCTCCGGTTGCGAGCGGTCTCTCGTCCGCTGCGGTCACAACCGCGAACTCCCCCGAAGCGCACGCACAAAGTCAGTCCGTCATGGCCCCCATCTCGGTGCCTATTTCGACAGTTGCGGGCCACGATATGAGCGGGTCGCCTGCCACAGTACACTGCCATCAAACGGGCTATGTGGACACTTACCATGGAGACATTGCCGCGAGCTCGATAGGACTGGATGTCAGCGGTTATGCGAACTGTCACACCTCATCTCATCATCAAAATTCACCGCATCATCAACTTGTTGGCAAAAGTGTGTCATCATGGAATCCTCTGACACCACCATCCGTTTGAGACGAACTTTTAACTCAAGAGACTTTCTAAGAAACAGAATCGTGCGGACATAGTGGGGTTTTTTTCAGTGATCGAATTATATCCTGTAAAAAGAAAACAATTTGTATCATAAGAGAGTTGATTAATGAGAGACTGATTGCTATTCATTTTGAAACTTAACATATTTTTTGTAACATTGAGTAAGATAACTGTCTGCTTAACAACTGCCAGACAAAGACAAACTATAGGAACGCCAATAAGCAGACGTGGACCCTTCAAGTAAAGATGTATACATGGTAAACAATGTAGAAGAGATTGAACTCCATGTGTTTCGGACGAATCAGAGGTGTTGATAACTGGCTAATAGTAATAACCATGGCAACGATGTACTTAATATTGCCAAGAAGAGGCTTATTTCATTTTTAATAGAATGTATTCCATTTATCCTATCTTAAAGACATGTGATAGCTGGCTATCGCGCATGAATATCAAATTAAAGCCTTTATTCAGTTGAAAAATTACACCTATATTTTTTCTTCGAGAAAAGTATGATTTTTGTTCCATGCAATTTGAGGGGTTATTTCTGGTTTTAGGTATACTCCAGTTTAGCGGGAGATGATTTGGTTTCAAACTAGAACAGAACTATAAGAAAATGCATATTGAAGTTTTCATCTTAACCATTTCAGTCATTCAAAGTTGGTTAAATCATCTGTTTGGAGCCAGAAGGGCGTTAACTCTGTTTTAAAGTATAAAGTTAATGCCCTTCTGGCCCTCAACATACTTTGATAAATGTATGTCTATTTATTTTATTATCTATAAATAATGAAGATCATAGAGGCATGTTGATTCTTATAACGACTCCTTAAAAGTGCTTCATATGGTTCCCATGGTAACTGCATGTCCAGTGTTTCTACAAGTCTATATTTTCTTTCATTTTCGTTTTCTTATACTTTTCTTCCTCTTTATCATTCGTCTGTTCCGTTTCCTTATTCATTATTTATTTATTATTATTTATTTATTTATTTATTATTATTATTATTTTGGGGGGAGGGGTCCTTTTTATTCTCCACTTCCTGCGGTATAAATCAGTTTACATTCTTCAACTATACCTCTATCTCCATTCCTATATTGATGTTTGTTTGTTTGTTTGTTTGTTTGTTTGTTTGTTTGTTTGTTTGTAAATCATTCATATTAAAAGAATTATACAGTTATTAGTATCATGTTCACTTCAAAGTAGACGAATAATAATCATCAATGTTGAGTAAGACGTGTGTAACACATGACGCTATTGTATTTTTTCGCGTCATTATCACTTAGAAAAAAAATTGCTGTATATACGGTCTTATCGAATCTTAGCCACTATTTCTAAATGTGTACATGTATGTACATAATGTCTTTATCGTTGTATATATTTATTTCCGAAAATGCATGTGTGTATATTTCGTTGAGATATATATTATGTGAAAAAAGTCAGATTAGAACAGTAATATCGATGTATCAAATTTGATTAAATGCGATCAAGTGAATAAAAAAGTGAATTGATTTCTATGCTTTTATTTTCTTGGTATTTAATTTTGACATGATGGGGAGGATAGTGGTTATGGAAATAATGCTCAATTGCGGTGGTCAACTGCAAAATTTCCTGGGTAAATTGCACAAGAAATAGGGTTAAAAATTGAAAAATTGCTGCTCGGTCGCTTTGCTCCCTCGCTAACGCAAATAAGTTGGGCACGGGGGGGGGGGGGGGGGGGGGGGGCGTAACTTAATTTTTGCCCCAGGCACCATAATCCCTAGATACGCCACTGGCTTCGCTCCCTCGCCGGTCACCCCCCCCCCCCCAATCGTGAACACGGATTGTGTAGCAGAGATATACACTCGATATCCTATCTCGAACCTTTTCTTAGTTTGACCCAGTGGACCCATTCAGGAATAGCAATTTTTTTTTTTGTAATGTCGATTTTATTCTGCATTTTAAAAATATAAATCCGTGTGTATAATAAATCAATTTACAGTTTCCCAAAGTGCGCACGTATACCCGTGGTCTTTATTGATTATTAATTGATAAAGAAAGTCACTTTGGTCTATGCCTATAAATCATTGATTTAAGGGCATCAACAGTGAAATAAGAAAGGTTCTCAACATTCAGTATTTCTCGATGACAAAAAAGGGATAAACGAAATTTGAATGCTGTCAATTGAGATGATACATCCAGGTTTTGCGGATGTTGCTTTGACACATACATCATTTCGGGAAAAGTTCAAGCTAGAATTTAGATGAAGATTGGGCTTTAAAGTATTTGTTGAGATATCTGAAACTTTGCATCTAAACTCGTATTCGTAAACAAAAGTCAAATATAACAATGCTATAACACTTTAGTAATTTGAAATCATTTGAGTATATCGGTCATTCCTATATACATGTATTCTATGAGGGGTTTCCGCGTTGTTTCGTTTCCCCCTGCCATATCTTTTGGCGCATGCTTTTCTTGTATTCTTAAAGAAGCTAATTCTTAAATTTCTTGGAGCAAAATTCTTTCAGAGGCGAGAGGAGAAAGAGAGTAATGAAAGTCGTCACACCTTGAAAAAAAACTTGTTTACAACTCTATGTACACCTGCAAACGTTTAGAAAGTTCGGAATGCATGGCCTTCGCTGTATGGTTCTCATCGACAAAGTTTATCCATTTCAACGAATATTTGGGCAAAGAAACAAAACATGTAAAACGATGTATATAGAAATGGGGCACTTTTATTCGGCTATTTAGTCGGTTTCATTGAGATATTTCTATACATCCGGATATTCTGTAACCTGTAATCTTGTATGAGGGACAGTCACTGTGATTGGGATTTTAACACCTTTTACTGGGGTGAAAGGAGTTGGGAGAGAAAGGAGGTGATGGTGCGAAGCTGGACTTGAATAATTTGAAAGGGCGGAATGGGCAATCAGAACTAAAGTGATCCTATTGTATCTAACTAGCATAGCTTATCGTGAAAACACCAATTAAAAAGAAGAATAGGGGTTGGTCCGTGTTCCCCCCTCATCCACACCAGGTATCAATACACGATCGTCCTCGCTGAGATTTACCCCACAAGTCTAAAGAATAACCCCCTTTATCTTCAAAGGAATCCTAAAAGGGGGGTCAGCCCTTTTGAATATAAACCCCAACAATGGATGGAGGTAGGAGGGCGTGGAGTGACTGAGAGGGATACCAGCTAGTGGGTGGTAATTTGTCTCCCTCCCCATTTCGGTCCGTGACGTATCTTCCCGGAACGCTGAAATCAATATCCTCGTACCCGGCACAATCCCGACTCTCTGATAAACATTGCTGCTTTATTTCCTCACATTTTTTTTTTGAAAGAGTAAAACCCATTTCCACCACATCCATGATCGATAACAAAAGAACTTAAAGAAGTATTAGTCTGTGAACTGGACAGTTTACTTATGTCAATGAGAGGAGTGGAGTTGGTGGTGAATCGTAATACGAAGATTTAGGCGAAAGTTTGCCGACATAACGAAAAAGTCAGAATCCAACCCCGCACCGCTCCGATCTTTATATCTTCCATTTATCTCCTCCTTGCTTCACTTTTTTTCTCATCACGTGTTGTACAAATTGTTGTCGTCACGTGCCCTTTCTGGCCCAAAATCTTGTTTCTTGTTGTTCTGAGTGATTGACTGGTAAATAAAGTGGTTGTAAAACCTCGGATTACGATCTTAAGATGTCAAAGAAATCTCAAGTGTTTTCCAAGAAAATCTGAACGCTGTCTCATCCTTTTGAAGATCACCATGGTAAAATTTCGTTTTCTTTGGGCACGAAGATATTCATGTGAACTAGTAGAATCCTCGTTGTTTGGCTTGGTTTGGGGGTCTGAGAAGGGTCTCTAGAAATTACATTTTAAGCCTTTCCAGGATATTTTTATGACTTTTCAGCACATCATTTGTGTTTTTCAAATTGTAATCTTTCCATCCATATCTCTATTTGTCACTAATTTTCAGTTGTCGTGATTTTTCTTCGAGTGACTACTTTAACGCCCTCGCATTTTTGTATTTCTTTATGATGGACCCCAATATAGGGATGACCGTTTGATTTTGTTTTTCTTTTTTCTATTTTTTCCGGTTATCAGAGATTTACAGGAATCTTTAACAAAGTACAAGATCGGCCCCAGGGTCACTAGCGGTTGAACATAATAACATTTAAACAAATTTTAATTGTCTTTTTTTTCCTAATAAATGCGACAATATTTCCACTCCGAAAGAAGAATGATTTTTAACAGAATATGGTTTTATTGGTATTACATGACTTTAAAATTTTTTTTGATGACTCAATAATTACTGCTAATCATTGCCCATTATCTAATTAATTAATACGTAACAATAATAGTCAACAAAATCATGAGAATTAAACTCATAACAAAAAATAAATAAGAGCGTACATAAATATATATATATATATATATACGAAGTATTTGGTATCCCCGTAATTAATGTTTGTCTTTTTACGAAAATGTCGTTGCAAATTTCTATAGCATTAAGAAATCATCGTATGTATGTATAGACGGTAATTATTTCTAAATTCCGTTGAAAAATAACCATGTATATATTAGTCATTTTGAAATGACTGATATTACACCATTGTGATATAGATAATAGTAAGTCTTTGATTATATAGCACCCGCGATATATATCATATACAAAAATAATACACCTGTATTGTATATATTACAACTGTAGAATGTGTCTCTCAAGTTCTCAACCCTTGGAATTACTTTGATTCCCAGTCGATTCATCTGAATAAAAAACATAACGGAAGTTTTGACCGGACAGCAAATTTGATCAGGGCAAACAGACAACTCACAGTTTTAAGTTCCCTCTAAATCAACCTGTGAAGGGGGGGGGGGGGGGGGGGCAAATGTTATGCTCTCTTTCTTTCTCTACTTTTCTCTCTCTCTTCTCTCTCTCTCTCTGTATATCACCCTCTTTTTCTATCTATCTATCAATCAATCAATCAATCTATCTATCTATCTATCTATCTTTCTATATATCTATGTATGTACCTATGTATCTATCTATCTATCTATCTATCTATCTATCTTTCTGTCTATCTATCTGTGTATCTACCTATCTCTATCTATCCATCTGTCTATCTATCTATCTTTCTGTCTATCTATCTGTGTATCTATCTATCTCTATCTATCCATCTATCCATCTATCCATCTATATCTATCTTTCTGTCTATCGATATGTGTATCTATCTATCTCTATCTATCCATCTATCTATCTATCTATCTTTCTATATATCTATGTATGTACCTATGTATGTATATATCTATCTTTCTATTTATCTATCTATCTATACATCTATCTATCTATCCTTCTGTCTATCTATCTATGTATCTATCTATCTATATTTATCCATATATCTATCTATCCGATCTATCAACGTATCTATCTATCTTTCTCTCTATCTATCTATCTATCTATCTATCTATCTATCTATCTATATTTATCTATCTATATATGTATCTCTCTATCTATCTATCTATATTTATTTATTTATCTATCTATCTATCTATCTATCTATATTTATCCATCTATCTATGTATCTCGCTATCTATATTTATATATCTATCTATCTATTTATCTGCATTCCCCCTTATCGAATTATAATTGTTTTATCACAGTATGTATCTTGTTATGCTTTATTATGCTTTGTTACTATTAATGACATGTCTTTGATGAAAAACAGTGTTTCAATATTCCACCTCGATAAATAAGACTGAATAAATATATACAAATAAATATATGAATCTCTCTCCACTCAGAGCTTTGTATACGTTTGTCTGTATGTCCGTTACCTCCCCTCTTTTCTCTCTCTTTCTCTCTCTCCCTCTCTTTCAGTCTATCTCCGTTTCTCATCCCTTCCCCTTCCTCTCTACAAAATGCTCTATGCTTCATTCAAGTGGCCACCTCCCCCAACACATCACAAGAGCTATGAGAGAGAGAGAGAGAGAAAGAAAAAGAGAGAGAGAGAAAGAAGGGTATATAATTCGGAAAGCTCCACACCCATTGTTTTGGCGCTCACGTACTTTCCTTGGTTTGCTGAGCGTTTAATTTGCTTTGCACCCGTGAGAGACAATCCTTTCACCAGTTCGGTAGCTCAGGTGCGCAGTGTGTACAGAAACAAGATTCGAAGCATTACATCAAACAATGGGATATCTCTTTAACTTTTGATTTTTAATTGAAGGGTCGTTATAAAGGACGTTTCGACTGAGTAAAGATGCAGTGGCGTATCTGGACCATATAGATTCGAGGATAAGGGAAAGGGGCAAAATAAAGCTTCTGAGGCAGTTGTGATTCTTTTATTTCAGCTAGAAGCTCACTCACCATTTCGGGTCCTACTTTGTGCTGGGTGTTTTTTTCGTTTGTTTGTTTTTGTTTGTTTGTTTGTGTGTTGTTGTTGTTGTTGTTGTTGTTGTTTTTTTTTTTTGGGGGGGGGGGGGTCTCCGAGTGTTTCTTTCTTCTATGTCTACATAATTCATAAGTTATCATAAAGATTCTGGGTTTTTTTTTTAATTCGTCTCATAATGAAGTTTCATTATAACAACATCATTATATACGATGAATTAATTACTATTTGTGAGCAAGCGAAAGTTGGCCACTTTTTTTTGCGAGGGGGGGGGGGTGGGGAGGGGATGACTGTTTTGGTGGAGGTACGTTCCTTTATTGTCATTATCGTGGATTGTTGGTTAACTGGGAGGTTCCCAATTTGTATATATATATATATATATATATATATATATATATATATATATATATATATATATATATATATAGTTGATTCCAGGCTGTAGCAAAATTTTTCACAGAAAATGGATTTTTGCTTTATTGATTTGTTGATGATATTCAGAAACCTTCATCGTGAGCCTTCCAGAATTTGATCAAAGCTTGCTTCAGGTTTTACCACAGACATGCCATGTCTGAAATGATGTCTTTATCCTTAATTATCATTTGTGATTGAATTGAATCTTAATCTAACTGTATATCTCTCCATTGTCATATCATCCAGACTAGTAGATGAGACGTTATCCACACCCAGACGACAAAATAGGTGTTAATACCAGCGATTGTTACGACATTGTGAAATAAAATCAAGCAAACATGCATAGATATATACCATGAAACGGGAACTAATTAGGCTTCACCTCAATCCTTAATCCACCATCCCTCAATTCAAGAATACAAAATATTACTGAAAATCCGCCTTAAAGCGTTGACCTATCAGACTGGCTAATCACAATGTTTTGACTGTATGCACACTAAGAAAAAAATTAAGTGACAAATAAAAGGAAAGAAAAAAATAAGGAATTTAAAGGGGAAAGTGTTAAACAACAAGTGGCTTGTTGAGATTTTCTTAACGATATATAGATTTTGTACCGTTAATTCCTCTCAAAATGGCAACAAAAGGTCCAGCTGAGAGCTGCACACTTGACCGTTGCAAACTCCCAAACCATGCAAACAAAGAGGATCAAGAAAGTTGCTTTCTTAGAAGCCAAGAAAGGGAAATGAGAATCACTTCTCCTCCTTCTATTCATGATCCTTTCAGGGCTTGAAAAGGGTAATCACGGCTCTCATTCACATGAACAATTGGAGGATACAGAGAGAGAGAGAGAGAGAGAGAAAGGGGGATTTGTGAGGGTGCTAATTTCTTTTGAAGAGGGGGAGAGGAGAAAGCAGCTGCTTATAGTATTCTTTTACGGCACTGCAGTCCACTGAAATAAGACAGTCATCATGTTACAATGCCCAAATAGATGTAAACTTCGTAATGAAAAACAAATAAATAAATATCAAAAACTATAAAAGTTATTAGTTTACTAATAATATTTTGAACAAATTTATGTAATGACTATAACGTTATGTAGATGTCAAGTCATCAAAATTATCAGTTTATCAGCATCATTCGAGGTTTATAAGCCACTAAAGAAACCTTGCAATATATAATGTCAAAAAGTGGAATGGAAAACAAAGTTATCGCGATCATATACATATCTCCATCCAGATAAAAATTGTGACTCCCCCCCCCCCCCCCCCGCAAAAATTATTATGATATAATGACTGCGTATACAATCTGAATAGCCAATATGACACGTGTAGGCCTACATAGATAGGTCCCCTGGTAGGAGGTCTATTCTTTATTTACATGAATATTGTACACATTTTTTATATAGATGATTTAAGGTGTATAATAGGGTCTGGTGCACAACCTACATGTCAGTCGAAAGTCAAAGCTACTAATATGATATAAACACACTTGACACCCCCGCAAAAATTATTATGATATAATGACTGCGTATACAATCTGAATAGCCAGTATGACACTGTAGGCCTACATAGATAGGTCCCCTGGTAGGAGGTCTATTCTTGATTTACATGAATATTGTACACATTTTTATATAGATGATTTAGAG
>CM046858.1:4999153-5165282 GCA_025617745.1 Heliocidaris erythrogramma
AAAGATTATCGGGTGATGAAAATTGCTTTTTCGATGTTCTCATCTCTCTGTGAGTACAGTTGCACATCATCATTAAGGAAAGTGGAAAAGACATCACAGTCCGTTGGAAGAGATAATCAAAAACAAAATGCAGACGGTAGATGAAAGGAATACGAAATGACCCCCCCCCCCCCCAAAAAAAAAATAAATAAATAAATAAATAAAAATAAAAATCTTATTTACTAAAAAGCACAGTGCACAGTATATCCATGTTTTTCAACTGCTGTATTTTACAAGTTATACCCAACTTGTTGAGCAGATATTGTTTATTCGTGGTCTTCAATATTCGATGTGATTCTGTGATATTTTTTTCTCCCGTTATCATTAGAAAGATAAATTATTTACGTTTAGCATTGTTAAGTAATTGATATCAATTGTCAATTAGAATAAGAATACTTCTGTTTGTACGAATACAAACGCTAATTTTCTAAAATACACATTTGAAGAGGTAGTGAGCTGGTAGAACAATGGATTCGCAGTGACAGGTAATCAGTGTTCGTACAAATATATATATTTCTAAAAAAAAATCAAACTCAAATTAACATTTATTTTCTTTCATTGATTAGAAAGGTGAAGTAATGTGTTGATTTTCTTTTTCGTGAAATATTAAAGTATAAAATGGAAGGCAATTATAATTATAAATATTGAATACAGTAGCGTACAGCGAGGAAAGTATGACCTTAGTTTGTGCAATATTCCATTTCCACGTGATGAAGAAGTCACAGCTTTTTTATGCTAATTCCACTTCAGGTTTTAACTTTTATCAACGATAACACATAAACACTGATTTTTTTCCGGTTCAATTTTCGTGTTATTAATAAGAATATATAAAAATGATGTGTTAAAATTTCTTGAGCATTGATTTTTGAAGTGTATATAGTTTGTTTTCCCCCATTAATTGCTTTTGAATCACGTGTATTTTAAAGAAAGTTAAATAAGACTTTTAAACCTAGTGGGATATCTCATGGATTAACAGTATTTTTTAGTTATTCTAGGTAGCTAGATACTTATACTTTAACTCATTAAAAATGAAGCAATAAACAAAAAAGAGAGGGCAAGTATTTAATATACCTAAAGTGATAAAACTGTATTTTCTTTTCATTCAGGCTTATTTTGTATGCCTTGTTAAAGTGCCTTGTTAAAACTTTACCAAGTTGATTTTAGGTTAACAGCATCTTATACGAGTATTTATTACTAAGTAATACATAGTATTACACAGAATTTCCGATTTAATGGTCAGGAGACGGTTGCTCTCTTGAGACATGGCCTTCAGTATATATAAAGTCCGAGAAGAAATAATAGGTACGTTCACACGTAGAGCGATAGCATCGATGCTATCGAGGTGTCGATGCTATTTTGATGAAGACCAGATAGTGTCGAGACCAAACGCTGTCTGAACGCAGATAGTCACGAGATAGAAGCAAGTTTCCAAACTATTCTTGCAGCGAGTTTAGCAGGAGTAAATCTCAGGATCCAGCGACAAAGCATCGACGCTTTGCGGTAGACAACCCACCGCGCTTGTGACTATTTGTAATGTGAGCGCAATCGCTGCTATCTTCACTTGCTATTGTAATTCTGTCTGTTTCATGTGGTGCTATAATATAATGCAATGTATGTATTCATGTGATGTACCCTCTTCCCTACTTTTTTCTATTATCATTCTGTCTGTTTCATCTGGTACTGTAATGTAATGTGATGTATAAAGGGGTAAGTGGGCTAATGTGTATACTGTGTGGTAAGGAAGCTGGGTTGTTTTGTTGTTTGTTTGTTTGTTTATCTTTTTCTTTTTTTATATATGACCACGATGCACCACAAAACCACCAAAAGTCGCACTGTGTGATTTTCAGTTAGAGCTCAATCAATGTGTTTTGGTTGGCATCACCGACCTCTACGACCTGGACGGATCATCGCCCATTCCCGCTCGTGCGAGCACTTGAATTGGGCGCGGCCATGTTACTCTTCCGAGAGCGATGTGGTTTATTACACGTTACGCACTGAACATCTGTACTTGTCTGCGCGTTTTGACCATGGGCGTGCGCATGATTGTACACAAATCTGTATTCCAGCTTTCTCGCGCGTTGATTTTTCAGAAGTGCAACATGGCGGACCACGACTTCACTTTTCTGAGCCAATGAAACGTCCAGGTCGTAGAGGTCGGTGGTTGGCATGCATGGTCAAATTTTAGTTTTGGGTATTTCCTGAAAGAGTATACTTTTTTCTAAGTAATCTAAAATGTGGAGGCACCAAACAATCTAGAAGTGGTATTTTTGACAGCTTTTTATCAGACTTATGTGTGTCTTCTCTGGATTTTGTTGTATTACTTTTCTTTTTCACGACCCTGAATACTTGTCTCATTTTAATCTCCCATAAATCTCCCGGGGTAAGTTCTTGCATTGATACTTGTGCACTATGATAAACAGGATATGTCTATGTAGTATGCCAAGTTTTAGGACAATCTGATAATCCCTTCATAGAAATTTTCATTGTTCTAATCCTCCATTTGTCACTTTAGCACAACACTTTGCAAGTCAGAGTGCTTCAATAGACTGCAAAATTTAAACCTTTATTAAGAAGTAACATTATGAGGGACTGTGCATTCTTCTCTTTGTACATTGAGTTATGAACATCCAATGAGTTATATATCATTTTAAAGCTGAGAATCTGCTCTTTCAGAATCAGACCTTAACTAAAGTATGATGTGGTCTTTAGATATTGATTTACATGTGCTTACCAGAGAATATAGTGTGCATGCATGTGTTTTATTTTGGCATAAGATTGGAGTTCAGTAAATTTTGACATGTACAAGGTTTATTTAAAATTAAGTATTATAACACATATATTTGCTACTTGATTGTATTATCGATATTACAAATGAATTGTTATTGAGCTATTATGTTGATTTATGAAGACAAATAAAATATTATTCAAAACAAAAGCTTCGCATCATAGACCCCTGTACACAAACTTCCGCGCGTTTGACCATGCATACCAATTATACTCGGGTCACTCTGTGTGGCGCAGTAATTATTGTTTTGGCAGCGGGTGATCGATGAATAGTTACGAGTGGGTGATAGAAGCAAGTCGATCACGGCCTGTCTGAACGTACTGGAAATATTTTTGAAACTTACATAGCATCGATGCTATGTACTACGTGTGAACATAACTAATGATTGCTATGATAATTGGTCTGAAGTAGATAACAAATATAATAATAATAGCAAGCTCATTACTTCTCACTGTGCAGCCGATACAATCACGAGCAAGTCGATGTTGATGTAATCATCCTGCAGGCGTCACTGTCATTACAGAAGCATGTCCGGGGTATATAACCCCGCTCGTAATTACTTATTCGAGGAAGACATTTTTGGCAAGTGAATTATTCTGTGCGTTGGACATGTTGAGCGTCGCCAAGTTCGCGAAATCGTTTTGTTATCTTAAGGAGGCCTTCATACCTGCTGCAGATACCAACATGCAAGGACGCCGAAAAACTGATTCATAAATGACGACACCGCGGGTAGTTTATATAAGGGAAATACTGAACAAAATGCAGTTTGTTTGTAGGTATCCTGTTATGATTACAGCACGAAAGATGTGCCTACCGGTGCTGCTCTTTTCCACTAATTTACTCCTTGTATTCACGCATAGTTTAAATGGTGAGTAAAATAATTTTGCCGCTTTTTTGGTGATTGTCTGATTCTATACAGAACTTACCGCTTGTGTTTGTTAGATATTCTAGATGGTGTATATTTTGGTATACTGTGGGTAGGGGGCCTGAGTAGAAATGATTTGGCTCTATGTTATGCGATCTAATTCAACCGATAAAAAGTAATGTCCATGGATATGTAAGAGGCGTAAAATCAAAATATATGTGAGTGGGTTTTTGTAAACCCATATTTGACCCGGAAATTTCAGGTTTGCTATCTTTATGTATTTTGTAGTTATTATTGCACCTGTCTTTGATACTATATAGTTTGCCAGGGAATGGAGGTGAATGAATGAATGAATTTATTACCATTTCTGAAACAATATATGAAACATATTTACAAGGTATTTACAAATGAGAATGGTAATGGGAGACCACGAAATAGCTGAAATGGCTAATGAATATGTGGTTCCCTGAGAAATTATGTAACTGTGATATAAATAAGACTACTTTAAACACATAAGTAGAATACAAATACAGTGTGCTCTGACAAATAACATCTTACAATAATCAGTAAAAAATTGTAAATATTGGCAAGAAATAAGAGCATGTACATATACACACACGCAATCAACATCAATAAAAGCAAAAACCAACATTTGTTCATTGAGTATAAACAAAATACCTGTATCTATAATACTACAATATAGGACTTGATCCACATATACCAAGGGTAAGGGGGGGGGGGGCAAAACAAAACAAGACAAAACAAATGAATATACTGAGATACATCACTCTAGATATTCCATTAACATAATTTATCTTAACTTCTTACAAGAGGCTTTGACAGAGTTTTTCTCTTTCATATCTAAGGGCAATGAATTCCATATTCTATAACCGTAGAATGAAATTGACCTCTTTCGAAGCTCAGTCTTTACATTTGGTAAAATGAGACCTTTGCTGTCTTTTTGTCTCGTATTATACCTGTGATCGAAAAAATGGCAATATTCATATATATGTTTTGCCTTTCGCAAGTGCACATCAGGATCAAAGTTTGATTTGAGAACCTTAGAATACGGTCGATGCTTTGTCTTAATCGATTTGGGAATTGCCTTTGTTATCCACGGTTTAGAATGCATTTTAGAATAAGATGCTTATTATTACAAGTTATATACCTCATTCTAAGGTAGAGATGTAAGGTCTTCATGGCATGAAAATTCCTCAGTGTTACCTGAGGAGATTTTGTACAAGACTTGGTGAGGCATACATTCTTGAATAAGGCACAGACAGGAAAATGGTCTGAGACATCAGTATCATTGTCCCCGCATAAATATTACAGACATCTATATTCGTATGTGATCAATTAGAATTGTTGAGTATTCTGTAATACGAGTAGGAGTTTTTATAATCTCTTCAATACCTAGACATTGTAAGGGTGATGTAAATGAGTTTACTAAATTATCATTTGAGTTTTCAATACTAATATCAACGTTAAAATCTCCCATCAGAATACAACTGTGTTTGTCTATCTTGCATTGGTTTAATATATTCAGCAAACTTTCCTGGAATTCATCTAGATTTGTGTTTGGTTTCCTGTATATAATTGCAATATAAAAGATCTATTTCCTATAGGGATATGTAACCAGAAAGATTCTGCATGACAAACATTCATTTCCAGAACATTGTATTTGAAGGTTGATCTTATGTATGCTCCTACACCACCCCTCTATGCACTCTCAAAATTATAATTATGAATAGAAAATAAACTGTTTTAATAAACTCTTTTATTTTATTTCTGATAAACCAACAATACTGAATTCATGTTCAATAACATCTTGGTAGAATATTTTGAAACCCTCGAAATTTCTATTCAAGGATCGGATATTGATATGTGAAACACTAAGATTGATATTAGAACAGAAACAAGACATAAAGTTAATATTAAATTCCTCGGGTGACCATGCACAAGACTCATTGATCTTAGATGAATCATTATCGTCAATATCTATCATAATCACAGAGAGTTCATATAATTGTTAATGATCAGTAAAGGGAATCATTGCTTCTTAATCTTGAGAAGGTCTGCTTCAGAGGCGATCAATATTGCTGTAGAATCAGCACTTTTCTTTACTAGGATTTTCCCAATGTTTGTCCATAGGACATGTAGGAAGCTGCGGTAGCCTGTCTCCTTTCTTGCTAGCTTTGTAGAGAAGCTGTTTAGTAGTGGGCAACAAGTTCTCAGTTATATAAATATAGATATGGGACGTTAAAGAACAATCCAATCTAATCATGCTAGCTGATAGAAAGTTGCTTTGGCAGAAAGCAGATAAATGCAGAGAAGCAGACTGGTAAACGTTTGAGCGAAAACGGACAAGCAGTATGAAAATTCTGAATTTTAGAGAGTTGTAATCACTGTAGTCATAAAAAAATTAAAATCATGGACATGTTTCTCTGAAAACACACTGAATATTATTTCCCTGAATCATTCCAATCATGGTTTTTAAAATATTGCAAAATTGTTTTATGCACACGTTGACATTTTTAATTTTTTTCAACGAGTTAAGGTTAATAAATTATTTAAAGGCTCACAGAAAGAATAATTTTTGATAATTTTGTAATAATATACCATAAGTTTCTTACTCTCTCTTCATCTCTCACTCTCGTCCCCTCTATCATGTATCTCTCCCATGATATATCCGAACCTATTCTTTGTAGCCCCCGTCTCTCTCTCTCTCTCTCTCTCTCACACACACACACACACACACACACATACACCATTCCCACCTTGTAATTGTCAGTCTGGGAGTGGGCGTGGTCTTTGATATTATCATTTCTAGAAGTGTCATTGTGTTGTTATTCTTAAAGAGAAGGTTGAGTTCTGGAAAAGGGTGAAAAATAATTTGTGAGACTTCTCATTTATTTTATGTCGGAATATCATAAAATAAATCACCCTTGAATGGATTGCTTTTCAAATGAACCAAACTTTCATGCCACATGATGTGTGTGGTCCCACACACGAATTTATTTGTGCAGTGCATGTGACATTCAGCAAGATTGAATCACTTTCGCATCATTTTGAGAATTCAGAACTTAGATCTAAGTTCTAACGTTAAGGTTAGCGTTGAGACAAGTCTAAAGTTAGATCTAAGTTAACAGTTAAGCCTGAACGTTAGACTAAGTGAGACAAGATCTAACGTTAGGTCTAGAGAGATCTAGATAGATCTAACTGTTAGATCCAGTTAGATCTACGTTAGATCTAAATTAGATGATAGATTTAACAGTTACATCTAACGTACTCGTAATGCATGGTACCCGCTGGAGCGCTATGAGCTAGCGCTGTGCGCTGTATTTACTGTGCACAAACAATTCGTGAACGCGGAAGCGACATCGATAATATCGCGAGAGATAGAGCGTGCTTTATCTGAATATTCATTCAGTATGATTAATTTGAATGTATTATGTACTATATATTTCATTATATTATGTATTTCTGAAAGTTGTATAATTTTCTATACATTTTGGTAATTATATTATGTATAATTCTTTCTGTATAATTTTCTGTACATTTTGTAAATTGTGTTATGTACATCAACTAAAAATGAAGTTGTATGATTTTCATTTGTACTGAATGAATGCAATAAAGAATGCTACAAAACAAAACAAAAATCTGTTATGATGGGAACTCTTTTGCACAGTGGGAAAGAATAATGCACGGTCACGTGACGTCATTTTACAAATTACATAACCCACAAGTTTAATTGTTTATAAAATGTACTACATGATACACCTTTCCTTGTATAACATCCAAACATTCTTTCACAATGTAATCCCATGGCCAGAACTCAACTTTATCTTTAGAGGGCAATCCAACATTTGTAATAATTTGATTTGTGTGAAAGCAGAAAATCAGAGAAGCAGATTGGTGAAAGTCTAAACGAAGTCGGACAAACAATAGGAAAGTTGTGATTTAAAAAAAATTGTATTCACTAGATTCTACGGAAGCTTATAACTGCCAACCAGATGACGAGATAAGAAGACGAGAAAAGAAGACGAGAAGACGAGATAAAAAGACGAGAAGACAAGATTAATGACAAGACGAGTTGTTGGAACTCAGCAAGTCGACTTATTCTGGACAAGAAGTCGAGAAGACAAGTTGTTGGAACTCGGCAAGTCGACTTGTCTAGGACAAGAAGACGAGATGACAAGCCAATGCAACTTGTCCCAATCAAGTCGACTTGCCAAGTTGCATTAACTCGTCATCTCGCCGTCTTGTCATAAACAAGTCGACTTGCCGAATTTCAACAACTCGTCATCTTGTCTTCTCATCGTATACCAGTCGACTTGCCGAGTTCCAACAACTCGTCTTCTTGTCTTCTTGTCCATGATAAGTCGACTTGCCGAGTTCCAATAACTGGTCTTCTCGTCATTTTAACTTGTCTTCTCGTCTTCTTATCTCGTCATCTGTTTGGCACTTATAAGCTTCCGTAAGATTCAGATTCAGATTCAGATTATATATATATATATAACTCTAAAGGCTACATTAGCTGGACAGTTTTTGTCTTATTTCTATGCTCAACTGTCCCGCTAATGGTTGGTTGGTTGGTTCTTCATTATGATGGCGCTCTTCAATCTCCTCAGATTATTTGCGGCATTCATATTAGTAGGTTTGGCGTAGGCTTCGGAGAGCCCACGAGCGACCTTTTTGTGGTGAAAATGGTGTTATTAATGGTCATCATTAGTATGGTAAAATCTTAATATCCCATCTCCAAAGTTAGATAGCTGTCGATCGTGATTATTCATAATTATTCGCTATAATATCAAGATACCCCAGCAATCAATTGGAATTAACAGAGAGAGAGAGAGAGAGAGGGGGGGGGGGGGGGGAAAGTAAATTCCAATTGTTCATGGAAAACATAAAACATACATATCTATACACAATTATACACATACATATCTATACACAATTATACACATACATATACATATAAATATATACATATACATAGACATACATACACACATATACATACATTTTGTTTTGTTTTTTGTTGCTCTTTACCCAATTTCTTCAACATCGTATATATAACAATGTCTATGACAGCTTAATAACAGGATATCTAAAACGATGTCATTCTTTTAGATTAGGATTTCTTTTAAGAGACGTCTCTCTTTATCGTATTTTGAACAATATAAAACAAAATGTTCAATCGTCTCAAATTCTTGACACACTCCACAGAGACCAGTATCAAGCTGGTTAATTTGAAAAAGGTAATAATTTAACCTGCATTTACCTACTCTTAGTTGTTGTATCAAGCATTCTTCTCTGCGAGACAAGCCATGTCTGTGTATGGGCTTAGTAACGTCGCTATGTAAGGCATATAGAAATCTACCGTGCTCGGCATTGTCCCATTCTCTTTGCCATAATTTGTTAAATGGAGGCTGCTAGTTCACCTGTCGTGTGTGGTATATCTATGTTTATACACTTTTTTCGTGGCTCCTTTTTTGGCGGCCCGATCTACGATCTCGTTGCCGTTAATATCGCAGTGTGATGGAATCCATTTAAAGGCAACACAAACATCCTTCAACTTCAAAATATTAATTATGTATAAAATTTCATTCACAATAGCACATCTAATAAAGTATGAATCGATCATTTGTAAAGCTGACAAAGAGTCACTAAATATTACCACCGATGAGGTTTCCATAAATGTATTAATCCACTCTAGTGCCATTAGTATGGCTACTAGTTCTGCTCTCATAATGCAGACACAGGATAATCTAAAATTTTGCATCAAGTCGTAATGAGGCACATAAAATGCGGCTCCTGTTATCCCATCTTCCAGTTTGGATCCATCTGTATAAACATGTAAATATCCATTCCATGAATTTCCAATACTTTCTAGAATAATCGATTTCATTTCAACTTGAAGCACTTCCCTTTTCTGTATTTTACCCTGGTGTTCGAGGGACACATGAGGTCGTGTTAAACGCCATTCAGGGATTTTGGGTAATAAGTTTGTTTGGCCCTCCACCACCATTTCGTCTCTGAAAGATCGCCGTTTAAGAGGTCCTTCTCCGGCCCTCCATTCTAGGTTATTAAAAAACACAACCATCACCTAACACTTCTTTTGTCGGGTGATTTGGGGTACTACACAGCAAATAAACTCTAAATTTATCATTTAACAACCCTCTACGATGGCTCAGAGGCAGCTCCCCGGTCAAAACCTGTAAAGCCTCCAAGGACACATTGTGTATTGTACCTGTAATAATTTTTAAGGCTCTGTATTGGATAGAGTCAAGTTTTTTCTTCAGTGATATACAAGCAGAATCGTACATTTCACATCCATAGTCCAAAACGGATAAGATAAGTCCTTTATAAATCATCATTAAAAACTCATATTTACTTCCCCAAGGGGTGCCAGAGATACAAGTTTAATCTTTTCTTACATTTATCAATGATAGACTCTAAATGGACAGACCAAGTTAGTTCAGAGTCAAACCACATACCAAGGAACTTATACTGCTCGTATATATACTGGCAGACTACGTCCTTTTATTTTTAAAAGAATATCTCTCTTTTGTTTGTTGGTAAAGACTAGAACCGCGGATTTAGTACGAGAAACATTTAATTTCCACTCCCAACACCATATCTCAAGCTCATGCAGCTAGGGCCTCTTGTAATTTCCTGTGAGCCGGCTCCAAATTGTTATTTGAATACCAAATTGCGATGTCATCAGCATAGCAAGATAATTTAACTTCACTTATCTTTATCTTCAGGTCATTCAACATTAAAGTAAATAATAAAGGACTTAATGAGCTACCCTGCGGGATACCGTTTTCTAACGTGTAATGGCGGGACATACAGTTATTTATCCTCACATTAGAAATCCTCTTCAAATGCTTTGATAAAAAGTAACATTTTTCCACCAATGCCTAATGTCACCAACTGTCCCGCTAATGTAGGTGGCGCTATTATGACGGAATAAACCGCATTGTTGTGTGTCCAGCTAATGTACCCTTTAGTCATATATATACGTATATATATATATATATATATATATATATATATATATATATATATATGGGAATTGGTCGAATCGGCACGCCACTTTGATTTAGAAGCGGTCAACTTTCCCATTTTCTCCAGCACACAAAATGACTGAAATGTCAATTTTTCAAAATGTCTATAACTTTCTATGATCTTTTCCTTTTTCGATTACCCCAAATTGTGCTATCGACAATATATTATGAGTACTGCTCCAATGGAAAAGACGCTCAGGAGAAAACCGGAATTTAATGATATTTTGGTGTTCTACAAATGGGAGAGTTGACCGCGAACACAATCGAATCACCGAATTCGTAATTTAAGATTCGCAAATAGATGTAATGATTGTCAAACATTCATAATTTTCTTATTCTTTGTCCGATTTCTTTTAAACTTTCACCATCCTGTTTCTCTTTTTGTTTTGCTTTCACACAAATCAGCTTTTTCGTGTTCGTTGATTTTTAAAAAGCTTGAATTGCCATTTAACTGTGCAAATTATACTGCTATAACTTTGTATAAAATTGTGGTGACAAATTAATGATATTAGGTAATTTTATATTGCACACAACCCCTCCCAGGGGATGTTCAAGGCGCCCACAAAGTACTAAACTAATACCCTAGCTCTAGCCCAGCTGCCCTATCATGCCTATAAGGCGCTGAAAGCATTCAAGGAATTCAAGGAATTTCCTATAATTCTTTTTTTTTTGATTTTTGCTGTGGGAAATTAATAATTCTCGTGTCGCGATATACAGTCTTGTATACGCTCTGTTCCGCAGTGAGGAAAAGATTTAACAAGAATGAGGAACCTAGAGTAAGCAGCGTCACCGCAATTAAATGTCAAATGGCCTTAATTAGAAAGTAACTCTATATTGGACTGTCTGTGGGGTTAGTGTATAGAAGAGCACACAGCGGTGATCTAGATAACGAACATGGCAGTCCGTCGATTTGTCTTCATCTCAAGTTGGCTGTCTGAGATAAAGGGAGGGAGAGAAAGAGAGAGAGGGAGAGAGAGAGAGAGGGGGAACTGAACATATAGGGATAAATAAAGATATAGACGTAGAGAGAATTTCGGTATTCCCTTTTTGGGGGTGGCAAGCGCCCCTGTATCTACGTTATTTGTGTGTGTGTGGGGGGGGGGGGGAGAGCTGGTTTAAAATGACATGTGACTAAAACAAATAATATACATAGGTCCAAATGAAACGCAAGAGATTATAATAAACTCATTAATGGGTTTTCCGAGTGACTGCAAAGCATATACTACGAGATATGTCGAGTGGCTCCAGTCATTCAATAATAATTGCATTTGGACGTGGATCAATGAAAGTATTTCTCAAGAGAGTGTGTAAACAGAGACATGGGGGAAGCGAAAGTGATCGTGGGCCATGGGAGAGAGAGAGAGAGAGGGGGGGGGGGGGAGAGAGAGAGACACACACACACACACACGCACTCGCCTCTCTCTTGACGATATAAGCCCGTATATATAGCCCACTTAGGTGCTGACAGGGCTTTAAACCACATATCACTCACTCACTCTCTTGACGATACTGAATTCTTTAAGCTGTAAAGTGCCTTCTGAACTATGGGGAACGGCTTTTTGTCATTTTGTCGACAGCGTTGAAAGTTTTTGCTATTTTGCCGAAATAAAAACGTGTTTATAGGGGGGGGGGGCGCTGTAAAATCCCTCTCTCTCTTTCTAGAAAAGAGCTGGGATGGAATATAGATCATACTAAAGTTCAAGTATAGTGTACGATAATGGTTTGCTCGAATGAAGAGCAGGCATATCGTATCATCAGAAACCAATAATTGTATTTTGATAAGATCAGTAATGCGCATTTCCAACAAGCATACGATTTTAAAAAATATCTGATATAACTGAGGGCTGCATGTACATACTTTACTGGAAGCAATAAACAAAAAAACATGTCAAAATGAAATCAACGGGGAATGAGCATGATGGGTGTACAAATGAAAATGATAGTAACGGCGATAATAGTAATAACGTTCTATTTTTATATCACGCTTGATACATCTTTGAAGGCTCTAAGCCCTTTACAGATATATTAGCATCATGAGTAGAGTAGAGTGAGTAGAGAGCGAGAGGAAGAGAGAGAGAGAGAGAGAGAGAGAGAGGGGTATTGAAATGGGGGAAAGGCGAAACGAGCATGTCGAGCTAGTCAGAGCAATTGGTACCCATTATAGTAAGACAAATCCCTCGTAAGGATATGTACTCTGTATTTTTCATTTCATTGTAGAATAGAATAAAAATCTATATTTTTTATCATATTATTATATTATTGTAAGAACGTTATGATTACAGTTATTATGATAATGACAGTAACAATAGTTAATAATGTATTTTATATAATGCGTATTTCGGAGGTGAAGCTTATAAAATGAGTTTCTCTCTCTCTCTCTTTCTGTACCTCTGTATACACCAGCCACGTCGACATTCGATGACTGGTACGAGAAGCAGCTTGTCTCAGATCTGCTGACGAACTACGGTCCGACCTCGGTGAGACCTGTCAAGAACTACTCCACCACTTCAGAAGTCTTTTTCAGGTTGCTTCCAAAGGAACTCATTGGCTTCGTGAGTTATGGGCACTCTTTGGCCCGAATTTCTTCCCCAGTTATCTTGGAAACCATATACAGTGTATCTAAACAAATTACCCTCTAGAAATGTTCGTATTATAAACAAACTGAAATCTTTGTGTCCCTGACATGTATTACTGTTGTTGTATTCCACCGTGGTTCTACCCAACATAAATTATGGTATTCTTGCTTGGGGCAACTCTTCGGTACTAGTAGAATTGGATAGACTCTCAGTTATACAAAAAACGGGTGATGATATTGATTTTGAAAAAGCCTAGACTAGCTCCGTCTAAAATATTATTCTTTGAAAATAAAGTGTTGAAATTAAACGATTTGTTTTATTACCCGTTAGGTAGTTTAATGTATCAAGCACGAATTCATGAATTGCCTCAGGTATTACAATCAATATTCAAAGCGAATGATGGAGTGCATTATCTAATAAGCTCTTACAGTATAAGTTCATAACAATTGTATTTGCTTTGTTGCCTGTGTCTAAACATAACGAAAACAAAACCCTTCCTCCAAGAAATCTTTTTGATCATACTAACACATACTATGTATCTGGATTTTCTACTACTATTTACCCAATAGGCTGAAATTAACTGCTCATATAAGTTTATTTTTTTTCATTTTGATGTTTTAGTGATGTTTATGTGTGTTTATTTCTTTTTTACTCATAACTTGTCTCGTCTCTTTACTGCTATGTTTACATGATTAAATATGTTGTAATTCTCTTTAATTGGGGAACTTATGGGGTGTTTGCAAGAAAGTTGCGATTGATTGCAAGTTGCAACTGATCGGTACTGACAAATCAAAATCATTGTTGCAAGCGCATCTTCCTGGATGGGCAGACCCTGAACCATTCAGAATGGTTGTTCTACTTTGCTTTACAATTTGCAATTGATTGCAACTTTCTTGCAACACTCCATTAGTTTTTAAGAAGCTGTGTTTTTCCTCAGTTTCTCCCATGATACTGCCTTTTCTACTGACTAATGTAATTTTCACTCTTGATTACATTGAAATTGTTATTGATTATATGATATCTGTATTCGATATCTGAACGATGTATACTTTTAATTGTAATGTTCATGGCAGATTTCTGCAGTATTACGAAAATAAATTCATTCATTCAGACAGTCATGGCAACGAGACCAACAATATATAGACCGACGGCAGACCGAAAAGAAATGGTTTACTTTGAATCGGCAATTAAAAATCGGTCAGTGTGCAGTCGTGTTGGAGTTGGAATGGCGGTATGATTGATACCTTAGTCATCAGTCACACCACCAAACCGACTCCACACCGATTCCCAACCGATCAACTCTTGGCCATTCATGGAAATTGCTCGGTCAGTTGTCGTGTATTATTCACACCGCCAAACCGACTCCAATCCGACCAGTATTATTGTTGGCCAATCTGGGTAATATATTTTTTCGTTCGCCCCGGGGGGGGGGGGGGGGGGGGGGGGGGCTTTCATCAATTGTCTTGTCGATGATTTTTACCGACAAGTTTGCTCTCAGCCAATCATATGCAAGGATTTCAATAGCTTATAACAGTTATTTTAAATTGTCAGTGAAAGCAAGTTTTATGAAACGGGGGCCCTGGTGTCAGTCTAGTCGGTGTGACCGGGGTATAACCATTATAACTAAGGTATCACGATTCATCTTTATAACCCACTGTTTAACCCTTTCGAGACAATTGACCACATAATGTGGTTTGCTCAATAACTTTGATTCTGAGCCATAAAATACACCAGATACACGAGAAGAAAGAGCAAACATTTCTGCACACACTATGTCCATTTTGGTTGCATGACCATATTGCCTTTGATACCAGCAATTTTAAAAAACGAAAATAAGCTTTAACATTCTGAAATTGGCAACACATTGAAAGATTCCAAATCTTTGTTTTTTAATCAAAATTGGCATTTTTTTTCAACTTTTCAACTCAATTCTTAACCATGTATATTTTTTCAAAGACGTTACACCCACGTATCACTAAAACAAAAATATTAATGTTGCCAATATGAAGAACAAAATGTGATCAATTTAGCCCTTGAATAATTCCTGTCCTGAAAGGGTTAAACCCCCATTAGCCTAGACGCGCCTCCTTAATGTCCATTGGGTGGGCTATAGTATGCCTATACGCGTTTATTTACGCTCATTTGAGTCCTAGGAGGTTTATACCATGGTTTAGAAAGGGTTGAATTAAACCTACTTCTCGAATTCGAGTCAGTTGATCCAGGAAGGGAAAGGCCATTGGATTAAGCGCAGAAATCTTAAGATAAAGTGGTATTACCGTCTTCATGAAAATGATAGAGAGATTTAATTTGGCCGAATGAAAGAGGCACCTCTTGCAGCTTGAGAACGAATTGTGAAAGAAACTGTCTCAAAGCAATTGGGAAAGGTTGATTATATAGCACACAAGAATTGGTGTATAAAGCTGTCAGGTCTTGGAATCACACAATGATAGAAATTGACTCAATCTTGCTGAGAGTCACATGCACTGCACACAGAAATGTGTATATGGGGATACATACAAATGTTTGGCCCGAACATTTCAGCTGTTTGTACGGTCATATTTTAAATGTGAGGGCATTTGAAGGGGACATTTCTACTATGATAATCTTTAAAACTAAAATGATCAGAATGAGACAGCTCACAAACGATTTTTTAAAAACCTTTCCCAAAAGTCAACCTTCCCTTTAAAACGAGGTTACACTCCTACACCGCTCGCCCGTTGTGGATTCTTTTCCTTCTTTCTTTCTTTCTTCTTTATGGTGGTGGGGGTAGAATACAAGGTCTTACTAACCAGACTAACAATAGTTATGTTCACACGTAGTACATAGCATCGATGCTATGTTAGCATCGATGCTATGTAAGTTTCAAAAATATTTCCAGTACGTTCAGACAGGCCGTGATCGACTTGCTTCTATCACCCACTCGTGACTATTCATCGCTCACCCGCTGCCAAAACAATAATTACTGCGCCACACAGAGTGACCCGAGTATAATTAGTATGCATGGTCAAACGCGCGGAAGTTATATGTCTTCATAAATCAACATAATAACACAATCACAATTCATTTGTAATATCGATAATACAATCAAGTAGCAAATACATGTGTTATAATACTTAATTTTAAATAAACCTTGTACATGTCAAAATTGACTGAACTCCAATCTTATGCCAAAATAAAACACATGCATGCACACTATATTCTCTGGTAAGCACATGTAAATCAATATCTAAAGACCATATCATACTTTAGTTAAGGTCTGATTCTGAAAGAGCAGATTCTCAGCTTTAAAATGATATATAACTCATTGTATGTTCATAGCTCAATGTACAAAGAGAAGAATGCACAGTCCCTCATAATGTTACTTCTTAATAAGGGTTTAAAGTTTGCAGTCTATTGAAGCACTCTGACTTGCAAAGTGTTGTGCTATTAAAGGTGACAAATGGAGGATTAGAACTCAATGAAAATTTCTATGAAGGGATTATCAGATTGTCCTAAAACTTGGCATACGACATAGACATATCCTGTTTATCATAGTGCACAAGTATCAATGTAGGAACTTACTCCGGGAGATTTATGGGAGATTAAAATGAGACAAGTATTCAGGGTCGTGAAAAAGAAAAGTAATACAACAAAATCCAGAGAAGACACACATAAGTCTGATAAAAAGCTGGCAAAAATACCACTTCGAGATTGTTTGGTGCCTCCACATTTTAGATTACTTAGAAGAAAGTATAATCTTTCAGGAAATACCCCCCCCCCCCCCAAAAAAAAAAAAAAAAAAAAAATGACCATGCATGCCAACCAAAACACATTGATTGATCTCTAACTGAAAATCACACAGTGCGACTTTTGGGTGGTTTTGTGGTGCCTGGTCACATATATAAAAGAGAAAAAGATTAAACAGAAGGAACCCCCCCCCAAAAAAAAAAAACACCCTTCCTTACCACACAGTATACACATTACCCTACTATACCCCTATATACATCACATGAATACATACATTACATTACAGTACCAGATGAAACAGACAGAACGATAATAGAAAAAAAGTAGGGAAGAGGGTACATCACATGAATACATACATTGCATTATATTATAGCACCACATGAAACAGATTTAATAATCTAAACAGAATTATAATAGCAGCGAGTGAAGATAGCAGCGATTGCGCTCACACGACAAATAGTCACAAGCGCGGTGGGTGGTCTACCGCAAAGCGTCGATGCTTTGTCGCTGGATCCTGAGATTTACTCCTGCTAAACTCGCTGCAAGAATAGTTTGAAAACTCGCTTCTATCTCGTGACTATCTGCGTTCAGACAGCGTTTGGTCTCGACACTATCTGGTCTTCACCAAAATAGCATCGACACCTCGATAGCATCGATGCTATCGCTCTACGTGTGAACGTAATGATAACTGTTTCAATTGCCTGAAATCACTATCTCTCTCTCCTGCTTTTGCTCTGAATGTCTGTCTAACTGTGTCTCTCTTTCTCCCTGCCCCTCGCTCTCTCTCTCTCCCTCTCTAGGATGAGGCTCATCAGCAGATTATGCTTCTCAATTTCATGCGAATGGTATGACAATACATTTGTTCATTTTAAGTATTATAACCGTTTTTAATGTGCGTTCATAAGTTCAAATAAATTGATTATATATTCAGTGTGACGTTTCCAATAAGTGTAATGCAATGAAGTGAAAACATAATTATGTGATTTGATTAGATTTTTGCTTAATTCTGACTTGCATTTAAACTAGACTTTTTTATACAGAGTGTGTATTCCTGCATAAAAGAATACAATTATTCCGACTGTCATTTTTAGAGGCCCACCTGCCTGAATGCATTATATCAATCAGCGCATCGTTTCATCAAGTGTTTTGTCAGTTACTTTTACCGACAACTGTTATAAGCTACTGAAATCCTTGCATCTGATTGGCTGAGAGCAAATTTGTCAGTAAAATCACTGACAAAACACTTGATGAAATGCTCTTTTGAAACGCATCTATCATGCACGATCAACACTCGTTTCAATGAGATGTCTGCAAACTTGTACTTATCATGCTTATGACGGTTTCGTGAGACGATGCCCGGGAGGCTTGCCAATTACAAAGGCATGGTAGAAAAAAAATCTATAACAAATATGTTAGCGAAAAGGTGGTTGGGGGAGGGGGGAGATGGAGATGGATCTTTAAATAGGCCACTAGGAAATAATCGGACATTAACGCATTGTCGTTCTTCTATGAAATGAAACCCTCGTCTATGAAATGTATCCAAAGGGAATTTCTTGGTACATACATTAGTGGAATTACCTATACTTACAAGATGTAAATGGGTAATTTCCCACTACGGTTTTAGTGTGAAATTGATCAATTTATTGGATATATTGGATTTCCTAAGCGAGGGTTTCCCCTCTCGCACTTCAGCTAGCTGTCAATCAGTGTTCTACGTGCTTATTACCGTTACATGTCGTTTGTCCAAAGGTTCATAATTCCGAATGTTTGTTACTCCGAAGATTCGTATTTCAGAAAGTTCGTAATTCCGAAAATGAAAAAGGGTTCATAATTCCGAAAAATGATACAGGGTTCGTAATTCCGAAAATAAAATAGAGTCATTTTTCCTTAATAATTTATTTATTTATTTATTTATTGTTCTTTATACAGGGTAGTCTCTTCAGTACATAAAACCCACTTTGCCAGAGAGCCCTGTATTACATAAAACAATTAGAATACATTGTAAAACAATTTCAGAACACTAAAAAAGTACAACCGATAAGAGAACAATACAAAATAAGAATAATTATGTTAAAAATATTAACAAGTATAACATTGGATCACGTCTTAAATACACATCTCAAATATACATTTATTAAAACAAATAAAATACCACAAAGGATCAATGGTTTGTGATCCGTTTCCATTTACAGATCCCTTCCTTACTCCACCCCCCCCCCCCATCCCAACATCATACTCATTACAGCAATATATATGAAATAAAAAGAAAGTGGGAAAAGGGTGTCGGCAAAACATATCTAGGTAAAAGACTCAAATGATTCACAAGTTTGGACATGGATAGGTAGTCTATTAAAAATCATGGTGCCTTGGTAAGAAAATGTTGACCTCATATGTTCTGTACCTGGTGTGTGTAAAGAAAGAGGGCTGTTTGCAGTTATTAAACATTACACAATGGTTAAACTTGATCCGTTGCTGCACGAATGTAGTTGGTGTGTATCTTTCGACATTTAAAATCATTCTAGCGTATCTGTTCTGGACACGTTGCAGTCTCATAATGTTACATTTTGTTGTATTGCCCCAGATAATGCTACAATAGTCAAGATGAGGGACAAACATCGTATAGTACAAATCAATTAAATTCTTCCGGATTAGATACGGCTTAATTCTTCGTATACATGCAGTGACCCAAGAGAGCTTGGTTATAACAGTATTAACGCGTTTTGTCCATTTCATACAAGGATCAAGAATAACACCGAGATATTTCATTTTATCTACAGTTCTAATGGTTTTACAACAATTTCTGCAGCCACTTTAAAATGTTGGGTGCACTCCGTATGTTTTACATGTATCAATACTCTTCAGTTCTTTTAAACCAAACTTTTCAGTAATGTCAGAAAAAGATAAATGCTATCAGTTGGTACGTTTTAGAGGCAGCGGTCGTCTACATAACGATTTTGTGTACTTGGATTTGATTGAAAACGTTACCAATTTCATGATTGTTTTCTATGACTTTTTTCATATTTTAGCTTAAATTCATTTTCATTTTTAGTTTTTGGTAAAAGATCTTTTATTACATTCCAATTTTGTTTCAGGTCCTTATTTGTAAAGTTTATGAATTTGTTACAGTAATATTCCCGTTTCAATTTTTTATTCATATTATTTATTTTATTGCGAATACGCTTATATTCTGTCCAGAAATTGTCCATTGTTTGTATCTGAAACAGATTTTAAATGATCGAATTTTGATTTATAGACGTCTCCATCTCTTGAAAGTATTAAGTATTCATTGTTATCCATGGTGCAGGATTACGCTTTTTTCCTATGCTTACATAAGGCGCGTGTCTATCGCTTAATTCAACGAACTTTGCTCTAAATCCAACCACATAATATCAACATTTTCTTTGTCTGAAAATATACAATTCCAATTTACTGAAGAGAAATCACGTACAAACACATCATAATCAAAATTGCGAACAGATCTAATTATCAAAATTTTAGGTTGCATAAATCAAAGAGTGGTCAACAAATACTAACAGACTGAACACCAGACAGTAATGAGTCTGGGATAAAAAAAAGAAGATTTTACAAAATGCAGTAATACGAGTTGGTTTTGAAAATACCTGGTTAAATTGAAAAGAATCACACATCTGTATTACTTTCTGTGATAAAAAATTATCAGTTAACATGTTCATATCTCCTGTAATTAACAAACATTTTCAAAATTACTCTCCATGGTTTCAAACTCTTCAATTGTGGCCTTCAGTGGGCGACTATGCCGAGAAGATAATGGTTTGTGATTTTTTATTTGAATTTCTATCCACATCAATTCTATCGAATTTTCTTCCAGGTCATGTCCTTTTCTTGTATATAATATTAGTTTTGATATAACAACCTACACCACCTCCACTACCACTGACTCTATCTTTTCTCTCTAAAATATCCATTTATATGTAAACAACCTGTTGGGCAAATTATTGTCAATAATGAACCTTTTCCCATTTTTTAAATTATGCACCCTATTTCATTTAAGGAATTATGAACCTTCGGATAAACGAACATTCGGAGTAAGGCAACAACTGTTTAAAATTATGAACCCTATTTCATTTTCGAAATTGTGAACCCTCTGGTATGTGTTTCGGAATTACGAATCTTAACATTAGGAAAAAACGAACCTTGGGGAAAAACGAGTACCCCCTCGCTATAATTATCATTCAAAATCTCACTTAGATGTGGACTGATGAGAACCTGACGTGGGATCCCAGCGACTATGGTGGAGTTAACATTACTACGGTAAAACCCAGTGATGTATGGAGACCTGATATATCACTCTATGAAAAGTAAGAATATAATATGGGTAATACGTTGTCGTAATTGTTCTTTTTTGACTTGGAAACCATAATGGAGAGCGTTTTTATTTTAAGGCGATATCAATTTCATTAGGAAATAATTATACACTTCCATTACTATAATTAAATCATTTTCCATATTAAATCAACAAAGTACTAATCCCTCTGCATTCAAAGGTTATAAATCAAATACATATGAAGACATAATGCACATCAATAATATTGTAAGAATAGGAAACTGAATGAAAGTTTTATTTTATCAAACTTCTTCATTTCTAAATAAACGAAGGCTAGAAACGATGAAGTTGTAAAGATAATATTCCTAAAATTGTCTCTATAATGTTACATTATAATTATCACGGAGATATGCAATTGGAGTCCTTGTGCGTGTCGTTAATAACATTGGCCCCATGAGACATTATTGGGGGATACCACTGATGACCGCTATTTAATACGTGATTCTATCTCGTTTACTGAGACAAATTATCTACTGCAGATGGCATAGCTTTTGACACACTCTAAACACTCTTTCTCAATCTCCCTCCTGCTTAAACGTCAGAACCATTATGATAATAGCTTAAAGAACAGAATTTGGTGAATAATATAAAAAAAAGGAAATGAAAAAGAAAACTTGAAATCAATATTTACTTGTTCATACGCTAGACAAACCTTCCTACCAAGGGTGTCATAAATCTGTTGCCTTGAAAAATTTTGATGACGAATGACATACTTTTGTCACCAAATTTGCTTTTCGGCAACACCGTGCTGTACCTTAAAGTTTAAATGATCAGTAAATATAGTTGACAATTTGAGCTTGGTGGATTTGTATTTGTTGTTTATTGTTTTATTCAGTGCTCAGAAAGATTTTATCAGTATTCAGGAAACATTCATACTGGTATCATACAACGGCTCCATGGACTGGTATTTCCCCGCCTTTGTGACGTCAGTCTGTCCAATCGATATCACCTACTTCCCATACGACGTTCAAGAATGCAAGATATCAATTGGACCATGGGCATACATGAAGAGCATGGTAAATAGTAATAATAAATAGTAAATAATATATAATAAGTGGGTCTTATTTATCCAGGGTAGTCACATCATACTGGTCTTCCTATTGGCCCTGCAATTATTATTACCACATCATTGTCAGGTACTCGAGGAACAGATGTGGGCAAAATACAAGTATAGTTACATAGAATATTCCTCTGTTCCTCGTTTACTATCTAATATATTCCAAGTACATGGACATGATGGATGTATTGCTAAAGAAATAGTGATTGATGATACTATAATGATCAGACTATTGTGCGGATATTCCTCTCAATTCGAAGTAATTATACATGACTCTTTCGATTTTCTTAAAAGAATGCCTCAGTATTTTCACATGATGGATGTATTGCCGATGACGTAATGATTAATGATACTATCATGATCAGACTGAATGTGCGCAAATTCCTCTTAATTCTAAGTAATTATACGTGACCTCTGTCGATTTTCTTAAATGTCTGCCTCAGTATTTTCTTTCTTAATGTATACCAATATGAACACCTTCATTGGGGGCACTGGTGTAACCATACTTGTTGGACAGGGAGTCACAGACGGAGGGGGGGGGGGGTAGGGTGACACAAAAACGATTCACATAGTTGCTCAGACCGTGGATGACCTTTCTTTTTTCGTGGATAAACAGGGGGACATGGCCCCCTTGTGCCCCTTGGCTACGGCTATGCTTGTGGGTTTAATGGATCTGGAAAATAATTTGTACTTAATCATTTGGATGGGTTAACTAGAGAACTAGTAGTGGAGCCGCATAGTGATAAACCATACCCCAATAATTGTGCATTTTGTGATAAAAGCACCAGATTTTGCGTACAGGTAGATATATGTATTACAAGCAAATATAGATGTGTAGACATCTTGATTTCGGCCGATGGGGGCTTTTTGTTAAAATGGCCGCCATCGGGGCACTTTTTATTCCTTGAAATGCACTATGCGCTGATTACGGCTGCCGGAGCTAAAGCCAGGGTAATAATATCCAAAAACCCTTTGGAAGCGCATGGGGACGTTATATCATAATGTGATATGCGCTATACAAGAACAGTGGTATTATTATTATTATTTAAATATAAACACAGTCCAAAATGACTTCTGAAAAGGGAATCTGGGGTAAATTGATACATAGCGTTCAAATTTCAATGTTAATAGGCCGAAATAATTTAGGAAATGTGGTTTAGGTGCCCCTTTTAAGAGAAGGGGCCAATTTCATTAATTTTCAAAATAGCCCCCAAACTGGAATAATTTTATGATAGAAACACCAAATTTGGCATGTGTGTAATATGTATCATAATAAAATCTACTCGGATTCAGCCAGTGAGAACCCTCTTAATTCAGAATTAAATGTTTCGCGATGAAATATTTTAAGAAAAGTGATGTAGATGACCATTTTACGGCAAAACGCCATAGCTTGGATTAAGTTGCTTTATTTCCAAAAATAGCCACAAAACTCATTGCATTTTCTTGTTGAAACATCAAAATTGGGGCAAGTAGATATATGTATGATAATCACATTTCCATAATGAGACACATCAGATTCTGCCTTTCAAAGACTTATTGGCCATGTTTCAAAGCGGCCGCCATCGGGTACTTTTACAAACACATTCATGAACTCGTTAAAATTGTTGATTTTGTAGTAGTTTGATACCTAGAATTGGGGCTATACTATTAATGGAAAGTAGATTCAAATGAATCAGACGGAATTGGATTTACATATAAATTATAAGTCTGAAATTTGCCAAACTTTGAGGTTTAGAAAAAAATGTGCATTTGAAGTAATTCATAAAAAAATATTCCAAACTTGATACATTATGCGATAAAACATCGAACTTCTACCCAAGTGATGCTCTAATATGAGACATATTTATACTTTAAATGTAGAGACATGTCATAAACGGCCGCCATCAAAGCACCAGTCGATTATAATGTACGATTTAGGGGAATATTTGATACGTAGAGTTCATATTTAGATGTTTCGGAGCTTAAATATTTCAGATGTGGTTTAGGTGCCCATTTTATGAAAATAGGGCCACATTCATTCATTTCCAAAATATTTCCTAAGCTACATTACTGCTTGTTGTGATAAAGGCGCCAAATTTGGCTCAGATAATTATAATATAATTATATGTATAGGCGGAAATTTAGACGCCCTGACTGCTTTTCAATTAGTTGGACGCAACACTGCACAGTATGTAGCAGGGATGGGCGCAGGGAGGTGGGGGGGGGGGGGGGGGGGGAGTTTCCCCCTTCCCGTGTGAAGCGCGAGAGAAAGATAACGGCTCTTAGCACCTTTTAAGGCTTTTTTCTCTCATTTTCCCCCGCTTTTTCGCTCTTGCGTTTTTCTTCTCCTTCTTTTTTTTTTGTTGCATTTTTGTGGGCAACCTTCCCCACCGTCCCCTGGCTACGCGCCTGAATGACATTTCATCAATGACATTTCATGACATTCATCATGCATTTACAGGAAAATGACAACGACGGTTCAAACTAACCTCCGCTCTCCTGTACATATTTTTAATATTCAGATCAATGTGGACTATATTTTGCGAGAGACCTGCAGTGCTTGTGAATGTTTGGAAAGATGCGGTTGTCATTGCATTTGATCAGGATGTAAAATAATTAATGATACATATATCTATAAGCATCCCGAATTCGATGTTTCTGTCACAATTAGTGAGTAGAGTCTTTCGTTTGTACTTAGGCACGTGCTGTAAAATAAGACCTGTGCAGTAACCCATCAATGCTGTTATCATCTTGATGTACTTTGGATCCAAAAGGTGCATTTCCAGCTCTCTAAACAAGGGGACACCACCATCGATATATTCAATAGGAACGGAGTCTGGATCCTCGAACGATCTGTTGGTATCAACAAGGACGCGGTCCTCTGCTGTGATAACCGGACCTGGTCTATGATCGAGTACAATATCACCATACGTCGCATGTCCAAGTTCTACACCAAGACGGTTGTCGTCCCAGCGTTTCTCCTGACCCTCTTGATGGCCGTCGTTTGTTGGCTTCATCCAGCGTCTGGTGAGAAGGTGACATTGGCTGTCAGTAACCTTCTAGCGCTGATCCTCTTTCAACAACTTGTGGCGGATAGGATGCCTCCGAGTGGAGAGACTACGTCCATTATAGGTAATTGACTAATCGAGACGTAAAGTTAATTGTGCTAAATTTTTGAACCAATTCATGTTACATAGCTGCGAAATGGATTAAATTAACCCTTTAGATACCAAAACAGGGCTGAGAAACATTCTATATGTGTACTTTCATGATCATCTTGTGCTTGATTTGATTTGATATGACTTTATTTAACGAAATATAAAACACATTAATAATGATATACATGAAAACATGACAAAATTATATCGGAAGGATCGCCCTGCTTAGATGTGCCATTGCAGCACAGCTGTTCTACCATGGGGTTAAAATCGTGGTATGTATGAGCTTGTTGGTAATCATAGGGTTTATATAACCTGAGATCAATGCCACTTAATTAAAAGCAGTCAATAATTTTGAAAGAGGCTTTGGCTAAACTATTTCCTGGAATCTCAACAATGGCGTAGCCACAGGGTGCATGGTGCAAGTGCCCCTCGTATTACAAAAAAACTAAAAGAAAAGGAGAAAAGGAGAAAAGGAGAGAGAAAGAGAGGGAGCGGGGAAAAGGAACGTGCAAAGACAAAGATCGGACCCCTTCCCACAACGTCCTCCTATTCGGTGTTCTTATTAATTCGCACTTCATCAGTCTGGAAAGATCGATGCCCACCGCCCTCACCCCATGATATCAGTGTCCTCTCAATGCATGTACCCACACTACGCCACTGCCTCTATTGCATTATATTCCTGATGCATGTCCTCTTGGGAGTAAATACTAACATTTCAGTCACAAGACGATCTTTCATTTCGTATATTTAAAATTGTTCTTGATTTTTGCCAGTGAGTTTCTTTATCGTGATGATCGCCATGTGCTGTGCTGAAGTCCTCTGTGCCATCTTCGTTCTTCGGATCTACCACATGGGAGGACAGACGGAGGTTCCTTGGTTGCTTAGAAGAATCATGCTCTGTCCTATCATCCTTCCATTCTACACCAGCCAAGACAGCAAGGAGGTCTTTAGATCACAACAGACAAATTATAAGTAAGTAACGTGTCTACGGATTTCCCCTTTTCGAAGAACCTGCTGATAACATTAGGTGGTTATTCAAAATCATTCACAAACTGTTGAAGAAAAAAAAAATCATGTTTGCATGAAAAAGGCAATGTAAGTATGGACTGAATATTTTTCAAATCTGTCTTCGAGAGAGAGAGAAAAAAAAATCGTTATGAACTCTTTATACTTTGTAGAAGCAAATGAGTCTTTATGGAAAATTCCTTAAAGATAGAGAAAATGTCACGTAGAACATCAATAATACTATGTAGAAATCATTTTGTTTCATGGGATATCCACCATCTTTTTTTCAGATTATGTGAAGAACATTTCAGGATAACTAAGATAAATGAGCACGTTTGCATTTGGCAATGGAGTCAATTTAAGCATGTAACTCTTAGCGCATCGAACGCCCTCTCCAGTCCGTCCCCGTGAGCTCAGAAAGGAGAACATAAGTTGTCAGTAAAGAGTTGAAATACTCCACCCTTTCTTGAAAATTATCAAATTGAGTACCACCTCTGGTCTTTTTCGTGACTTTAAATTATTCAAAATTTTAGGAAAAAATAGTCAACACTTCCAAATAAATCATAAGGTTGACGACCCTTTTAAACCTTTGTTGGGAAATTCGGTTTTCCTGTTCCCAAACATGTCGATAAATATTTAGATCCCCCTTTTTTTACTGCTGTAGTCACGCTCCTGCCATCGATCCGATCTTCGTGCCCGATATTTGGCATTAGGGGTATCGCTCGTCCATTAAAAAAAACGGGTAGTCGGACCAAACTTGCGGACAAGGTGGATGAAAATTTTTCCAATGAACGGGGAAATGTCGCCAAATTCGATTTTCGGACAAGGGAAACTAAAACGACTTGTAAAATTTCCAGATGTACAGAAAGAAGTCGAATTTGCCGAAAGAAAATTTTGAATGGGACTGTCACCAACACCCATTCTCCCTTTAGCATCGCCCCTGAATATTTGCCTTTCCCTAAATTCGTAAATTCGAGCCTTTCGTATTATGTTTTTGTTTTTTTAATATTCAAAAGAATCACTTCCTTGATGTCTTTCATTAGGAAACGTCACAAATCGAAACGTATCGAGAGTTCATCAGACAAATCTAGGGAGCTCCCTCCTCGCGGCTTAATCATCGAGTCATCACGAATAACAGCAGGGGAAGCCGATACGCCAGATCCTGCTAGTAATTCACTCCTTGGTAACCATGGAAACAACGTACGCCATCTTAATCCGAAAAACATTCCAGAGGATATGCGACATGATTACATTGACCCGGAAATGATTGCACAAACTTGGCGGGATACAGCCATTGTTATCGACAAATTCATATTCGTCGTGTTGCTGTTGGTAACGGCGGTATCATGGGTCTATATGATCATATCGTTTTCATTTCATTTCTAAATGAACGGGTTTACACAATATTCCAGCACATAACCACAATGTATGATTGAACATTTATGGCAGGTCACACAACATGCACACAAGAAGAACTTGACACATAATTATGAGATCAGTTCTGGTCATGAAATTACATTGCGAAAGAAACTGTTTGGAAGCATTTGGGAAAAGTCGAATATGTAGTACATAGGAATTGGTGTATACTGTGAGGTTTTGGAATCATTACAATGATAAGAAATTAACTCAATCTTACTGAAAGTCACATGCACTGCTCACAGAAATTGGTATATGGGGCTACAGCTAGCCATGCAGCTTGAATATTTGGTCAAAACTTCTCGTCATATTTCGATTACAAATGCATTTGAAGAGCAATCCTTTTCAAGGGACAATTCTGCTTTGATATTCTTCCAGAATAACATAAAAGAAAGAGAAAGCTCACATAATTATTATATTTTACGCAAACTTTCCTATAAACACAAAGGTAAACACTTACAAGCAGGGCCCCGTCTCATAAAAAGTTGCGATTGATTGCAAATAATAGATGGTAGATAAATAATGATGGCAGAGTGGAAATTTGCGATTACCTGGAGGACTTGCGATTGATTTGGATCAATCGCAACTCTGTATAAGACAGGGCCTAGGACTTAACGCTTTATCATATTCACCTCTTCTGGTCTAATAATGATACACCCCTCCTGGACCCTGTTTCATAAACTTTGTTATCAACTGTTAACAACTGCCCCATTTTCTATGATAAATTCGCTCTCAGCCAGTCAGATTCAAGGATTTCGATAGCTTATAATAATCATTGTAACTTTTTATTGATTACAAGTCTTATGAAACGGGGCCCAGTTGGGTAATGTCGATGTCAGATATTGAGTGTGATTGTATGACGAGTGTTGGTGACACAGTATGAGTCAATTAAAAAAGAAACCCAGATTCAACCCTAAATGTCGTTGCAATCAATATTTATAGATTTGATAAAATAATTATATTCACATTGTACCCAATCATGTCTTCTTTGATTTGACACCTTGATCAATAAAATCCGCAGCCATGGACAGCTGACCATTTTTGCTGATTCATAGCCTCTGACCAAGTTTTGAATGAAATGGATGGTCATCCCAAGGTTGGTTGAATGGTCTTCGTTGCAGTCAAGGAGCTTCAAGCTTAAGTTGAATGCACTCACAAAATAATACACTTGAACAAACACGATTTTGACATGATCTTTTAGAAATGGCCAGTGCTCACTGATCCATTTTGTTGAGCAGCCAATCAAATTGAAGAAGACACTATTCAGCTATCACACCATTAGTTTCAGCGATTTCACTTGGTTTTTAAGATATTGGGGCTTGAATGTAGGTTTCTTTTGCACTGACTCACGCTGGACACATGTTTTTTTTAAATAGCTGAACAGGCACTTACTGGATAACCTTGTTTTAGTTGCTAAAAAAAAATCATTTTTATTTGTTCATAACGCATTCACAGTGTATTTTAAAACATTACATTTTTTGTTGGTCACATAATGCATAGTTCGCATTACATATAATTATGCAGCCCAGTCTTGACCCGGTATATTAAATTGTCCGGTGATTTATTGATATATCTATTTCTTGTAATTCTGTCATCTCTTAATGCGAAATTATCTTTAATACACGAAGGGAAGCACGACTATATCATTTTACCATGCTCTTGATTCTATTCAAGTAAAATTCAGGGGCCGTATTCTGAAAACGGTGTTATCTTTTATCGGTAAACTATGTTAATTGATTTGATTTGATTTGATTTGAATTTATTCTCATATTTCTCATATCACAAAATAAGTAAATTATCAACATAATATAAGACAATACATTTGATTATAACAATACAGTGTAGCAAAGTAATTTCAGTATAGCAAAAATGGCAGTAGATTGTAACAATGACAATAAATGAGTTCGAAATATGAAGGAACCTGCATAAAAAGCAGAGCTTTTGTCATAACAAACTGAAATTGCTCTCAATAAACACTAATCATTGGTGCTTGCGTAGATGTTTGTTAACTTTACGCGAGCACAGTCAACTTTGCGCAATCATTAACCAATGAATTGCCCTAATTTTGATTTAATGACCATTAACATCGTTTTACTAATATAAAAGATAACACCGTTTTCAGAATACGGCCCCAGTTGCATTGCTTTCTCTATAATGTAAGCTGAGAGGAAAAAGGGTTATTATGACTTTGGTTATATGCTTTATATAACAATAATTATGATACCTGTTTTTAACAATTCTGTGCATGTTTCACTGATTATCTTTTTTTCCATAGATAAAACGGTTAAAGGCATTCAGTAACTTTGTGGAAGCTTGATTTAATAAATTGTTGAATTTTGATATCTGTCTTGTATAATGATGTTCAGAAGGATAAATAAATAGCCAGGCATAGAAAGGTTTTCAAATATATAATGCTATTATTAAGATATCTGTGACTGAATACTCCCATTTACGAAAGCGTATGGCCATACGCTTTAGTCTAACACTGAGTCAATCGGGAAAATGAGTCTGGCATTTCCGGTCATTTGCATATGTTTACTTTTGTGAAGCACATGGTGATTTTGAAGTGCTTTTTTTCCCCATGGGCTTCATTTTTACACCATATTATATACACTGATAGCATGTAAGGCCAGACAGCTGAGATTTTGTCAAGACTTCACAAAGTTACCTAATCACTTTAAATAGACTTACAGTAATAAATGTACATAAATATCATAATCAATATTATTCCTTTATATTATTTAATCTTCAAATTCGAAGTAAATTGTATTGAATTTGCGGGAATTCATAATTTGAAACCATGTATTGCGAAGAACAATGATGCATTTTCTTCAAAATTTCTTATCAAAACTTGAAGTCATATTTGCGGTGTAATTTGTTTGAAAATAGAAAACCCAACAAACAAACAAGGAAACAAAACAACAACACAACAACACAAAACAACAACATATTAATATACGAAAACAAAAGTGGGAGAAGAAAAGAGAGAGAGATCAAGCAAAAAGAAGGATCGAAGTGGACATAGTTCGAGATTGTTAGAGAGGACGTAGGAAGGTAAAAGATATATATTATATTATATAATATATATATATATATATATATATATATATATATATATGGAAGGGGACTGGGGGAGGGAGAGGAAGAGGAGGGAGAGAGAGAAGGTGGAGGGGAGGGGAGAGAAGGTGAGGGGGAGTATACAGAGGGGTTGAGAAGTTGAGAAGAGAAAATATGGGAGAGTGGAGAGAACAGAGAGAGAGAGAGAGAGAGAGAGGTGATTGAAGGCAGTCAGAAATAAACCTTTTGGAAGAAGTGATATTCACAAGAAGCCCAATAAGAGATAACGCACGCACAGAGGTATCCTCACAACAACCCGACTTTCATTTTAGTTGTCAAAAATGCACTTCACTATTGGTTTGCAGATAATCAATGTCTAATAAATTAATCACACCGTTTTCATCTTTCATCAGATCCAGTGACGTAGCTACAGGGAGGAGGGGGGGGGGGGCACGGGAAGCACGTTTCACGTGCCCCCCCCCTCCTATATCGAATGACGAAGAAAAAGGAAATGGAAGAAAGAGAGACGAAAGTGTGAAAAAGAAAGAGGAAAGGGAAAAAATACCAGAAGAGAAGACGGTAGAACCCCTCCCTCCCGCACACACACACACACACTCCTCATCAGTGGCCTCGTAAATTCGCATTACATTTTCCGAATAAGACTGGTGCCCCCCCCCCCCCCAAGTGCCCCCACAGTGGTTCTACATCTTCGGACGTGCATGGAACGCAGTGAATAGTAACAATGTGTATGTCAGGCGATATGTAATTAGCCAATCAAGTACATGGCCTCGCGCTAGGAGATGAAACTTGCAGTCGTGCATGACCAATGACGGACGCCATGACCCAATAACCATATTAAAGCTATTGATGGAAAACATAGAAAACACGATGTGTAATTAGCAAATGCCTGGCTTCTCCCTACGAGTTAAAAGTTGCAGTCGTGCGTCACGGACGCCATGACCATAGAAACATATCTCTATCTTTCAATGAGTTGGCGGCGAACTTGTACTAAAAGGATGCCCTGATAACGCTTTGGGGTTACCCAGTACTATCCTTAACCCCGGACTATTCTACTCTTACAAAGTTTTTCTTATTCCTGTACTATCGGTGGGGTTAAACGAGCCTCACCGATATTAGTTGACTTTCTGTTCACATTGCATTTTACCGAAGTAGGCTAACTCCACGATAGTACTGGATTATTTTAGCCTTAGGCTTTTTACACTTGATTTTTTAAAACCCAGTAGGCCTACTATTCTTAACCCCAGACTATTTTTTTTTGCTGTTCTCATTTGCAGTTTTAGTCCGGCCCGTACTTTCTCCATACCAAGAGCGCTTGGCCTCACCTTTTGTGGGGCTAACCCTACTTCATTATTTCCAGGACTAAAATAATCCCTTACTATCGTGGAGTTAGCCCGCTTTGGTAAAAGGCAATGTGAACAGAAAGTGGGCTAAGCTTAGCCTCATACTATCGGTGGAGATAAATCCTTGGTTAGCCCCACCGATATTTAAGGACGAAGCAAGATTTTGCAGGTGGGGTTCAGTGTTGAAGTGCCTTGATGCTCGGCCTTGGCCTTAAGTTTGTCAATGCCTTGGCCTTGCAAGTGGCTTGGACTATGGTCTTGGGGTTCCATGCCTTTGATTATCTCCAGGCAATTCCAAGGCATATAGGACTTTACTATTTTTGCAAGTATATTTTTCATAATTATCTTGGTTGTTTTGTCCAGTAACACTATATCATAATACGAGATCTATGTAATCAAAATAAACTGATAGACTTGAGAAATGAGTTGTTTTACACAATTTTAGATTAGTATGATAGAATAATGATGATGATAATGATGATTATGATAACAGTAATACTATGTAAAAGACATGTCCAGATTGGAACAAATGTACTTGCATTTCTTGTCTTTCTGTGAACATTTCGTAAGTCTGAGCAACCCCCCCAAATTGCAAATTTTCGTACATTTGGCCTTGGTCGAAGGCTTCAATTACATTATTAATTCCATAATATGCAAAAATCTGGTACTAAAGTAAGTTCTATGTATGCCTACATCTCTTTTGGGTGTTTTTGTTTGGCAGGGGCCACTTGAATCGGACGAAAAAAGCACAATTTGAGTAAGATAAATGGTAGGGGGAAAAGAAAAAAAATTATGATTAAATTGTGGATTATATACGCCTCAATGCGGAGGGTACAGTAAATTGCATTAGAACATAACGTTCAGGATGTTGTAAAATTACCACCCTTCAATAAGTACATATATTTATGATTGAGTGTGGAAATTGCAATGTAATTCACGTTGCTCTGCTCCTAATATCAACCTTTAATTTCCATCAGCTTCTTTTTTTAAAATTAAAACGGTGTACACAATTCGCTCGCTTGTCGTTATACATGTAAAAGAGACATTTTATTAAAGTTTATTATATAAAAAGGAAAGGCTTTGGCATCACTATGAAATATGACCGTACGAAACCTGTAATTGATTCAACAGCCAACGAGACAGGAAGCCCGCAAAACCGACAGCCAGTGAGTCCAACCCGAGAGTCCAACAGCCCACGAGACAGACAATATTAATGTCGGTCTCTCGGACCCGACAACTTTTCGGAGGTTTAGTTGATGTCGTTAATATGGGCTGCCTCGGATTCAACACAGTCCCTGGGTTTACAATTGAGTATTTATTTCATATCATGTCCACCCCTCTATTTCCTCTCTTGCTCCCCCTCCCCCCTCTCTCTCTCACTCTCTAGGTCCCACTTTCCCTTTTGTCCATTTACCCATCTCCTGATAAAGCCGGGGTAATAATGTTTATAGGGTACTAAGGGAGAACAGTATACTGATGAGTCTACCCTGGGTAAACAAGGTATTATTATCATTATTATTATTATTATTATAATTACTATAATCATTATATTTTTTAGTCATTTTATCAATTTCCGCTTTTTAACTTGAATTATTAAACTGTTTCTCTTTTTGTTATTTTCTACATATATTTATAATGCTTTTTATTCTCACAACAATTGGTTTTACTGCTAATTTATATTTGTTTGCATTTGATTATTAGAATGATTGATTCTCAATTTTTTTATTTTTGGTAGTAACTTTTCATCTGTTCAGGACCAGGATGTAATTCAGATTTTACCTATATCTGATTCTTGTTATCCAAATGAAATATATTTTAATTACAACAGAATAAAATAAGATTATTATCATTGTTGTAATTATTATCATTATCTTTATTATTTCTATTATAATTTCTTACTCAATTTTTTTTAAAGTTTCAGTTTCGCTCCCCTTTCTATTCTGCCGATGATAATAGTTAAAATTCCTCTATTAAGTTTGAACTATACTTATACTTATTTTTTGTCACGATTCCTTACAAATGAGTTTTGTGACAAAACGGTGGAAAAGAAGAATTCCGTTCATTTTTATTTATTTTCATTCATTATTTAAACTTTACCAAAATTAAGTTCGGTTAATTGTCATAATAATGTGAAAGGCTGCCACCGTCAATGTTGGTGAACTACGTGCTTGATTACGCGAATTACGCAAAAGGAATGCAGTCATTGTTATTTCTTGTAATTACTGAGACGGCTATACTGTAGATACCAGTGGTAACAAAGATATCACAAAAAGTATAGCCCAAATGATCATCGACTACAAATCTATACATCACCACCTCATTAATTTTTTTAAAATATAATTATGTGGTAACCATCTGTCATTCTCGGCAAATGGACCTGGTACAATATACCGCTTCTGTAATGTATGCAAATTTTATGCATATTTTATGCATACCTTTCAAACAAAGGTTGTTCTTGACAACCTGAAAACTTGCTGGACATAGCAACAAGTAATGTATGCAAACTGGATTCCAAGCATTGAGGCTCATGTATAAAAAGAAGGTTCATGAAAGCTCGTCACTAGGTGCTCAGAGAATATAAGCAGTCTATCACTATGAACACGATGACAAACAGAGCGGACAAAATATACAGCTCCTCATTGTACCCTCCACAATTGCTCTGGTAGACAAAAGAACATCCCTTCATTGCTATTACGTAAAATAAGTAGAACAGGTGAATATGCATGTGACACCTGTTCTACACACTTTTACATGATAGCAATCAAGGGATGTTCTTTTGGCTACCAGAGCAATTGTGGAAGGTACAATGAGGAGCTGTTTATTTTGTCCGCTTCTTTGTTCGCCATGTTCATAGTGTATATTGCTACTCTCACTATTATGTTCATGTCATTACTCTGTCGGATTTTTTTACTTTTCAAATAATGCTGAATTTACCTCATTATGTTTAATTGTGTATATCAAAATGATTTCAACAAGAGCCAGGAGGTCATTAACACTACTATGAGGTAATATGAGCTAACATCCTTCTGGCTATTAAGATAAGTCATAGCTGCAGAGTAAACAAGATCCTAAATATCAATCAGCAAGAAACCACAAGGGGTGCGCGCTTGCATATGGTGCTATCAGAGGTCCAAAATCATATGGCAATATGATGTCACTACATGAAATAAGTATACGGTCATCTTCCCACCACTTTTATTACCAGGTGGAACCCATGTCAATATCACGTGGTAAATTACAAATATGTGGAGCATCACTAAGAAGCAACTTGGGGAGATGCAATTGCCCCCATCCCTCATACACCCCACTTCTTGATGTACACTACATGATTTGGAGCGTTCATGCTAATGTCTTACGATATGAACGGAACAAGTTACAAGACTAATGAGTCTAGCAAAGTTTGACAGAATTGATGATAAGGAAAGTAAAATAAAAATGTATGAATTCTGATATCGCTTAATCTATTTGAATGTTAAACCGGCGGATTGGTCATTCGATTGTGACGTAATTAGGAACAAATATTCATTTTTTTTACCCAAGAAAATATTACGAATTCCTTTCATAAGTAACTTTTCCCTAGGAGCTGTACACAATGGTTACATAAGGGTTATACAGCATTTTCTATGACCCGTGCTTTATTTCGACAAAGACATGAGGTTATTAGGTTGGGTTGCAACTGGGTTTTAGGTCAGGGGAGCGTTTCATCAAGTGTTTGTCAGTGACTTTTACCGACAAAAAAAAAAAAAAAAAATCACTGACAAAACACTTGATGAATCGCGCCCCAGGTCCAGGGTTAGGTTCAGGGGAGCGTTTCATCAAGCGTTTTGTCAGTGATGTTTACCGACAACTGTTATAAGCTACTGAAATCCTTGCATCTGATTGGCTGAGAGCAAATTTGTCAGTAAAAATCACTGACAAAACGCTTCATAAAACGCTCCCCAGAATTCGGATAGTGTTGGAAAATGATCAAGGAGCAACTGCCGCCGGAGCATGCATCTTAGTACCTAATCAAGACATAGTACGGATAATTATATTGTTATGTCCTCTAAAATGAAATAAAGATCCTCCATAACAATAACATTAGACATCAATATGACATTATCAATAATTATGCTAATTTGAAATGTAAAATGAAGTAATTCAAATAAAAAATAATCATGAATATAATTGGGTTTCATTGAAATTTCATCAATTTGTATCCTTAAAGAAATTTTCTGATTTCCATCAGAGAAGCTTGATTTTTAATACTTTCATAAATTAAGAAACAAAAAGGGAGCTCTCAACCTTTCCCGACTAAATTCAGTCAGAAAGAATCTACACTTGGAAGTGTGAGAGTATAATGGTCCATCTTCTTTCTCTTACATATTTCCATATTCCCAGTGTGTTAGATCTAAGAAATCCCTAAGGCAAATGTCCATGTCTGATAAACATACAAAACCATAAATAAGGCACAATTCAACGAAGCTGCAAATAATAATTTGACAATAAACATAACTCGAGCACCATCTTGTTTCAAAAGAATCTGAAGAATTACAAAAAAGTCTCTATCATCACTGCTACACGCCAAGTGTCTCATATTCATTTCCTCCTCCTACAAATAATTCATCTGTAACTGGATCGCCGGGTTTGTAGGAAACGGAGCATACATTATCCGGCACCAAGTATACACCGGGTTCTTGATACACAGGTTCGCCGAAGCCCGTTGCGTAAGGTCCGTCCGGCATAGCATCCCTTTGTGCTTCCTTACGTTGCACGCTAAGGCTCTGGTACCCGTTTCCGTCTGGGCGGCGTTCGCTGAGTGACATGTAGGGGAGGGCGTTGATGCTTTGGTTGTGTGTTGGATCTGTTGGGTCGTGCTCGGCCTCCGAAACGTTGTATGAAATCCTAGATCTGCCATGATATGAAAAATGTAATAATATGTATTACTATAAATTTCATTTAGATCAATTGAAAAAAGGCTAATTAACGGATGTACTTACTTCCTTCAAAGGGGGCGGGGTGGGAGTGGGGGTATAAGCCTTCGAACATTTTCACGTAGATATCTAAGGCACAATACATGTACAACCATCACCACCATCATCATCATTGTACGCCATGTTGAATAAATGACGTACCTCAATCTGCAGTTCCAGATGAGACAACCCAAGATGACAGCAATGCAAAAGAATAACAGCGCCCCCAAGATGTATACAATCGTCATCATTGTTCCATCTGAAAATTGCATTTTAAAATTCGGAATAAGGCTTAAAATAAAAAGTGCATCAGGAAATGAAAGCTAAAAACCAATATTTAGAGGTAACAAAAATGATCAGAAAGAAGAAGAGACATGTATAACATTTTTCTTCTGTAACCGTGATGAAGGTTTAAAAATCCTCCATTTGTATCAGACCCAACAGGCGTAATGGTCTAACACTATTTAATCATGTGTAAACTGACGAGAATATGTATCTTTTCCATGGCTTGACTCGGGGTCAACCGGGTTTATCCGCAACTCTTCGGACGGGCCATGATATTCCCTCACGTACGTACGTGCAACATACGCAAAACCGAAGAGTAAGGGTAATTTCGGTCTGTTTCGCAAACGCTGACCATGTAGAGATTAAGTCGGTGATTACCAATAGCTGAGGTCCATTCGTTTACGTGCAGTTGTCAAAAAAAAAAAAAAAAATGGCGTTAACTAGTATTTGCGGTGCAAAACGCCCTTTAACTGCATTCAATCACAAAATTGCCCCTTGTAAATGCTTAGAAAATACTTTATGAATAAACATCCATAAACTTTACTGGTTGTTTGGAAGCATTTTGGGGTTACCACTTTTCGTTGTGTAACAAACAATGGAAACGTACAACATGCAGGGACAGATCCAAGATTTTGTAATTGGGGTACAACTCTGGAAAAATCTATCGACTAGAAAAAAAAGTTATCTCAATATCCGTGTGCCTTTGGTGTAAAGAAAATTGACTGATTGTATATTATGTCGGCTTTGACAATAAGCCAGTTCGTAATTAGCACATGGTACAAATGACCCTGACTAAATGACCCCAATTTGTACGAGCACACGCATCTGTTTTGGTGGAGGCGCAACTCGTTTAACTTTTAAAATCATATTGTTGCGCGCATCATGGTGCCCACCGTAGAATCATTTCAACAAACCTGAAAGAGGGCCTTTAACTTGCTGGGAATCATTGGTGGGTGGCACAACGCTTGAAGACATCATCGTAGTAGTTCTTCTGGGACTGGTCCTTTCTAGAGGATGCGGTGTTCTTGCCGATGAAAGTTCGGTAATTGTTGTTACCGTAGCACTCGTTGTAGGGGTGACTGTACGGATAATAGAAATGGTAGCATCAAAGTTTTATGTTCCCTTGTCATCATGGCGGATTTGAAAATCGCTTTTAGAGAACAAAAAAACCGATAGTTTAGAAAACAATGATTTTTTTAAATAAGCAATTGACTATAAATAAAAAGAAATATTTAAAAAAATCACAAAAGGCGGCAGGAAAAAAAGCAGAACAGAAGAGAGAGGAGAAGAAAAATAAGTAGAATAAGCCGAAGTTCTATGAAGGAGGGGGAGAAGAAGGAGAAGAAGGAGAAGAAGGAGAAAAAGAGAAGGAGAAAAAGAGAGAAAGAAAGAAAAAGAAAGAGAGAAAGAAAGAAAAAGATAGAGAAAAAGAAAGAAACATTCATTTTTTATGTTATCAATATGCAAAAAAACAAAATGAATTAGGGAGGGGAAGTACCCCTGTAATGCCCCCCCCCCAACACACACTCACATACGTTAACACCTTCCTCAAGCGATGCCTTTGAATAAAATCATAATTATAATGGCCATTATTTAATCATCACCGTTAGCATTATCATCGCCGTCGTAGTCGTAGTCGTCGTCGCCGCCTTTGTCGTTGTCACGAAGTCGCCATCACAATCACTTTTATCACTACCATTATAATGGTTTTTGAACGAAATATTATTACCGGAATGAATAATTACCTATTCTATGTACCGCCATTTTTGCAATGCCTCCGCAGGTTTCCAAGTTATTTCCCGTGCATGTGTGTCTGCAATCACTGTCGCTGAAGAGGCCGTCTCGTTCATAATCTGAATCAGCATTCCCACAGTAGCATTCAGAACCCAGCTCTAGTCCCGCGTATTCAAAATCGCGTAGCTTACAGAAGGAGATACAGTCGCTGATCGTCATCGAGGTCATATCGACGTAGGATGTTCCCGTCAGTATTCGTGACTGAGGGTCGTCTCCATAACAACCAAGATAGGAAGGACCTGAGATGGAATAAATGTGTATGATATCATAATGTAATCAATGGACTAATAAAACTTACATCAAGAACAACCTTGGTTAAATCCTCTACTTTTGCAAAATATGAATCTTATCTGCCTGATAGGCCTGTATATTTTTGAAAAGGGTTCATAATAAATCAATTATCAAATCATTGTGAATTATCACATTTTAATCCCATTTTCATGTGAGAAACAGTTCATGACATACTCTTGCACTATTTCCTCAAAGATCCCAACTCTGAGGTTATACAGACTAAATTTGAATGTGTGATGTTTTCTTAATTTCTTACCATGACAAACTGCTCCTGCTGAATTAGATTGACTACACTTTGTGTTTCCCATTTGGCAGTCATTCAAGTTGTTTTCATCTTTTGAAAAAAAAGAAGTAATGTAAGTTAAGGGCCCGGAACATATATATACATATATATATTATCAAAAGTTCAGAAAGTGGAGGACATTTATATGGATTATATAAAGTAAATGAAAAATTCACTCAGAGACAAATAAGACACAGCAGTAAAAAGGTTTCCACAAGCGCTTTCGTTTATTTCTTCAGGTGGAATAACATGAAGTTTGAATTTTTGGCAATTTATATACAAGAATATTATGCATAAAATTCTTATACGCATAATATTCTTGTATGCATAATATTCTTGTATATAAATTGCCAGAGATTCAAACTTCATGTTATTCAACCTGAAGAAATAAACGAAAGCGCTTGTGGAAACCTTTTTACTGCTGTGTATTATTTGTCTCTGAGTAAACTTTTCATTTACTTTATATGTATATATATATATATATATATATATATATATGAATCATGCTTTGGCAATAATTGCCATTTAACTGTTCCGCGGTTTGCCTACGGGAACCAGGTGGTCCCTGGATTAAGGAATGAAAGAATTCACTAGTCATCGGGTTAACTTAACACCAACAGAACGTCCAATTCCACCTCTGGACCCCAAAAGAAATCCGTAACACTACCCAACCCTGAACTAAAACCAAATCGAAGCCCGAGCCATAACTCCAAAGGAGCAAAGTATCAATCAATTAAAAATTAGTTCTGCAGAAAACATTGATCTGATCATGAAAGGAATCCACCCCTCTTTTTTTAAAGAAAATATTTATTTTGGGTTAGAAGTACGGTACGTCGTGGCTAAGTAAAGAAACTACCCAATATGACCGTCTAGAAAATGCCTAGTTTATTCGCTTAATTAATGTGCTTTGAAAAAGTGTTGTGTTCATATATTAATATGGTGGTTCTTACTTCCTTTACACATGATAGTCTTCTTGTAGATGGGGGCCGTCCCCGATCCAAACTCCGACATCAGGGCTTCCAATTGAGCCCCGGAAAAGCCTAGCTGTCGACAAGTCACCGTGACATCATTGATGTCCCACGAGCTACCGCATACTGTATTCCACCCAATGCCGTCCACGTTGATCTCGACTCGACCGCCATTCGGGGAATCCCCATCTTGTAACCTCACATCTGTGTTCGTGAAAGAAGTGTAAGGTGTATTAAAGGGTATGCTAATTATATTGTATCATTAGGTGAGTATATATTATATGAACAGATGAATACACAGTGAAACCCAGGGAGCATTTCATGAAAGGAAGTTGTCGGATAATTTATCCGACAACTGTTATAAGCTACTGCAATCCTTGCATCTGATTGGCTGAGAGTAAATTTGTCAGTAAAAATCACTGACAAGACACTTGATGAACCCCCCCCCCCCGGGGTGTTATAAAGAGTTGTAATTGATTCGAATCAAACTCAAATTTCCAATCTCCTATCTCTTAAGTACAAAGTTGCGATTGATATCAATTGCAAATTATTTGTAATCAATCACAACTCTTGATAAGACAGGGCCATGGAGTCTAGCTATTTGGAGCTGAAAGCCCTCCTAGAGCATAGATCAGACAATATATCAAGTAAAATGATATTATGATGTCAACCTATATTCACAATTCCATTATACAACGCAATCTAATTATTGGTACCGTATGGGACAGAACTTGGATTTGCCCATCCGTTCCCCTTCCTTCCACAAAAAGCTGAAAAGAAATTTTAAAAAAATCATAATAAGTAGACTGTTAGGGATATTCCATATGATTTCGTTTTTAAGTTGTGTGTGGTATAATTGATAAGTTTTACATTTTCACTGACTGATGTAACAATTTCAACGTTTGGTGATAATAATTTCAGCATTGTTCGCTGGGTCAGTGCCGTATATAGAAAGAGTCTATAGGCAACTCTGCTCCAGTGGGTAACAATAATAATAATAATATTGGGTTTTTATATAGCGCTCGTATCCACCAATCGTGCTCAAGGCGCTCCAATATTACCCTGGCTTTAGCCGAGCTGCCCTATAAGGCGCTCAAAGCATTTCAAGGAATAAATTCCTACCAGGTACCCATTTACTACACCTGGGTTGAGAGTGGCAAATATAGATTAATGTCTTGCCAAAGGACATTAGTGCCGCAGCGGGACTCGAACCGCGAACCATGAGATCCACAGTCCGGTGACGTATCCACTAAACCACGACACCTCCACGGTATGGCGGTATGTTGCTTTGTTAGGCAATCATGTAACAAAGGAATATACTCCATGTTGTGCCCAACTGAAACCGAGTTGGCCAGACTCTCTCCATATTCGGCACTGAACTGGGTATAGAAAGGGCTCCCTCCCCGATCGAGGTGGCAAAACAACGAAAGCAAAAATTGATCAATACATGTATAGATATAATGAACCAGCTAAAGAACAAGGAAAATAATTTCTAAACTTAAAACTGAGAATTGTGTGGCATTCAGCTTTCTCAATATTACTTCATTAAAAAAAAATCTTTTTCATTTACTCAATTGTAAAACAAAGCTATAGTATGTAAAGATGGTTTTCATGGGTATTTCTCATCCTGTTTTGAAGCATTAATCAATTTATATTGTCATATACCGATAGTTACAGACCTATAAATACAATATTGTTATTATTATCGGCAATAAATCACCCTCCTCCTGGGCTCGTTTCATAATACTTGTTATCAATAACAAGTCACCATGATTGTTATAAGTTACTGGAATCCTTGACTCTGATTGGCAGAGAGCGAATTTGTCATAGAAATATGGCAGTTGTTATTGATAACAAGTATTATGAAACAGGGCCTTGTAGTGAATAGCACGGTTTTGATGATCTCGCAAAATCACTGCAGTTGTACACCATTTAAAAGGGAAGGTGTCTTAATAATCTGTATTTACTCCAACCAGGGGCGGACAGGGACTAACATTCGAATGGGGAATTTCCGGGCGACCGGCCCTTCTTAACCAAAATATCAAGCAGCCCATGAGGAAAGCTTCCCAAACCCATGGTCATTCCGCCCCGACTCCAATAACAGCGTAGTCAGCTTTTCAGTATTGTAAGGGGGCAATCAACAACAATGTAATGACAAAAACAAGTTACTGCACGCAATGTGTTATTGTTATGATCATTATAATAGCCATGATATTGATCATAATAATAATAATAATAATAATAATAATAATAAAATTAATAATAATAATAATAATAATAATAATCATTAAAAACTGTTTAGCCTGAAGAGAGTGAAGTATTGTGTTTCAAAAATATGATTATTGATATACCATAGTACATAGTACATGTATTTATTTATCTCTTTGTTGTGGTCTCTTGTTTGTATGTAAAATTAGAATGAATCTACTAATTCTATGGGAATAACTTTGCATCAAAATAAAAAGCGACATCATCTACAAAGAATATAAGATTCAACAAGCTAAGGGGCTGGTCACATTCATCCGATAACGGTAAAGAGATTTTTCATTAAAGGTATACACCCTAGATCGAGCTGCCCTATTATTACTAGTCACGAGCTTACTCACACCACACGTATAAACCATACAATAGGGTGTTACCTTTAACTCAAAATCTCGTTATCGTTATCAGACACAGGTGACCAGCCCTTAAGACCGCAATACGAGATTATAAAATTTCATTCTTTTGTCAAGTAAAAAGGAAAAGTAACATAAAATGAAAATGACAAAGAAAACATAAGTTTTGAAACGGATTGTATGTAATCTGAAAGTATATATAGCACTGTCTCTGTTGTAAAAATAATCAGGCTGATGATGGAGTATGACTCCGAAACATGTTCCGTTTCAAAACTTATGTTTTCTTTGTCGTTTTCATTTTTAAGTTGCTATCGTGTCGTTCTTTTGGAAAAGTAACATTATGCCAAACTAGCCAAACCCACTTAAAAGGAAATCCAACCTTAATGGCAAGGTATTCTGAGAGAAAGAGGGAAAATCAGAAAAGTAGATTGGTGAAAGTTTGAACAAATTTGGACAAGCAGTGAATAAGTTATGAATTTTGGAAGTTGTAATCACTAAAACATAAGGGAATTTCAAATGAGCCGAATCGGTAGTAAAATTTACTGTGATCTAGTGGAGGACAACACCCCATTTGCTTCAACACATGAAGGATTAAAATGTCATTTTCAAAATATATTTTTTCTCAGTATATTCTCTTTCTTTTATGAGGACCTAAAATGTGATATCTATAATATATTTTGAGTACTGCCCCGAGAGAAAAGGCACTTAAGAGAAAACCACAAATTAATGATATTTTAGTGTACGACAAACGACAGAGTTGGCCGCCAATAGGCCTCTGTCGCAATCGACTCACAAAATTGCCATTTTGAGATTCGCATACAGTATATTAAGTGATCTCCTTTTTCAAACATCAATAACTTTCTTATTCCTTGTAGGGTTTCTTTAAAACTTTCACCATTCTCTTGTCTTACTTTTCTGCTTTTACGCAAATTATCTTATTTCCAAGGTCGGATAGCCCTCTAAGTCGGGGTTAAACCTGGACTAAAGTTAATACGTCATTATGAATACCAGCTTGTGTTCTTTCCGGCAGGATTGGCTTGGTTTCTAATTATTCACACTATACATTGTAACATATCATTTCACGTAGTAAAGATACGTTACCATCATGGGAAAGACCATGAACAAAAATCACGTTTCCGTATTTGCGATTATTAAGCGGATACCGGAACCGATTAGAGATTGTTGTTGACCCGGCTTGATAGTATGTATTTGATTCAGTATTGCGAGTTCATTAATCCTTGATAGGAATTAACTGACGTTTCTTTGCATGGGGCAGACTCCCAAGCGCAGATTATCATCAAAGAGGTAAAACATGTATTAATTACATTTATACAATGTTTTTTTTTATAATTATGGTTGGTGAAATAAAATAGAAAGCTTTCCTCAAAAACTAATTAAACTTATATTTCGCGTTATTTTTCAAATGGGGCCTATGATCTGACGATAGAAAATAGTTCAGTTTATAATCCAGTCCTAGCTATTTTAACCAATGGAATAATTAGCCCAAATCTAGTATAACCGTAATATGTTCAAATATACAAATTAATTCAATCTTTAGTTACATGATTATATCATTTTTTTAATTTTTGAAAACCTTAAAAAAGAGTTTATTTAGATCTTCTTGTGGAAAAAAACAAAACATTCAGTAATATCTTAGTGAGGCCTTTAAAAGCATTTCAAATCATCATGTGCAGTGAATTTTTAAAGGTAATTAGATTGTCACTATCAGGTGACTATTTAGATGTAATCACGTGACTGAGCTCTCCCAATCTCGTAAGACATGTAAGAGGACGCGGTTTAACTTTCAGACACATCCAACATGATATGCATGCACGGTTTGTCTATAAAATTAAATGTAGTGTACAGATTAAATTTGAGAATTTATGACAACAAAAAAAGGGGGAGTCCAAATTTTTTATACACCACAAGATAACAAAGAACAGCGAGCAATTCGTAAAATTAAGACGAAAATCATACATCAGCATGATTTTTTTTCCTTCATAAAAGCACTTAGTTAAATACATATTCCTTTTTATTATATATGCATTCAACGATATTCTGCTGAACAAAATAGAAGATACGGACGACATTGCATGCATGTCGTTCTGATACGATTGCAGTTCTATTTGTACTGGAGATGCTAGATGTACTTCTAGAAGTGGTGACTAACAAGTCATGATAAACCCCGAATCAAAGACCCCGTTCTTATCTACATCCTTAAACTAGTTTAGTGGAAACCAGTTTGGGGTGTAATGAGAACGGTCAAAGTGGTCTTGGAAGCGATCTTAAGTGGTCTTGAGAAGCGCTCAAAGTAGTCTTGGAAGCGATCTTAATTGGTCTTGGAAGCGATCTTAAGTGGTCTTAAGTTGTTCTCATGAAAATTGTGGTATAAGCGTGGTATAATTTTGGCAGCATTAGGTTTATGCGTAATATGATCATAATTAATAGGCAGGTAAATAAAGCAGCATGTGTACAGTGGAACGTCGTTAAACTCCGTGATAACAAGAGAGTAATGCCAGGTAATTCTGTTGGTCCGAGCTATTCTTATCCCCTTCTAACCATCATGACATGACATAAAAATGATACCTGAAATAAAAACGTTACACTGCAAATCAATTTTAGCAAACTAAAATATATTATAGAAAAAGTCTCTAGTAGTAGATTTGGTAGAGTCACAACCCACGGAACAAACATAATTCAACGACAATTTAATTGCTTATCGCGAGATGATAAGATTATAAGTTAAACAATAAACTAGACATAGACCTATACATATTTTGGGATCATGTAAAGATGATCATTATTTTGTTCTTACCTAGAATTGTTGCGCTAGAACATAACCATGAGATAGCAAAGAACACGGCCTTTATACCAGATAGATCCATAATGGAGCTTTTGACACAACATAAAAAATGACCAGAAGTAGACGTGACGAATTTTGGACGTGATCTCGGTAGCTGTTGCCAGTTCATCTGCTGAGGGCGAACCAAAACATGGTATTTTTTTTTACTTCACAGAACAGGAATAAGTCAACATAAAAGTGAAACCCTCTAATTATAAGATGAAAGTAATATGTTCACATAATCAGATCTGAATTGTTCGTTTCTTTCATGGCTTGCACGTAATGGGCATTATATCCACACACTTGACTATTTTCATGAGTATTCGCAACACGTCTTGATCGACCACTCATTCGGTGTATGAGGTTATAAGATGACCTTGAATACTATGTCCGCGATAGGTGTAAGGCTAGATTTTCCATACAATTATAACTCTCTAATCGACCGGGTTCCGGAATGCTTCAATATTTAGGCCGACAATGAAATCTGTAAAATTTCACAATCCTCCCATATAACATCTAGAATCAGATGTATGTATCAGTTATAATCTATCCTGGTTATCATAGTAGTGATCCGCAGAATACTTATACACCTGTACCTCGTCGGGTATAAGCTAGGCGATAATCATGTACCACTGGTTTCCAATTGCAAGCATTCCCCAAATTACCTCCTCGATGACTAAAACTATGCATTTTCACTCTCCGTATACATCATATCGCGATGGGCGCCACACTGAGACTGCATTACAGGTAACTTCGTGATATTCCTCTTAGCGTTCTGCAGGAGAACGTGTCCTGGTCCGAGATATTTCCGTGAGGGTCCTGAGAACTTTCAGAATGATTATACCGTTTATAATCCGTGTTATCAAGTTCCGCATGGAAAATCGAAGAAGCAATCTGGCATAACGGGTATGGTGTTCAAAGTAGCTGGTCCTGCTCTCATCCAGCCAGTATACCACCTATCATGCACAATACACAGAACTACTGGCCTACTGCTTCCGAACAATAACAAATCCAGAAACCCTGAACAGAAATTACCTCCTGTTTTGAGCAAAGGCCAGGTATTTAGTCATTCTCCACCTATTGTGATGATTCACCCGCATGTACAAACAAACCCACGACAGTAAGTTGTATACAAAGAAGTGGAACTTATTTGAACTCTGCGCCCGTCATGGAACATTAAGGCCAGGTTCATTATCAAGCACGCTTTGTACACGGCTCAATGAACTCAATGAATGTATGCATCAACATTTTTAAGGGCTGGTCAGACATCACCTATAGCCATAAGGATAGTAGATTTTCAAGTTAAGGTACACCCTATACCAGGAAAATGTAACTAACTGCCTATTACCACCTACCACAAATTAAAACAACTATAATGAAAAGATCAATTTGATAGTCCAAAATTGTGGAATTCCATTCCCATAGCTATTAGAAATTGTCGAAGTCTTCAAACTTTTAAGAAAAAGTATAAAATGTATTTAATTGAATTTTACAACGTGCAATAACTCACCAGGCTCTCTACCCCATGTTTTGTTTAAATGTCATGCCTCCAATAGTACAACATTTAATTTTTATATTCATTTTTATATCCCTCATGTATAGTTTTTTGCATTACGATTGTACAGAGCACGAAAAAGGGATAATAGTCAAATATTAAATCCTAAACCATGTAAATGTAAATTGAGAAAGTGTCAGTGATGGGTACAAGTTTAAACATGTCATAATATTTTTTAAATTGTTATCTATCATGATTACAATACTTAAATTATTCACGTTAATGTAACTCAATTTAACTGAGTAAAAATTTATTAAGCAAAATGCGTAAATTCTACTTAAAATTTCCTGTGACAAATACTTAAAATAATCAAGGCAATCTGTTGACGAATATTTTTTGAGTTATTTCAAATAATTTTTGTTTACAGTGTACCCTCGGCAAGCATCGGTTATAGTAAATTTGATATAAATTTGGCCCCGGGAAAGTTACTATTTATGCCTCTTCATTAGCTCATAGTTTTTGCTAGACCCTTGAAAGGTATTGTATATTTGTATAATATGCATGAGGGATGGTCTCTCGTATAAGGACTCTATTCATTTTTAATATTGCTCTTCCCTTCGCTCTTACTGTGTTTTTGTTTAGATTATGTTCCTTTGTATGTCTATTATTGTATTTGTAAATGTAATTATTGTAAATGTTATGTATTTTTAATGATGAGTGTAAATAAATGAACTTTGAACTTTGAACTTTGAACTATCTTATAACGTATGTGAGTATACTCGAATATGTTTATAGTATAGGGCAGCTGTATAGGTCCTGTTATTGAAAATCTCGTCATCGTTATTGGTGAGGTCTGACCGGTCCTTTAAGTCTATTACCTTGGTCACGCCAACGAGACCGACCCTATATACACCACCAAAATATCGAACAAAACATTACAATACTCCGAATAGACAGGGATCGGTCGGTTTGGGCAGTGTGACTGATACCGAAACGCTATACTCATTTTACCATTATCTAGATTTCATAGCACTTAATATTATCACTTCTTGATTTAAAATTATGTTCTAGCTTCACAGTGTTCCAACATTCGCGTTTTTTTAGTCTAATTAGCCGCTCAAAACCATAGTTTCAGGCTAAATACCGGAAGAACCGATCACATACCCGATTCAAAATAGAATAACTATGTGACAAAATCATATATCTAATCCAGTCTCTTTCAAAGCTTTGTATTGGAAAACAAAATACTGATGTACAATTTCAACGAACTTTCATTCAAAAAAAAAATACACCCAAATACCAGACCACCCAAGCCAGATATTTCATGCAACTATAACCAAGACCAGTGGGTCTAGCCATCAGAGGGGGTCACTGTTGTGGGTGTGGATATGTGTGTGTGTGGGGGGGGGGGGGGCACGGGTCACTAGGACTAGGAGAACGAGGTCATTGAGTGTAGTGAGGGCGGAGCAGCTAGGTGTTGTAATTTTCTTTTGCCTCCAACTGCATCATATCCTCTCCTTTTTCTTCCTCTTTCTTTCGACCCACTCCTTTTTCGATGGGGAAGGGGGGGGGAGGGGTGCCCACTCTCCGCATCTTTGCCATTGTCCAAGACCCGCATATACATGTATTTAGGCAATGATGTGTAGTCAGTTATGTGATAAGATTCTTAGGTTTATGTTTTCCCTGAAACTTAACAATAATCTCTCTTTATCCATGGACGCAAAGCTAGAAAGAAAGTGATAAAATGCAAGGAAAATGCAAATGATGCATGTACCTGGTTATCTGTGGGTAAAGAAAAAAAAAAGGTCAGGGCTCCGTTTCACAATACTTGTATTGAATAGCAGTCACCATAATTCTATAACAAATCTATGAAAAATTGATGCAGGAGCACTGGTTTCAATTACTGATAGGCATTATTACAGTTTTATTTCAAAGGTTCATATGTTCATTTATTGTCCATTTATACTTGTATATGGAAATTCGTAGTATTTGCATGGTAAAGATTACGACATATACTACATACATCGAACTACCAGTTGTTATAAAACATGGCAATTTGGGTGACACATTTCATCTTTCTTAATTTCATGATCAGTTAACTCAGTTCAGTTCAGTTTCAGTTTAGGCCTAATCAAAAAATCGATAAACAGGGAGAGTACGTACCCTCCTTTTCTTTTGTGTCTTTCAACATCATATCGACTTTATAAAACATATCTAAACTTCAATTTAAAATCGATACATCTCATCTTTTTCGTGGAAGCTGTTCTAATATTGAAACGTTTATAAATGTAAACTGTTACAAATCAAAAGTGCATAATTCAATATCAATTTTGTTTTTCTGTTTCTTGAAGACCATAAATAACATACTGAATCTTCAAATTAAAATTTTGATCTGAGCACCTTCTTATGTATTCTTCTATTATTTCCAAAACAATTTACTTCTGGGCATCTCCACAACATGTGTAATAAATCCCCTACCTGGGGGTGTTTCATAAAGCTCTTCGTAAAGTTACGCATGACTTTACGAATGACTTGAATATGAAGTGTCAGATAGAATGCCCAATGTTGTTCCTGATGTTTTAACAAATTGTCACTGTATTTCCAATTAAATTATGGCAAAAAATACTTTGCATTACAAATGTTTGTCATAATAAGAATGTTTATCTACATCTGCACAGTTCAGCTTTAGTTCATACAGTTAAAAATGATTGAGCATCCCATTTGGCGTCTCATATTTAAGTCATTCGTAACTTTACAAACAGCTTTATGAAACATCCCCCCCCCCCGATCACATTCAATACAAATATCACTATTCCTTTAATCTGAAATTATATTGAACCACGACATTATCTTGATTTTTGTTTTTCCAATTGAAATGTCCAGGGTGGTGTCTCATAAAGCTGTTCGTAAAGTTACGAATGACTTTACGAACGACTGGAACACGTTCTTAGGTGCTATGCTAATCAGATTCTCAATCATTTAGCACAATAACATATCACCATTCGTGCGTAAAGTCATTCGTAACTTACGAACAGTTTTATGAAACACCCACAGATATGTCCATGAATAGTTTATCTCCAGTGCGACAGTTTCACTCCAAAATAAATGTGCCCTTGAAAATTAATTGTAATAACTCATTATAATAACTCTTCTTTACACTAGTAAGTGTTGTAACCACAGATGATATGCAAGGTTCATTCTTTGAAATATTGTTCTTAAATCATCTAAAGAAAAGTTGTTGTATTTTAGTTTTTATCTCCAATTTTTGGGCAATGACAAAATACAAACTGTATACTCTTTTTCAATCAAGACTTTTTTTGAACTTGAATATATCGTGGCGAAGTGCACTTTCTTCAAACACTTTCTTCGCGCCCCAGAATGCAGCAATAAACATGATAAAATTGGAAAAACCATGCAGAACCTCGCTTTCCACTATATCAATATCAATATATATATACATCAATTGTAACATATACATCAGTTTTGGCAATTCTCGTGGAAATAATATAATTGTGAGAAATGAGCTGTCCTCCCTGTTTTGAAATTATTTGTAAAATGTCTCCGCCGGGAATCGAATCCGGGTCGTTGACCACTAGACCACGGAGACGGGGCTGGGGGTTGAAGATTTGTCAATCTGTCGGTCAATTGAATTATGTCGCTGAAACCACTGGCCCGTTTCCGTGGTCTAGTGGTTAAGGCATTGGCGTTCTAAGCCAATGACCCGGGTTCGATTCCCGGCGGAGACAATTTTTCAACCTTAGCAAAAATTTTGAAAAAGGACAGCTTTGGGGAACTAAATATATATAAATATATATATTTACACAGCTTTATTTATATATATATATAAAGCTGTGTAAATGTTATTTCCTTACAATATATATATTGTAAGGAAATAACATTTACACAGCTTTGGCAACTCTCGTGGAAATAAATACAATGTTAAAGGAAATGAGAGAATAATATATAAAACATATATATTTGCTAGTTGCTTCTAACTTAACCCTAAAGGGGGGGGGGGGGGGGGCTGGGAGGCCATTTCGAACTGCTGCATTTCACGCCACGCAACTTTCTGCCTTTTTTTTTAAATTTCAGTCTTGCGCATCTTTTGACACCAAGTTTACAACGATCGGTTTTACCGTTACCGAGTCACCTGTTCTTTTATGATCTAATGTCAGACCGAAAACGGAGAATTTCTGAGTTTTGTGATTTTTATCTCAAAAGATCTCTCTTTACTTGATTATCAATCGAAATGTATATTTATGCATGATTTGCATTGTTTAAAGTAGGTATTCAAAGAAAATCACAAATATGGCAATTAATGTATCACTAGAAACTGGGAAGCTTACAGATGGCAATCGTATAAGTTTTATGTCAACTGCGTATCTGATGATTATAAAAACAACACAAATAAAAGCTCTTCTCAGCATCTGGAATATCCGAGGATTCGCCAGAAATATAGCGATGTTTTGATGTCGTCACACTCGGGATCGATCCTGCTTAAGCAGACGACGTCCTATAATGAATGAACGTAATTGCAATGCAATTATTTATCAAATTATAAAGAGTTTGGTGTATTTAAACATGACCTGATTTCACACCATTATAAAGGGAAAGTGAAACTGATTCTGATAGCTAAAACCGTTTGATTGTAAATACACAGGAGAAGGGTCAATGATCAATGAAATAAACACCACTTTCAAATTGAAAAGCCCTCCGAATAATAGCAGGATGGTATTCGTTCCCTCTTGAAACGCCGAACATGCCCCGGTGCAAGCAGCTGAAAATACAATGGCGTCTTATTTTGTTTACAAGTGACTGATTCCTTTATTTTTTAACGCTGCATTTTTCATCAAAATAATACCATACACGAAGTTAAAGGACAATTAACCCCACGTGATATTCTAGATGCACCTATTGTCTGCTACGTCTTTCCATGGAGGCTGCCATTTTGTGCATGACACGGATCATTAGGTACCATATGCATTGATAATAGCCTACCTTTACAACAGATACGTCGCTTTGTTCTGATTGTATTACGATTGTTATTGGCCATGGGCCTAGATAATTGACGACCCATGAGTTCTAATAGCCATCCTGTATTAAAGCAGATTCCTCGCTTTGTTTTGGTATTGTTACGATTGTCTCCGTCCTTGACGTCAATTCTCCGTCCTTGACGTATATTTTTTATGAAGTATATTTTTTATGAACAAATTAAGACCTTTTAAAAAATATATAAAACTAAACTTACATTTCAGAATATGTGACTTTATCTAATATATATTTGTCCTCTAAAAATCAATTACAAGTTAACGATGAAGGAAATTTTACTTGGGATGAAAAATATGTTCGTGTACACATAAAGTAATGGCAGCCCCCTTATTATTGCTAGCAGACGATAACTTGGCTGGAAAATAGTGATTTATATCTATATCCTGTGTTTTTACATGAAATTGCATGTATCAAATAAGAGGCATATACTACACCATTCAAAATAAGCTAATTCATACGCTGAGGTTAATTTCCCTTTAAGAGTGAGGCAACAGACTAACATTAAGACTGACGCTAGTGAAGGAAGAGAAATAAGTGAAGAGGAGATGACAAAATAGGCTCTGAAAAATGTGTAAGATGTTATGGGACATCGTCTGCTTAGACAGGACTGGTCCATGGTGTGTCGTCACATATCTCAGCAGCGTTCGAGGAGCTCTTCAGCTGCTATATCGGGGGCTGTATTTTACCGTTTTATAATTGATAATAATCATTACTTCAAATGTTTCCAAGCGTTGAATTTGGATAACCTTGTTTAATTTATGCCATCTATGCAATAATAAGTATTAAGCCAATATTTAAATTCATTAAAGTTGTACTTTAAATGAAAAAAAAATTGCATAAATCTGATAATGGATTTGTGTTCTTTACGCGATTCTCCATGTATAGAGTAAGGGTTAAGCCTCTCTAATCATTGTGTCCTCCCAATATTATGAATTGAGATAAAGATGAAGTGAGATGACGACAAGAATCAAAGAACAGAGAACGTGTTTGAAACGAGTGAGCTTAAGCAATGAATAGCATTAATAGATTAGAGGCCCAAGCTACAAATTCATAATTAAATTAGGCTGCAACTTGGTAATAACAATATTGAAGCTAAATAAATAAGGGGTTAAAGGAACTATAATAAATAATGTTTCGATACGTTGAAATTTTCACCCTTGATTTGAACAAATTCTAAAGCTTCCGCGCTTCGCTCGAGTGTGTGTGTGTGTAATTGGGTTTTTACAGACGTGTATCAATCAGATATGATTATACACGTCTGGGACCGACCTTTAACGTCACCATCCGAAAGACGTGACTCAGTCTCGAACCTGGGTCCGCTGAATCAGTTTATAACTTCCACTGGTAGCTGGATAACAGGCGCACGCCACAACGCCCAGTTCGCTTCGCTCGAGCTAGAGGCCACAGAATCTATACAACATCAGTAATTAATTCAGAAGACAACAATTGCCATTGTGCAATGCAGCTGAAATTTCAGAACATCTATTTAACCCAAAGTCACTGCTCAATGAGTCTTTCCGTCAACCATAACTTGTCTATACATAATTATCCCTAAAAAATGATGGCGCCCTGTCGGCTTTCGGCATCCGTATGAATTAAGTATAACGTAGCTTATGAAGCAGAGATACATCAACTTGACAAAAAATACAACTGCAACATCAATGAATGACGGATGATTTTGATAGCGATTCTCAGATTTCAGATTTTCAGATTTAGATTTTATTTCATTACACTTTCATTTTTCAAAGTACATGTATATAACAATATGTATTATGCAATCAACAATATTGACAACACAACTTAGTGCAGAAACTTTTTCGATCATTACAAGCAAAATAATGTGCATTAAAGTTTGAGTTGTAAGAAAACAAGTAACAGTAATGAAGACTACATTAGATTAATTTTATGAAAATGATAATGAAAACAGAGACAAGCATAGAAGTATAGCTTGTAGAAGCGCTGGTCCCTGGCAAAAGATAAATCATGAATACAGCACATAAAAAAACTAGTCTGGGCAACCATGCATAAAATGCCCAATAAAAGGGAAAAAGAAGAAGACAGATACATGGCCATGGAAAACAAACAAATCATAAGCATAACACACTTTCCATCGAAGAGAAAGCATTGAAAAATAATAAAGCTGGGAATAGTAACAATGGAAAGGAGTAAATTTTACAAAAGACAGAAAAAGGACAAAGTGACAGGGGGCGAGGGGGGGGGGGGGGGGGGGGGGGTGGAGGGGCAGGATCTGGAAGGTTTCATTTAATCTATAGATTTTGCTACACAGGTAAACAAGAATCACCATTGAGGGACCAACGTTCATAAAAAGCAATAAGTGATTTTCTCAATTTACGTTTGAGTGTACTCAGACTTATACTGTCTCGTATATTTAAAGGGAGGGAATTTAGGAGCTGTATATGAAAAGTATTCTGGGTTAATGCTGTACGAGTTCTTGGCAAGTGATATAGATTGATTTGTCTCGTGGGGTAATGATGGATCTCATTATTTGCTGTAAATATATTATTGAAGACAGTTGGCAATTCATGATTAATTCTGAAAGTCATACCAAAATATTTCGGAAATGACTGGACTTAAATGTAAGATATCTTTACTGTAGTTAGCTATAATTCACGAAAATTAATACAAATGTCCGTCTATCCTGTAGATAAATTTGAGAGACAGTATAATAGCGTTGTAACTATAGTCCTGCGGCTGTTTGTGTATTTAGATACACCTACCACCTATACTGCTACTGTCTGTGCTAAAAAAGTGAAACCTCGTAATAATGAGCTTGATAATGAGATATATCTGAGAAAACAAGGTAACTTTTATGGTCCTATTTACTTTCATTCTTTTTGTTATAAGGTATAATAATAGTAAACGAATGCTGCAATGATCATCATAGGTTTCACTGTATATATTTTCTAAGATTTGGAAAGTAGTTCGGTAATGTACAACAATACCATGTACAATTTTATGTACTGCTTTAGTAACTGAGTAAAATGGCATTAAGCAGTGCCATTTTATTTTCTCTTTCTATGCTCTAGCTGCCAAAGAAGTATATAATTTCTTCACATCACAGAGTGTTTTGGGGGAAAAAAAAGTTATTGCATTTTGAATGTAATAAAGTGAAGTTAGACAGAACCCTAGGACTCAATGAAGTATATTGGTCTAACTTGCTTGGTGTATATTTGGCTGAATGTTAGTGAAGGGTTGGCTGATTGTTGGTGAACTGAAGGGTTGGCTGAATGTTGGTGTTGGGTTGGCTGTATGTTAGTGAAGGGTTGGCTGAATGTTGGTGAAGGGTTGGTAGAATGTTGGTGGCGGGTTGGTTGAATGTTGGTGACGGGTTGGCTGAATGTTGGTGACGGGTTGGCTGAATGTTGGTGAAGGGTAGGCTGAATATTTGTGTTGGGTTGGTTGAATGTTAGTGAAGGGTTGGCTGAATGTTGGCGTTGGGTTTGCTGAATGTTGGTGAAGGGTCGGCTGAATGGTGATGTCTTTTGGCTAAATGTCTGCGTTTGTTGGCTCAGTGGCGTAGATGGCGTTAACCAGTATTTGCCGTGCAACACTTGCCGTGCAACACTTATTAAATTTTGCGCCCACACGATGGGGTATAAGTGCATAAAAAGCACTTTCAAATTACAGCATTCGAAAAAATGATAACTTTCGATTACCTTGCTAATTCCTTTTGCGCCCCCAAATAGGATTGTTCAAAATTTCGAAGAAACGCTCCCGGGAAACGCTATTGCTAGGTGGCTGTATTCCCTTGTCAATATTATCAAAGGGTAAAATACATAAGCCCTTGGTTTGATTAAATGCAGACAAATCGGAGAAACAGACAAAAGAAAACTTTTTTCTAAATTACGCTAATAAATAAACAAATTTACAAATTAATTGAACTCGGGAATATTATGTTTTCATAATAATGATGTCATTCACCATTTCATTTTGAAAGAAAGCAATCCAAAATATTCTCTTTATTGATGTGAATGAAAGAAAACTATTTTAATATTATAGGCATATTACCTTCTACATCGAAATTCATTAAGATACACGTGAAGATCACAGAAAGCTAATGATGAGAGTGAAGAAACTAAGGGAGGAAGGCAAGTTTGCATTTATACCGAATTCCGTACCTAGAGTCATCAAGTACAAGGAGGGTCATAAAGATGGACCGGGACCACTGAAAACACTTCGTGTAGCAGACTTATAAAAAAAACAAGGCAAGAATGTTAAATTTAGAATACAAATCAAAATTGAATTTGAAAGAGTGAAATATTTCGAGAAATGAATGTGATTTCATAGCTACGATGGAATACATGTTTTGTCTTGTTTACATTCCCGTGTTTTATCACGATAATGCTTGTAAATTAATTAATTTACTCTTTCTTTTTGAAAGGCTGCATACTGTAAAGAAAAAATGCTCCTGCTCTCTTTTTAGATGAAAATCAGGCCTCTTTCTGATTGTTTTTAAAAGTGAACTGTGTGTATATATACACCATGATCACATTGTGTAATGTTACTTCTATTTTTTATTGTTTTTCTTTTTCAGCTTATAAGTCTAAGCCTGAACCAAAGTCTAATAGAAAATTTGATACTTTTGAGACGGCGATCTTGGGTTCTTATACTTTGTTTATGAGAAGTGGTAGCAACAAATTTCATTTGGGATAAAACAATTTTTTGCTTTCTACATGTACTTGCGAACTTTCCTGATTAGTAGGCCTACTCCTATATCTCACGCTCATTCACTTCCCAGTAAATAATATCCAGCTTCATTATTTTTCTTCCCGAAAAAAAAAATCACATTTTGTGTCAAAGCTTAAAACATGTGGGTCTCAATATACAATTAAGTTATTTACAAAGACGGCACTTTCGTGTACATTTGCAGTCATCACTACCTTACAAAGGTGAATTAGTCATCCGACAATCCTACAGTTACCATTGTTCCTCCTATGCTAAGCGGACCTATTGTCTAATTTGAAAAGAATAGCGTACTAAATCGTCAAACATTACTGATTATTAGCTATAACTATAGGCCATACGCCAACAGCCTAAATCTGAGTTGGAAACTGGCGTAATATAAGTTCATAGGAATACGGGCCCAACTTCTTTACGCGTAGTAAGCACGTACAGTCTCAATACATTTAGCAAGTAAGATAATTGCAAGGTCCCAGTATACGCCCACCGACTACTAATAGTATGTGAACTCACTATTGTTCAGCCCGTGGGCGACAATAGGAGAGCACTAGTAGTCGCGCACTCAGGTGACCGCACCTGTTGCTCCGTTTCAACCCCTTGCAGTGGAAGGTGATGCAGATGAGGATATCAGATTGAAAATTGATGAAGTTGTAGCATGTGTCATGGGGTGTATTCCAGCTCGCCAGAAAGATGCTGGAGTAAATTTTCAACTTGTTTTGGTGACATTGTGAAAGCGGTGATGGCAGCTTTGCTGCCTATGGCGCAGTCAATTTTTGCGCAAATTCAGCAATGTGGCCAGGTATCTGATCAGAAGGCAGGGGCACTTATGCAGAGGCATGACATACTTCTTGATGATGTGGAGCAGAACGCACGAAGGGACAATATTTTCATCCGTGGTGTTCCAGAGTCTGATGGTGAGAACACAAACAGTGCTGTTGTAAAGATTGCATCCTCGGCCGGTGTGATCATGGCTGAGTCGGATCTCAGCACGAGCTATCGGCTTGGTAAACAGATGCCAAACAAGACTAGACCAATTGTGGCTCGATTTGTACGTCGAGACCTGCGTACCAGCTTCACAAAAGTAAACATATGCAAGTGACCGGAAAATGCCAGACTCATTTTCCCCATTGACTCAGTGTTAGACTAAAGCGTATGGCCATACGCTTTCGTAAATGGGAGTATTCAGTCGCAGATATCTTAATAATAGCATTATATATTTGAAAACCTTTCTATGCCTGGCTATTTATTTATCATTCTGAACATCATTATACAAGACAGATATCAATATTCAACAATTTATTAAATCAAGCCTCCACAAAGTTACTCAATGCCTTTAACACAAATGAGTCACAATATTGTGCGCACCCCCCGTAATCCTATTGTTCTCCCCTCCGCCAATCACCCGCAGCAATACGCAACAGCCATCTTCCTCTTTCTTGCTTGCCCCCGTCGGGTGCGGTTGTCGTGTTAAGGCGTTCTTGATTTCAGGTCATTTTGTATCTTTTCAGAGCGCTGTTACGCTCTTTTAAACACTTTTCTGTACTTATTTTCAAGGGAAAGTTTAGGTTCCTTTTCAGGCAGTTAATTTACAGTTACGACCAGCCCCACGTAGTTATTTCTGTGTGTCTTGCTGGTGTTTCCGTTTGACCCGATCCGGTTTAGGTTCGGTATTTGTATTAAACGGTGTTTGTCTAAGAAGTGGGTCACGGCTTCGGCTCTTGTTGAGCCGGCTAAAAAGAAGCCTAAGAAGGGGTCTAAAAGAAGCAAGGCCTTGCCTGCCTCTTGCCCGTCTGACCCTTCTCAATCTGAGATGCTCAGCATGATGCGGGTTTTTGGCCAACGACAGGGTTGGTCCCTCTTACCAGATACCACAGCCCCTGCTTCTATTCCTCTTCCGGGGTCTGACATTGAGACTAATCAGCCTTTTTTGCTTGATTCCTCATTGTCTGAGACGGGGTCTCTCGCGCCTGCTATACCCGCAGCCCTCGGGGCTCCGCCGAGTGAGGAGACCTATTAGTAGCCCATGGGAGTGTCCGCCTGTTTCGGCTTTTGTTCGTGGACCATTGTCTCAATCAATTCAAGCGGAACCAGATTTGGATGTGGCTTCTCAAGCTTCGGTTTCTGAATCGACATTGTTGGAACAGGCAGGGCCTCAATCGCTCTCCCTTTGTGGGGCAGAGGCGATTGCATTGTTGTCCAAATATCTCCCTGAATTTCAGTCAGCCCGCGCGCAGGGTTCAGGCACAAGGTTTTCTCTCCGACCTCAGGTCCAGGGCGGAGGAGTTGAATGTCACTGAGGGTGACAAGCTAGTTATTGATGACCTGCTGAACACTCTTTTCTGTTTGCAGTGGTCAAAACTTTCCAGTGCGGGGGCTTCGGTTACGTACCGTCGCAGGGTTTTGGCCCTCTCTGCCCTCGGGGTTAAGGAGACTGACATTGCGTCACTTCTCCGGGATGTCCCGTCTCGGGGTCCTTCGCTCTTTGGCGGACAATTCGCTACAGTTTTTCAGAGGGAGATTGATGCCCGGAAGCAGATCACTGAGATGACTAAGCAGTTCCGCGCTCCCTTTAAGCCGACGTGGGCCCCTGCCCGTCGGAGGCCTGTTGCTCCCACTTGGGGACAACACAGTCGGGTTTAGGGGGGTTTGCCTGCTGAGTTTCAGTCATTTCCTCCTCGTGGGAGAGGGGGACGCGGCAGAGGCTTCCCCGAGCGCTTGTTCAGTCCGATATGGTAGGTGGCCGACTTCGTTCTTTTCTCCCGGCTTGGGAGGCCATCTCCGGGGACGCCTTCGTGCTCTCCGTAGTGCAAGACGGATTCTTCATAGATCTATCCGCCTCGCTCCCCGGAGGGGCTATAAGATCTCGTTCACCTCCCATGTCTGCCCTGGCTCGTTGTCACGCTTCAACGGAGATCAAATCTCTGTTGAACAAAAGGGCTATATAAAGGGTGAGAGACCGGCCAAGCGCTAGGGAAAACTTCGTTTGTTACTGAATTTGAAAAGAATAAACAAACTCAATCCTCCGGTGCATTTTCGGATGGAAACTTTCGCCTCAATTCTCCCGTTGATCAAGAGGAAGGATTACGCGATCTCGATAGAACTCAAAGTCTTCCGTACCCCCCTTCCGTCGATCTCGGTTTCGACAGATGCCTCTCGGCTGGGGTGGGGCGGACATTGCCAGGGCAGCACGGTTTGGGGGGATTGGTCTCATCTTGGGACTTTACCCCATATCAATGTCCTGGAATTCATGGCAGTCTTCTTAACCCTGCTTCACTTCAGAATTCGACTTCTCAGTCGTTCAGTTCTGATCCTCACGGACAATGTCACAGTGGCGGCTTATATCAATCGGCAGGGAGGCACTCGTTCTGCCACCCTGAATGCCTTAGCAGCACAGCTGTGGAGGTGGTGTCATCACATGGCGATCATGCCCGTTGCCTCTTTCATCCCGGTCAGGAAAACCTGAATGCGGATTTTCTATCCCGGGGCATCAGAATGGAAGCTTCATCCAGAGGTCTTTTCCCGCATTTACAGTTGCTGGGGCCCACTGAGGTAGACCTGTTTGCGTCAGCTCTGAACCACCAGCTTCCGAAGTACTGCTCCCGTGTTCGCGACCGGGAGGCTTGGGCTCTGGATGCTTTCTCTCTCAGTTGGGAGAATCTTCGAGGGTTTGCCTTTCCTCCCTTCCAGCTGATCCCGCGAGTCTTGCAGAAGATCAATGAAGATCGGGCTCGGGTGCTTGTAATAGCTCCTTTTTTGGCCCAGGAGGATTTGGTTCCTGGAGTTAGTGAGCCTTCTGGTAGCTCAACCGTTCCTTCTTCCGCTAAGTGCGGATCTGGTGTCGCAACCAATCTCGGGGATTCTTCACCACAGTCCGGCGTCCCTTCATTCGACTGCTTGGCCCCTGTCGGGGAATCTGCTAGACAGTCAGGTCTCTCTGAAAGGGCCGCTGACTCTTTAATGTCCAGTCGTAGAGTCTCTACTAGGGAAATTTGCAATTCCCGTCTTTCAGCCTTTTTCCAATGGTGTAAAGCGCGGGATCAAACCCCGTCTAAGGCTCCTATTGGTTCAATTGCGGATTTTCTAATCTCGCTGTTTGACAAAGGGAGGTCCATATCTCTACTATCCGAGGCTACCGGTCTGCGATCGGCGCCATTCATTCGGGGTTTTCGGATGGTTCGGGGATTTCTAACTCCCCGCTTTCTGAAATGTCCCCCTCGTTCTCAGTTGGTCCCGTCTTGGAGTTTGCCTCGGGTTCTAGAAGCCCTAGCCAAACCTCCTTTCGAACCGTTAGGTGAAGCTTCGCTTCACCATCTTACGGTGAAGACGCTCTTCCTGGTAGCCATTGCCTCTGGTCAGAGGCGCAGTACCCTTCATGCCCTCTGTCTTACTCCTGGTCATGTTCGTTGGGAGAGAAAAGGCGTTAGATTGATTCCTAAAGCTTCTTTCATTGCCAAGAATCAGACGGCTTCTTCTGGCCCTGTTGAGATTTTTCTTTGTCCGCTATCTGACTTTTCGTCAGTGCGTGAGGACAAGGTTTGGTGTCCTGTTAGAGCTCTCAAATGGTATATTGATAAGACTAAGACACGTCGTAAAGATGATCAGTTGTTCCTGATCACTCGAGAGCCCTTTTCTCCTGCTTCTCTTGATTCCATTTCTAGATGGATTGTCGAAGCTATTCGGGCCGCCGGCCCAGAGGCTCTCTTGTCAGATAGTAAGCCCCATGCTCATGACACTCGTAGTGTCAGCACCTCTTGGGCTCTGTTTCAAGGTGTGACGCTTAATGATATTTTGAAGGCTGCCTACTGGCGTTCGCCCAATTCCTTCATTTCTTGCTACCTTCGGGATGTCCCAGCAGGAGTAGCAATTTTTGCGTCAGCTACCTTGAAGGCCGCTGTGTTTTTTGAATGGGTGCTAGTCTAGCATAATAGGTAGGTATATATGATTTATTGCAGTAAATTTGTAAAATCAGCACTGATTTTCTTATTTACTATATAAATCTATATACCTACCTATGACCCTCCCTCCTGGAGGTTGCTCGCAAAAGACCAGCAAGACACACAGAAATAACTACGTGGGGCTGGTCGTAACTGTAAATTAACTGCCTGAAAAGGAACCTAAACTTTCCCTTGTAAAAGGCAAAAAGTTACATAAAACACAAGAGTACTATATATAATCTAGAACGAAAATAAGTACAGAAAAGTGTTTAAAAGAGCGCTCTGAAAAGATACAAAATGACCTGAACTCAGGAGCGCCGTAACACGACAACCGCACCCGACGGGGGCTAGCAAGAAAGAGGAAGATGGCCGTTGCGTATTGCTGCGGGTGAGTGGCGAAGGGGAGAACAATAGGATTACGGGGGGGGGGTGCGCACAATATTGTGACTCAGTTCTCGAACGGGTTAGCGTAGTCAAGTGACTAGCATAATAGGTAGGTATATAGATTTATATAGTAAATGAGAAAATCAGTGCTGATTTTACAATTTTGTTTCATATCATTCCTTTAAAATTTTATTTCATTTATAGAGAGAAATCCATTAAATTTAACGACGCGAAGTTGTCATTCAATTTCACGCCAGCTGGATAGAGGTTCAATTTCGTCCCAAATACTAATTTCAATTTCATTTATAGGCACACACCTTCGCATTTTGAACGTTCGAATTCAATTAACATAAACAAGTTCTGTAGTTAATCTATGTAATTCTTACCTCATTTTTTACGTCATATGCACCCCTTTTCACTGTTTTTGATTATATAATTTCCTTCTCATTTTCAAAGTTTATTTTAATCATATTTCATGTTTATTCCAAGAGTGTCGGCCAGGTCTAGGGAGTCTTGCTGGTTGTCAAATGCTTCAGCCAACCTAATTCTGTCCGTATTCGAGATATTCATGTACTCTCTTCCGCCATAGTCGTGTAAATGAATTGTATGCAGGCCCACATGATTCGGGGGTGCTGGGGGTGCTGCACCCCCAGTTTATTTTGAGGGGGTACACCCCCCCCCCCCAGAAGGCTCAGGATGAAGGGGGAGGGTGCTGTAGGGGGTGCTGTAACCTGCAAAATACTGGTTTTGCTTGTCAGAGATTTTTGGAGTTAAAAAGAGACCCCTAAACGCTGAGGATTTTTTTTGCTTGTCCAAAAAAAAAAAAAATTGAATATCACAAAATCCTGGATCCGCCGATGGCTGTAGTACCCCAGTTTTCTATAGGGGACACTTGCCCTTGCACTTAAAGCAACTTCATCGTTTGCCCCAGCGTTATGGTTTATGATTAGGGTTTGGTTTTAAGGTTAGGGCTAGGGTTTAGGATTAGGGTTAGGGTTGGGGTAGGGTTTAGGATTAGGATTAAGGTTAGGGATAGGTTAGGATATGGTGGGGCCTATATCAAGAGTATGCCGTGAAAGTGAGTGAGAAAATACAAGTCCAATACTTGTAGTCTCTTTCAAAGTCTTCAAAAAGGGGTTTATTACGCATTAGTGGTAGGGAAAAAAGACGTGCCCCGGTCGCCTGCATAACAAACAAAAAAACAAAAAAACAAATTAATTAATGTGCTCACAGCACCCCCAGTAACAAAATCATTCCCAGGGGCCTGATTGTATGTATATGAAGGTGGAGTTATATGAACTGTTGCTTTCATGACTGTTTGTCAGAGGAATGAGAAAGATCAGTATAAGGCAAATGTCTCATTTCAAGGTACATAAAGTTTGCATAATTTATTCAAACAGATGCAGATTAGAAAGAACATAAGCAGTAATAAAAAACACTGCCTAAATTCTGAAAATGCTTGCCTATTCGTGAATTTGAACTCCTTTACATTCATCACGGCAGTGCTGGTGCGAATTTGAATGCATTTTACGTGCATTTTAATTTGAACGCGCTTTTTACACGTCTATGTGAGAAAATCGCATGCTAATAAAATTAAATTGAATGAACTAGTTACCTTTTTGAATGTTGATCTCGGTAATCATTCAAATTCGCTCGAAATTGAATGATCGCATCGTTAAATCGGATGCAATTTTAACGAAATTGGGCGGGAAAACCTATAGTAAAATCGTAATTTTCAAAGAAATATAAAACACATTTTCGTTTTTAGAATATATGTATATATCTGTTAAATATTTTAAATCTCAAATGGAATTTTGTATCAGGAAGAAAGACAATTTTGCATTCGGATTAAAAATATCTTCATGTACACATCAAGAAAATGGCAGCCCCCTGGTATCGCTAGCAGACGATAAATCTTGCTGAGAAAATCCTGATTTATACCCATCTCGTATATTTTAATGCAAAACTACGTAGGGCAACAAGAAGGAATAGATTACATCTTTGAATATGAGCACATTTATATTTTAAGGTTAATTCCCCTTTTTAAGGTATTTTGACTTAAACTCAATACCCCAACCCTCCCCAGTGAAAAACACAGATACTTTTATGAAAGAAATAATTTTCCTAAATAATTTTATTAGTTATTACACCCCCTTACATACATTTAACAATATTATGAAATAGATCTTCACTTGAAAGTATGAACAATAATTATTGTGTAAACTTGTTAGACCATAAATTAGAGAAAAGTAAGTCAATAATGTTATAAAAAATTGCTAAAATATATGTAGATGAGATAAACATGAATTCATTAAAGCTTATGAATAAAAGAATACATAAAAGCTCATATGAAATTCGAAACCAATATATCAAAATTAATAAAGAATAACAACCAAATAAAATTGTGTTCGACGTAAATTACGAATTCGAATGCTCAATGTGCGAAAAAGAATGCTCTGAAATTAATTTGAATGCTGGAATAACGGTATTGCGCAATCGCATCACCTCCCGTTCTAAATTGAATGACCGTTTTACGAACTTGATGCATTTTTTGCGAATTCGAATGAAATTAGTCTAAATTGGATTGATAAAAGTAGGCCTACTAATACGAATGCATGGAATATTAATTTGAATGCTAAAATGCTTGTACACGGCCAAATTCTTCTAAATTGAATGCACGTAGTATGAATTTGACTGATGAACTTACGAAATTGACCGCAAAAACCTATAATAATGATAGTAACAATAATGATAAACCGTTCTTGTATAGCACATATCACATTATGATATAACGTCCCAATGCGCTTCCAATGAATCGGACAAGGTGTACAATAAATGAAAGCATAGGTGGAGAAACACTTCACATGCTAAAGATGCGAAGTGTGAAATATGAAAAATATTCAAGACCGACACAACATCATCAGAATCATTTTAAACATATGATAACAGAGTTTGGGAATATAGCAAGGCTATTTGCGTTTCGGCGAGGGATCAAAATCTATATAATTGGAAAACAATCCTCATAAATTATTCTGGGTAGAAATATTTGATGGCCCTTTAAGCCTTGCTAAAGACGGTGGGATACCCCCCCCCCCCCCCCCTGTGTAAAAGCGCCTGGTGGAGATTCGGTGGGATAAATGAAATCATGTTCTTTGGGCACAACATTTCTGGAAAATATTAGGCCTCCCACCCCCACACCCCTTCTTGAGATTCGAAATTTCCATTGAAAAATGGAACCCCATCCCAGGATGGCGCCTGGAGAATCGGGATAAATAAAATTTTGATATTCTTTGCACAAAATGTCAGGGGAAAAATTAGACCCCCCCCCCCGAATACCTTATATACATACCTATATACATACCTATGTAAATCTTTAAAGGGTCTCTTGCCCGCATAATTTATATAAACCTTCTAGTTTCTAAATTTGGCGAACGAGCGAAATGAGCAAGAAAAGAAAGGAAAATAAGACACCCCTCTCCTTGCGGTCGTGCAGTAATTTTTAAATACTGTATTTGGGGGAAGGGAGTGGGGAACTGGCGATACGATGTACTCGAGAAAGATGAAAGAGAAAAAAAAACAGGCTGTCAGACAATTTCAACGAGCAAACATGCAGATAACGAATGACAAGAAAGTAAAGCGCTATTTTCTCTTTTCAATAAATTACCAATTACAAAATTACGAGTACGAATATAGGGGTACGGTTTATGGGGGTTTGTGATAAACCCATAGACAAATTAAAACTTATAGACGGTTCCAATCATGTAAAAATTGTTTGTATATATTGTGATCCTTGATGATTCGTCATTAAAAACATAATTATAAAAAAAAAACTTATAGACGGAAAGGTAGCACCCGCGGACTGCCTCATTTGCATATAAGCTGTAGCGTCACCATTCAGTCTAAGCGTATTCGGCCCCGCCCATTTGGTAATATTTCATTTTCCCGAAGCCACCGATACCCCCAAAATATCGAAAAGTATCGAGAAATACCTTATGCATTATTCATTTTGTTTTGCATACTCCGATTTATCAAATTTTGATTGGACTGGACTTGATTATGACTTTTCTTCAAAAGGAACGATTTGACCTCTTTTCGTCACTTCCGCTGTGAATTTGACATCACCCGCACAAAGTAAAAAAAGTTGTGGAAAGTCTAGAGGTGAAGACACATGTATTTATGCTTAATTTTCGAAAATTAGAATACATTCATAACAAGTCAGTCAGAGCGCCACGCGTATGCTAATGAGCTGAATCCGCGATATTTATTCAGAATCCCGTTTGTGCTGGAAGCTCAAAAATTGGCTCTCGTATATCACGCGATTTCACGAGAGGTTGTGACCTGCGCGTATTCGACGTCGTATTCCATACCGACGGAAAGCCAAGATGGCAGAATGTTACCGTAAGTAAAGTTCAAGATTATACCATTGTTTTGGTATGAAATATGACACGTTTCTGTAAAAATTCGGGCCTGAAATAGTGCCCAGGAATTACTCCTTATTTTGTTACGATTTAGAATTGATTTTGCATCACAAAGTTCGCTTTTGGTTCCTGACCGTCCTCAGAAACCGTGGCATTTTTCAACAACTTGTTTAGCTCGATAAGAGTTCAGTGTTCAATACGTATGAAAATCTTCGTGACGCAAGATCTTTTTCATTATCAATTTCACGATGGAAGTTGCGTGTTGGGCAGTGAACCGCTGTGAGTGCCGACGTTGCTTTTTTTGGCTTTGTAGGCCCACCCGTGTATATTTGTGTACTGTATACACATGGCAAGCTGCACTTAACTCGGCACAACAAGTTAAACATGTTCAATATGTTCATTTAATAAGTCTGATGACTCTACATGTAAGTTAAGTCTATTTATTACTAGGCCTACTTCTGCCCTTATATGGAAGATACCTTATGATCACTCAGATTTTCTTTTTGCTTTATGATGTAGGATGGGGGTTGCATATCACATGCATATCCGGACACTTGTTATTTAGATTGACGTAAAGTCAATCTTCTCTTCTTCTTCTTCTTCTTCTTCTTCTTCTTCTTCTTCTTCTTCTTCTTCTTCCATTCGTAACGTACGTATTTTCTGAGAGCTCTTAAGTAAGTTGGATTTTTACTTAAATATTGACCTTTTATGGTTCATGTACCTTATATTGTTGTTACTTATATATTTATTGATACGTTCAGACCATTTCCACCAAGTTTTTTTGTATCTCTTATCGTATTTTAAGCTTTAGTTTGAATCTCAAATTATCTGTGTTTGTTGCCTGTAACATGGCCGGTGTGGCCGATCAGGCCTCCCGGGACCTGCCGGGGACCAGCTCGGCTGACGGGTCTAGGACGGCTACCGAGCCGTCTAAGCCGGTAAGCAGAAACAATGGAATTTCGTTCAGTGCAGCAGCCGACATCTCAATTCATGAATATGTTAAGGCTTTTTCACTAACTACACCTGCTAGTCGCATTCTGTCGGCTTCCCGTATTAGTAATCAGCGCATTGCTATTTATCTCCGTTCAAAAGAAGACGTTGTAAGTGCTGTTAACAATGGACTGACACTTCGTAATTCTTTCATTCAGGTATCACCTCTTTTCTTGCCGAGCACTCGGCTTGTTCTCTCAAATGTATATCCTGAAATTACAAATCAAGTTCTATCGAAACACATTGCAAGTTTCTGCAAAATAGTCTCCCAAATTCGTCCAATTCCTTTAGGTTTCAAGGACAGAGACTTTGCACATATTTTATCTTTTCGCAGACAAGTTCAGGTTTTGTTAAACCCCAATGTTACTCCACCCAAGCACATTAATTTTTCTCACGAGGGTGCCAACTATCGCGTTTTCCTATCCACAGAGTCAGTACACTGCTTTCAGTGTGGGGAAGCGGGACATATCAGCCGGCAATGCAAAAAGGCTTTACCAAAGGAAACGCTTGATCGCCATGATCAACACGAAACTCGTGACCGAGCCTCCCCAAAAGGCAAATCCGACCCCAAACATCCCCCTAAAAGATCAAAACCAACCCAATCTGAACTCCAAGATAGCTCCGCGCAAGAAGGCCGGTCGGGAGGTGCAAAGCCGACCCCCCAACGTCGGCTCATGCCTTCGCCCTTGCCCGTTCAAAAACGCTTGAATGCAACCACGGTAGACGAGTCCTTACCCGGCCCTTCAAAAGCACCTCCCTCTGCCAATGTAGGCCTAACTAATCCTATTACCCCCACTGGTATTAATAGCCCCACAAACCAGTCACCCTGGGGCTCACCACCTCATCCTACTAGACTATTTTCTGATGTTGTTGCGAGTAAAAGAAAACAAACGTCTGTCTCATCTCCTAAACAGACACTTACTCCACTTCTTTCTCCCACCCCTCCACGGAAGTTACAGAAAAGAGTCTCTACTCCTGTCAATTCGAGTCCGCTTTCTCCATTAATAGCTTCACATCCACCTACATCAACCCAATCCACACAAGCTACACATCCACCAACACCAACCCAATCCACACAAAACATGCTCTCACTGTCACCAGCCCTATCCACATCAACCACGCACTCACTAACACCAACACAATCTACACAACTCTCAAATCCACCAACACCAACCCTGTCTACGCCAGTCTCACACCTACATTCGCCAAATCAATCCACTCCAGCTTCCACTGTAGATACGGCTGAGACCGATGTGCTGATGTGGGAGGACACTGATGATGAATCAGCCGACTGGCTTTCGTCCTTTCCATCAAGTAAGGGTCCCCTCTCTGACAAAGAGATCATCAAATTCCTTAAAACGGTTAAAGCTTCAAAGAAACCCATATTGATTGCAAAGAAGTTTACCCCTAACATACCTGGACTTGTCCGTCAATTACGACCTTTGCGAAACAGTCCACTGTTTAAGAAAAGCACTCAACAAAGAATACAAAAATTAATCCGAAAACTTGAAGATTGTTTGTAATTATTCACTTTCGTCATGGATAATCTTATTTTAGTGCATTTTTTTTACTCTACTCATTATGACACTATCATTTCTTACACTCAACACAGGAGGTTGCTCATCTGCGATGAAAAATGCCTCCATTTTTACTTACGTTGAGAATATTGCTTTTATGCCTGATATTGTCTTCCTTCAAGAAACGAATAATTTATCAAATAATTCCTCTTGTTGGAATGTTTGGTCTTCTTATAATGCTTTTTGTTCTCCAAGCCATGCTCGCGGTTCTGGAGTAACCACTTTAGTTAAAAATACTAAAATGTGCATCATAGATAATTCTGTCATTATTGATGGTCATGTTTTGTATGTTAAGATTGATTGTAATAGTGTCATATACCATTTATACAATATTTTAATCCCACAAGATGATAATTTTGCTATTACAGTAATAAATTCATTTTCTTCTCATTTAGCTTCATGCACAGAAGGCATTATATTAATTGGAGGTGATTTTAACTGCACACTAAATCCCTCTCTTGATCGTTTTCACATGTCTGCTGAACATAGAGTAAGAGTCTCTAATGCGCTCAAGCATGCCATTCATCAAGCTCAGGTGTGTGATGTCTGGCGTAGAATGCACCCTTTTGAAAAACAGTTTTCTTGGCAAAGGAAGAACCCTCATAGCACTTACCAAGTTTCGAAGGCTAGACTTGATCGCTTCTATTTACCCATTAATATAATGCCTTCCATTGTTTCCTGTTCAATTATACCTTGCTCCCTTTCTGATCATTCTGCCATTCTTTTGAAAATTAAACTCCCTTCATCAAAACAAAGAGGAAGCGCCTATTGGCATTTCAATAACTCCCTATTAGAAGATGAAAACTTTATAAGTATTATCACATATTTTTGGTATGATTGGCAAAAACAAAAAGCCTGCTTTCCTGACCTTCTTTCGTGGTGGGATTTCGGCAAATCCCATATTAGATCCCTCAGTCAAATGTATGGCTCAAAAATAGCTCATGAGAGAAGAGAATGTCTTTTGAATATTAACAAAATTATCAATGAACTGTATTCTGCTCCAGACCTTACACATGACATTCAACAAACACTTGCTGAACAAAGAGATGAACTCAATATTCTTATAAAAAATCAAGCCAAAGGAGCCTTAATCAGATCGCGATTCAAATATGTCAATGAAAGTGATACAAGTTCTAGCTTCTTTTATAATCTTGAGAAATCAAACTCCACATCCAAAATTTTGTCTAGACTACGATTACCCTCGGGTACTATTACAGAAGTTCAAAGTGATATTAAGAAGCACGTTCGAGAATTTTATAAAAATCTCTATGATCACACTCCTATTGATGAAAAATCTCTTAATATAATTCTGCAAGATCTTAATAAACTTGACCCAGAAGTTTCGAAAAATCTCGATGCAGATTTTACAATTCAGGAGATTACTACTGCTGTCAAAGAGCTCGGTTCTAACAAATCACCTGGTTTAGATGGCTTATCAGCCGAATTTTACCAAACTTTTTGGCCCCTCTTGAAACATGATTTTCTATCTGTTATAAAATTTGCCATTACTTTTGGAACTCTTCCACGATCTTTTTCCAGGGCTGTTATTACTCTCATTCCAAAGAAAGGAGACCTGTCAGACATTGCCAATTGGCGACCAGTCTCCCTTCTTAATAATGATTACAAAATATTTGCAAAAGTACTTGCTAATCGATTAAAACTTTGTGTAGATGATTTAATTCATGAAGACCAAACATATTGCGTTCCAGGTCGAATAATTTATGATAATGTAATTTTGATTCGAGATGTAATTAGTTTTGGTAATAACAATAATTTACCTCTTGCTGTTGTTAGTCTTGATCAGAAGAAGGCGTTTGATAATGTTAGCCACAATTATTTATTCAATACTATGAAAGCCATGGGCTTTGGTGATTTATTCTTATCTTGTATCAAATTATTGTATATAAATGCTGAAAGCCTTGTCAAAGTATGTGGCTCTTTGACTGCACCTTTTTCTTTTAAAAAAGGTATTCGCCAAGGTTGCCCTCTATCGGGTCTCCTTTATTCTATAGCTATTGAACCTTTCCTCAATTGTTTAAGACGAAATCTTCAAACCTCTGGCGTTACCCTACCGAATACAAATAAAGTTTGTTCTGTTTCAGCTTATGCTGACGATATCTCTATATTTGTCACCAATGATTCAGGGTTCAATATTATTCAAACTGTGTATAACTTATTTAGTAGTGCTTCTAATGCCTGTCTTAATTATAATAAATCTAAAGGTTTGTGGGTCGGATCTTGGTCCAGACGAAGTGACAAACCACTAAATTTTCAATGGAACAATGAAGGGCTCGTTCTCTTGGGAGTTCACATTGGTATAAGTAACACTTTTATGAATCAAAATTGGATAAAATGTAAAGATAAATTGAGCACAACTCTTTCGCGATGGATGTCTCTTGCGAACATACTTTCTTTTAAAGGCAAAATACTAGTTGCTAATCAGTTAGCTGCTTCCAAAGTTTTTCATTGTCTTGCAACTCTTTCTCCTCCTAAACATATTTTAAATGAACTCCAAAATCTACTAGTCAATTTCGTCTGGTCCAACAAAAGACCTCTCCTTAAAAAACAAATTCTGTATCGAGAAATTGAAAAAGGTGGACTTGGTCTGGTGTGCCTCCAAGCACGAGTTTTGTCATTTCGTTTTAGATTTCTCCAACGTTTCCTCAATCTCTGCACACACCCTGCATATGTGTTCTGTTCTTACAATTTAAAAAATTATATGAAACTGGGATTTGATTTTCAGTTGTTTCTCATTAATCTTCTCCCAAACTACTTTACTAGTTTATCATGTTTTTACTCTGAAATACTGAGTGCTTGGTTATCTTCCGGAGCTCACATAGAAAGTACGTATTTTACACTCAACCATGTGTTAAACATTCCGTTAAGCTATCCTCCTTTGGTGTCACATAAGTTAGAGGGCGCTGCGGCTTTCCCTGCTAGACTTTTCGCTCGTGGAACCAAACTTATCAAACACCTTGTCAACCTCAACAATGGTATTTGGCTTCCAGCTGAAGATTTCGTCCACTCTTCTTCTCTTCTTCAACGCTCATCTCTCCGCCTCATCGAACTTGATCTCTCTCGCTTTCACAAATCACTCTCCAGCATCTTCCCCATGTTTTTCTGTGCAGACGGACTCCGACATTCTAGCCTCAACCTTCATGAACTTGCTGCTAACATCTTTTCTCCGTTTTCTGTCGTGAACAATGACAATATGAACATGCTTATTGCTTCATCCAAGTCACTATATCGTATCTTCAATCGTTCTATCAACTGTTTGCCTTCATCACTTACTACTCCTTGGCATGACAACGGTACGCTTAAACCTTCAACCTCTGTAAACTGGACTGCGGTCTACCATCTACCTTCACTCAAAAAAGATGGAGACATACAGTACAAACTGTTTCATAACGTAATACCTTCACTTCCAGTTCTTCATCATCTGAATCCCAACATCGCGCCTAACTGTGGAAGTTGTGGCAAAAGAGGAACAATACTTCACGTCTTCTTCAGGTGTCCGTCAATCCAGCCATCTCTGAATCTTCTTCATCGACTCCTATCCCGTCTCCTTCCTACAGTTACCCTTGACTTTGCTTTATATTGGACTTTGGTTCCTCATGTGCGAAGTTGCTGCAGAGATGCTGTGCGCCTCTCTAACTACCTCATTATTAGTCTGAAAAGCACTCTTTATTGGTTATATCGCACTTCTCGGTTTGTCGATCCTACGCCCATTTGGACACTTCGAATAAAAAATAAAGTTGTCCTTGACTATGAATTTTACAAACTTCAAAATAATTTGCGCGCTTTTATTGTTCCTCCAAATTAATTTCATTTGTGCATATTGGAATCGGTCTTCTTTGAAATTGTAGAAGTTATATTTTCCCTTTTCAGTCTACCTTTATCGTATTTGTAAATTCACAGTCTTTATCCTTTGTCTGTTTTCTTCATGTTTATATTGTTAATTTTTATGTATAGTTTTTATAAAGCCTGTAAATAAAGTTCTATTTTGAAAAGTCAAAAAAAGTCTTCTTCTTCTTCTTCTTCTTCTTCTTCTTCTTCTTCTTCTTCTTCTTCTTCTTCTTCTTCTTCTTCTTCTTCTTCTTCTTCTTCTTCTTCTTCTTCTTCTTCTTCTTCTTCTTCTTCTTCTTCTTCTTCTTCCTCTTCTTCTTCTTCTTCTTCTTCGACCTCAGACCCCATTCGTTTTGCACAGGGTGTTTGTGAGCTCTGTCTAGGTCCTTTCCCCTTGTCCATTTCATTTCAAATTTCGTATGCATGTTCCATGGCATCCCTTCTAACTTACTGAGGTCTTCGTTTTCCGAATTCACTCATGCATGACCGTCCAGGCGCCATTTTGTCCGTTTTGGGGGCATTTTCATGCCTTTTGTTCTCCTTGCCTATCTCAGCTATCCTACATCCTACAGACTTCTAACAAATTCCTGTAGATAGTCCAAGAGTTGCTCTGTATATTCTAATAAAAAAATTAATACGAAAAATGCCATCTTCACACTGTAAATTTAAGTCCGCAATCGGCCATATTGAAAAACGCTAAATTTCTTGTTATTTTCACTCCTGAATATTAAAAATTCCTATAACTTTGTCATATCAATTGATTTTTGCCTCAAACTTTTACCATGTCTTGGTCTTGGCGTTGCACACATTTCTGCCAGATTTCATGCATTTCCGATTACGCATTATATAAACAGCGCCCTCTAAGTTTTCAAAATGGCTCTCTTCGTGTGGCCGTATCTCCGTCATGCATGGGTAAACCCGTACCCTTTTTTGGATTTAGATACTTCAAGATATACCCTTTTCAGCCAAATAAAAAAATATATACCTCATCACTGACCGACTTTGAGAAAATTGTACTTGAAAATCACAATATTTGCATAAATGAAGAAATAAAGACAAATTGCTCTTTTGTGAACTTTCAACATACGTCTTTGAAATTTGGTGGGTATGTGTATTTATGTATTTGACAACTGTTAACCAAATTTAGTTGAAATCGGTGACGTCATCGCGAAGATATTACGTAAAAACCTTAATTTACTATGCATTACATAATATTGCATAATATGCTTATTTTAAATGGCGCGCTAGTCGCAGTTGGCTCACAATGACCGCAATGAAATTCCCTCGTCAGGGATGCAACAAAAGATATATGGTCTCACAGAATATTTTGAGTAAATCGCGATTGAAGTCGGGTCATTATACGGATCCTGCACATGTATTACATGTATTGTCTATGGGGCAAATCGGTTTCCCGCGTTTGGCCCCCTGAACGATTTTTATTTTTCTTGCAATTTTGCAGGTACATGCTTCGAGGCAAAATGAAGAGACTCTCGAAGCCAGATTTTTAATATCTATCAAGCGCTTTGTTTTAATCGCAATTTTATATCCTGCATAGATGCCACAACCTACGGAACTATGGCATGCCATCGGGGCAATATTTCCATTGTGGCCAATTTGTTTTGCATGCAGTGCTTGTGATCACTGTCTTGGACCTTTCCCCTTGTCCATTTCGATTCAAATTTTGTATGCATGTTCCTTGGCATGCCATGTAATGCACTGAACTCTTCATTTTCCAAAATCACTCATCCATGACCGTCTAGGCGCCATTTTGTTCGTGTTTCGTACCTTTTGTTCGATTTTGCCTATCTCCACTATTCTAGATGCTACAGAATTCAAACAAATTGCTATAGATAGTTTAAGAGATGCTTATTATTTTACTGTTCAATGACATGCAAAATACAGACGTCAATCTATGCACATCGTTCTGATACGATTGCAATTCTAGTTTATGATTGTTACCGGTAAACAAAATTAGTCTGTCAATTTTGCCATCTGATTTTACAAAAAACGTGCATCAAGTAACACTAAAAACTTAAAAGGATATCCACTGAATATTTGCAATGCACATGATTTTCAACCTATCCTGTGAAAGATTTGTGACAATTTGCATGAAAAGTTGTTCGATTTAATTGTTTAAAAATAACCTGTCCAGATAAACAACCTGTCCGGACATGCCGAATTCGGAATTACGATGTCTGGGAATATTACAGGTATATGAATGATGCATTCCTGATACTCTGAATATTTCTTTTGCACTCAAGTTGTTTCTAATTCTAGTGGGCAACGTGTTGAGTGAATGACAAAACCTGAGAGAAATGTTTGAAATGAATAAAAACTAAATATGATTTTGCTGTTGACTGGTCAAAATGTCCCGCCAATAATTTATTCCCAGTTATAATGAAGGCAGTGGCTATTCTTACGACGAGTCATAACACGCTCCATTTTCGTACTTTGCGGCGTCGTTAGAATAATTTTTCGGCTATTCTTACAACATGCACATACGCTCCATTTTCCTAACCTTAACCCTATGCGACGTAAGAATAGCCAGAAAATTATTCTTACGACTCGTCATAAGAATAGCCACTGCGTATTTTATGAAATTAATAAAATAAGCAAATAATCATGGACTGTCAAACCACATACACCTGGTTGTGTTAGCCCATAGTAGGCCTAGTACAAAGACACTTTTGCATTATCTTTTGAATCAGAATGCCAGAAATTACACATTATACATGAGCAGAAAGAAAAATTTTCTGAAAAATTTGAGGCCATTTTTAATGCAATATGTTTAAATTTTGGTTTGCATGAATATCTTGTCTTTGTTTTATTTGTAGGTCCACCTACCATCTTGTCATGTGCAGCAAGTGTCATGTATTTCTGGATTCCCGGACACATCTGCACAGCTCTCAATCTGACATGCTGAATGCATCGTTGGACACCTCTCGAGCACTTGTCAATGAATATCTACCCACCCGTCCGTCCACCCATCGATCCATGTAGGTATTCATCCATCTGCTTCAGCTCCTGCCAGCATGCCTCTACCCTCCAGCCATTGGGATGGCATCTACCAACCGACTCGTCCACCAGACTATGCCCCTCATCAACCAAGTGCAAGTAAATTTGGAACCCATAACAGTTCTTGTTCTTTTGTTGAACATGTAAGCACTATTCCCAAGCACAGTTGAAACAAATCAAACAGGATCATTGTTGGGGTAGAACCAACAAGGACCTCACACAGTAAACGTGCATATGACACTACTTGTGAGGTAAAGGAACGTCAGAGTACCCCATGCAACAAACGTGTATCTGGTCCTTGTCAACTTTGTAGTCGAACGTCTAATAGATATCACCATATTTCAACCTCTTCAACTACCAGATTAAATTCTTATATTTTGGAAAACTGCTCTGCCATAAATGAAAATGATAGTATGTATAATGCCTGTCGGCAGAAATATATGAAAAAAATAAAGTCAGTTGATCAAAAACCACCTGAAAAAGCAGAATGAAAGAACGTTTGCCATGCTTTTAAAGTCATCTTATGTGTGATAGGTTATCTGAGTTTGATATTTATTTCACAATCGGGGATTTTAATTTGACGTTTTTCCTTAACTGTACATCCATTCCAGAGTCAATTCCTCTTTGTAAAAAGCACAGAGCACAGATTTTTAATCATAAGGATTGAGGACAGTGCTCATTCTGTGACACGCATCTGAAACCTAGGAAATGTTTCTGTATGCTCTCTTCCACAAGAAAACATTTCTAAATTGAAAGATATTTAATGATCAGTTTGTTTTACAAAGTGATACTGTTTAATGTCCTTCGTGTCAGAGGTTTGCTTTACGAGAAAATTATGATAGTTTGTCATTAGAAGAACTAGAACAAAGCTTTTCTTTGAAATCCCAAGAAAATGATTCTTCAGGAGATGAAGAAGATGTATTATCAATTGTCTTTAATGCAACTATTTTACACCTGTGTAACATTTGTAAGTATACTAAATGTTTTTTGTTAAGTACTGCCTATGAACACTTTTTAGAAGTCTTAAGGCGAAAGTGCCAGATCAACGATCATACTATAGATTGATAAGAACTAAGACTTTTCTTCATACTAAAAATTACTCTGCATAAGTCCTCACGAAAGAAAGGAATCTTTTTCTTCTTGTCAGAGATCACCTTCAGATATTGTTGAAGTGTGGCATTCAAGCTGTTTTGAGTAGAGGCTTTTAAAGAATAAATGTGATGGTGTTGATGATGGTATTGGAAATTCAAAAGACTAGAAAGGTTCCCATTCTTCCAATAACAGTGTTGAATCACAATTTAGAAATATACTTGGTCAATGTAACAGCAAGTTGCACACTCAAAAGTAAATGCATGAGAGACAATTTCATCAGAAATCCATCTTGTGTAATTGATTTTAATTTTCGTGATTTAACCTCGTATTTCGATCCATTAGTTTGGAATACCATTTGCCTTCTTACCGCCACAAGAGAGGAATATAATCACTTTACAAATTTGTTAATATTTGTAGAGAGAAAATGCAGTCAGTTTCCAACAGTTGCAGCAAGAAAAAGATTAAAGGACAATTAACCCCACGTGATATTCTAGATGCACCTATTGTCTGCTACGTCTTTCCATGGAGGCTGCCATTTTGTGCATGACACGGATCATTAGGTACCATATGCATTGATAATAGCCTACCTTTACAACAGATACGTCGCTTTGTTCTGATTGTATTACGATTGTTATTGGCCATGGGCCTAGATAATTGACGACCCATGAGTTCTAATAGCCATCCTGTAAAGCAGATTCCTCGCTTTGTTTTGGTATTGTTACGATTGTCTCCGTCCTTGACGTCAATTCTCCGTCCTTGACGTATATTTTTTATGAAGTATATTTTTTATGAACAAATTAAGACCTTTTAAAAAATATATAAAACTAAACTTACATTTCAGAATATGTGACTTTATCTAATATATATTTGTCCTCTAAAAATCAATTACAAGTTAACGATGAAGGAAATTTTACTTGGGATGAAAAATATGTTCGTGTACACATAAAGTAATGGCAGCCCCCTTATTATTGCTAGCAGACGATAACTTGGCTGGAAAATAGTGATTTATATCTATATCCTGTGTTTTTACATGAAATTGCATGTATCAAATAAGAGGCATATACTACACCATTCAAAATAAGCTAATTCATACGCTGAGGTTAATTTCCCTTTAAGATTTATCCCAGTTGAGTGCGAAAAGAATTGCTATAAAGAAATGCATCCAAGCACTTTATGTACATGTATGTAGTGGGTGCAATTTTGTCTCCTTTTTTGCACATTTTGGAAACGTGTATTCTTTAACATTTTTTTACAGTATGCATCCTTTATTTCTGGAGAACTATCCTCAGATACACCACAAACGTTATATCATACAAATTTAAATGTAGATAGTGATACAAGGTTACTTTCATTTTATAGACTTTTATACCGGTAGACGGTATTATGTGTATACTTCAATACAAATCGTGCATGCTTGCATAACTATTCTTCTCCAGTTGATTTGTTTCATAGTATCAATGAAGGTCCTTGAAGTTGTAACAAAGGCATCCTGGAAATGTGTATGGTCTTTTGCCTTCTAGTTCAGCTTTGAGGCTGCATTGGCTTCAAACCTGTTGGGTTCAGACTGTTGGGAGTAGAGTGCAAACTCCTATATTCAGTCATCCAGATATTAAACTGTATAGGTTTCTTGTATGTGAAGATGATGAAGGAGTACATGTTACATGCCAGTGGGACTCTAATGAAAATATTGATAAGATTGGATTAAGATTAAATCCAATGTTTTATATCTTACAACGGGTTGTTCTTGTGCTAAGAGCAAATGTCAAAATCGTTTATGCAAATTCAGAAAAGAGAATCGTTTCTGTGGCCCCGGTTGTCGATGTATATGGTTTGAGAACCTAGTAATATCTTGTTCAAAACAGATACCATAAAGTGACACTGATAGTGTATCGAGTGGAGAGGATTTAGATAAAGAATTAGATAAAGAAATTTATGTAGATTATTTTCATATTGAGTAAATTTTTGTTGAGCCACCGAGGTGGAGTGAGACTAAGGGATCCTTAGCAGCGTCCGTCAGTCCGTCATCCATCCGTGATGCTTATAAAACTTGAATAACTTTGCAACCATTTGCCTGTTTGTAGCCATACTTGGATGGTGCATGTAGATGCTATGGGGACCTCAATGTTATTTGGGGGTCAAAGGTCAAATGAGGTCAAATGTTACAATTTACCTGCAAAAATGATTGCATACGAACATGGCGAGACACATTATTTCCTTGTTCTTTGAAGGCTCTGCCATGCAAATCATTACTTCCTGTATATTTGTGTTACGCATCATATAACATAATAGAAAAGTAATAGATTTTTTGTGTGTGCAAGAATTACCATCTAAATGCACATGTATAAAGAGCCAGTAAGTTGCAATACTGACGTGTCCACATAGCTCGGTCAGTATGTATGTACTACCTTGTTATCTGTTGATATCAACTGACATACCAAAGATATGTAAATGTAATATTTCTTAAACTGTTGTGCCACTTGCAGCTGATTTATATTTCTTCCATACATGCAATGTGATTTTTATGTGGAGATAGTTGTTGCACTATGCTTCATTGTTGTAATGTCATATACTTTGCTGTAAACTACAAGTTTTGTAGTAATATCTTTCCCTGTTGTTGGTAAGATTTTTATTAAGCTCAGTCATAGTTCATTGTGTACCTATCAAAAGGCAATTTTAATAGAGACGATCCACATTTATGCTTCAGTGGTTCTTATGCTGGGTAATTTTATTTTTTGTTTAATGCTACATTGATGGCTTTCTCGTTGGTGCATGGATGTCTTTGGGGGTTTATTTATCAGTGCCAGTCTTTCCAGCATCCATTATGATATTATGGATGGTTATCTGCCTTCTATAGTGCAATCATTGTAAAGTTATAGGTGCTTTATTTATATTACCAGATATATTGCATGCCCTTTATTTATGACATGTTAAAAAAGAAATATTTTGCAAGATCATCAGTTCTGCTTTTTGTACTATATTGACTCTATTTATTTATGTCTAATATTTCAAAATAGGATCGGGGATCGACCAGGATGCCTGCCTTGTACTGTAGACTTACTTAGTCACAAGTAATCAATGTATTTGTTACTCCAAAATAATATATTGCTTCAAAACATCTTAATATATACCTAATGTATTTGTGTTTTCTGCTGTGTAAATGAGTTACAATGTTAGTGGTTATTTTTGTTCTATCATGCTCAGGCAGAACATAAATATCAGAGATATTAAATAAAAATGTTTTGCATTTCAAATTTAAATCGTTTATTCCAGCATGCAATATATATGGTTTGGGTAATATTCTGAGAAGAGAAGGAAAGGATAAGAAAACAAGTTGAAAGTGGTACTGTGAAAATGATATTTTTGAAGAATGGATGCCAAACACAACTCGGTCCTGAGGGGTGCCTTTTATTTTTACTCCCAAAGCTTGGGGAGTCGGATTGGGGCAGCGCATGTACTCGACCCAATATCAATCCCCCTCCCCCAGCTAAACAAGCCCCCCCCCCCCCCCCCTGTCAGGGCCCCAAGAGGTTGCAACAGTATTCTGTTTTGTTGCTGTCTATATACCTATAAAAGGAAGAGAGTTGAATTGAATGAATGAAAGATAACTACAGAAGAAAAAGCAAATACAAATGAGAGAAAGTGTGGGCAGTGAATTAAAGACAAAAAGGAAACAGGTAGGCAGTCAGAGCCAAGATCAGATTCAGTTAAGGCAATGCTACACGAACTTTGCATGTCAAATCTGCCGTACACAGCAGGGGGGGGGGGGGCAGTTGCCCCCCGGCCCCCTCCGAAATTTTCAAATCCCCCTTCTTTCTTTTTTTTTTAAGACTCGGATTTTAGATTTTCAAATAATTCCACCAAAGTGTGCACCAGATCGTTCACTTTCAATTCTAAATATGCAAAAGCTCCCTCGTGTGGGAGCAGGATGTAACCCCCTCCCACACCTTCCCTCACTTGCGTGTTCCCTCGAATATTGAACACATTCTACCCCCCCCCCCCCCAGGAAAAATTGCATGAAAATGTGCAGAGTATTTTTGTCGTAGGAAATTTGGGACACATGAATCCCATCTTTAACTAATGGTTACAATATAAAATTTATTTGAATAACATTTTCACCTCTAAATCTGGGGCTAACAACCAATGCCAAACTTTAGTTAACGGGCAGTAAAGCCGACGCAGAAAAACACATATGGGACACGAGAATATACACGTATCCATACTTACCTGGAAGACTAGATTAATGGCGTTAATGAGGTAAAGAGGGTGATTTATTAATTTTTTTAGGAATATTATGACGAACTGCAGCTACTGCTTTAATTATTAGCTATTTCATGTGACTCCATTCATTATAAATATACGAATACTTGGTTACTGCGACTAAAGTAGACGACGCTAAACCCTGACCTGTAGGTGGTCGTTTCCACACCGTTGAAGTTCGTTGACCCTGATCACAATGCGCAGCAGGGCTAGGACGCGTTGACCAATCAGACCGCAGCATTGTTGCCAATGCAAGAAACTCGCTCTTCGTCGGACGAAGGGGATGACAAGGTGATAGACTTTTTTGGTTCCTGACCGTCCTCAAAAAGAATACATACTGATTTATGGCTCATTTTGAAGAGAAACAGTGTAGCAACACGCCTATTATAAAAGTGTAATGACGCAAGAAATGTAAGGTGTGTTTACGCGTCTTCTAAGACGCACGAATGAAAATCATTTTGAAGGCAATATGTAAGCCTGATTTTCAATGTTATGATACAGGAATATGGTTCTGAATTTCAGATATATAGAATCTTGGAATATTCCTCTTTACATACATCATAAATTTATGGATGAAACCTGAGAAAAAATGTTAAGAACGTCGAATAATCAAACCCTTGTGCTACTCATGAATATTCATAAACGCGGAAGATTCATGAATACGAGCTGAATAAATACGGCTGAATTATCACGCGTGGCGCTCTGACTGAAGTGCTGCCATTGTGAGTAATTTCTTTCAATTTCTCTACATTTTGAAAGGATTCTACAGAGCTGTATGTCATGAAACAATGTGTAATCTGCTCTCGAACTTTCAATTCAATTTTCATCGTCATGAGCTAATGTTGCAGCTCGATTCCCCTTACCTACCTGTCACTCGTAACGGCTTACCCAGATTTTCGGGCGGGACTATCTCGATACGTTTAGATAGATGATTTATTGATTGATGTCAATGCCAATGGCTGACAGATTTAGTAAACCTCGAAATACTAATAGATCAAATTTAATATGTATGTTGAAGATTTGGTTATCTAAGGTAGATATAGACGCATAGACCATGTTATATTCTGAAAGACAAAGGGCCCAGGTGAGACCCTTTCTAATTGATTCTGTAGTGTAGGTTGTTCTTGTCCGGTTTTTTTTTTTTTTTTTTTGAGAATGAGGAGGGGGTTCCATGTTGATACTAGTATTTTCCAAAGACCAGTGCAGGTCCGCGGTCTACTTTGAGTAAATGTTACAGTTTGCTAATGCTGGGTTGCAATTTTAACGTAGTGGTTCTTAATAGTAATAGTTAATTTGCGTAGGTGTACTAATGTTAGATGAACTTTGGCCCCTTTTTTCTTCTAAAGTTGAGCCAAAGGCCAAAGCCAAGGCTAGCTAGGCAAGTATCTAGACCGAAGGAGAGACAGAATTTTCAATCTAGGCAAGCATCATGATGATGATGAGGGTTTATATTTTTTACATTTCAAGTGAGAGAGAGAGAGGGGGAGGGGGTACATAATTTAGTGTTGATTCTAGACCAGAATCAAAAGCCTTTTTTAAAAGGTAATAAATATCCGCTGAGTAATAGTTGGATGGCCTTTGTTTCAGTATCAATAGTCTCATCAAGTTGACTTTGATTTCCGTCAGATAAACATGGCAAGGAACTGTCTACTTGAAGATCTTCTAGAGCCTAATGTTAGAGGTCTCCTTACATAACTCAACAACTGTTGGAGGTGCCGGATGAAGTGGACAGTCCTACTATTAAAGACTTTGATGAGACGTGAGAAATAAACGGTTAAGTCTAGACCTTACTGCGGCAGCCCGGACGCGTTGCGTTTTCAGGCAGCGTCCCGGGGCTAGGGACTAGACCAGGCAGTAGACCTAACTACATGTAGTTAGACCTAAACCTATTATAACTAAAAATTATAGGTGGCAGTGGATCCAGGATCAATTAACGGGAGGCGGGTGATGTGTTCACAATAAATATAGGCATTTTTAGTTAACATTGTCCAACCAAAAAATCCCAACAAATTATCGATTTTTTTCAGAGGAATGGACAATTCATTTGTCATTTTCCTTTATCCACCACTGAGATCTGTTTTCAGTGTAAACAAAACAAAATAAGATGGGTGAACTTATGTTATTGATGATATTATTGTTATTTTCATTATTATTGTTATCATTATGATCATTATTATTATTGTTGTTATTAGTAGTAGTAGTACTAGTAGTATTATCAGGGCCAAAAATGACACTTTCGATTAGAATCCATGAATATATTGGAGTAAAGTCTCCTGTTTGAAAAGATGAAGAGGGTGAGGATGAGTGTATGTGTGTTTTTTCCTTAATGCAGGATAATGGTTCACTACAACAGATGATGATGATGAAGAAGAAGAGGAAGGCTTACCTACTGAGAATGAAGACAAATTCTGAGAGGAACAATTAATACTTAGCTGCTTCAGTTTTGCACGGTAGGCATATGTTGTAAGAGTAAGATTGCTATCAGCCTTAAGGGGCGTCGATCTGTTTTTCGGAGGTGGGCGGGAGGGGGGGGGGGGGGGGGGGGGACAGCTTAATAACCTCTTAATTGTAAGGCAGGGAAATATATAGATTTTTTTTTAAATTATTTTTTGAGGGGGGGGATATTTGCCCTCCTACTGCCCACTTACCACCCCATAATTGACGCCCCTGGTTGTTATTAGTACCTCAATACAATCAAGGAACACATTTTTTTTTGTTAAGCAAGCCATTTTTTTGGTAAAAATAAACATGATTGAATCTTCTTTTGACCTTTTGACTTTACTAATTTAGTTTCTTTTTTATCTGTCCAAATGGACAAACTATTTTCCTCTTTAAATACTTTTGAGAAATTCCCACATATTATTATATTAATTTCATTGAAAGAGTCAATGTTAACTATTAACAGGAAACTCTAAATTTCAGTCTTTTTTTCAAATTCTAATTGTTACTTGTTAAATTATAAAATACACAATGGATGCTATTTTCTAAAATCTTTCCTCTTTTCTTTCAACAGACATGGATTTCTAATTCAGCTCTTCAGTGAAATGGACCCCTGCTTTTATAAACATCTATTTCTTCATATTGAAATCATACCTGGATTCCAAGTCTAATATGGCGGAAGAGGAGTCTTAAAGTTCTTCAATTATATCTTAACCATCTTACCCACCCCCTCCCCATGTCAAATGTTGCAGTCACATGCATCCATTTCGTGTAGTAGCTTGTTATTGTGAGGAGGTCTTCCTGATCTATGTAGCATAGTGACATTACATGGTCCCTAATAAAATAAAGATAAGCACTGCCAGAGCCACTTGGCCTCTCCTTCTCACCATGTATTACAAATTAATAATAATAATTAACTGATTCTATGAATTTGTACTAAAACTGAATTATTATTCTATTATTGATCTACAGAAAAAAAATCCATACTATTCAAAACTTTATTTCAGGGATGCCACTTTTCAGACAAAAGTAGGAATTCCTACTTTTTCAACATATTTTGAGCCATTTTATGTACACAAGGGCCCATTCTAGATGATTTCCCACTTTTTTATCAATTCTAATTGGCATCCCTGTTATTTAGATTAAAAGTATAAAATTAGATCTCTGTGTGTGTTTCTCCCCCCACCATTTTTTTTTTTTGGTTAGACTAGTAATATGCAATTTACATATACCAACTAAAAGGAAGATGAATGTCAACAAGACTCAACATTATCCCCCACCATTTTATTTTTTTAGTTAGACTACTAATATGCAATATACATGTACCAACTAAAAGGAAGATGAATCTGTCAACAAGACTCAACATTATCTTTGTTTTTCAAGAGTAACATTGTGTGTGTATTTGACTTGGAAATTAGATGGTCATTTATTTCTTTTAATTATTATTTCTTCTTTTGTGGGATGTAGTGAGTAAATAAGTCAATAGTATCTATTTCTCCAGTGTAAATTCAAATAATTTACCTCTTGAATAGAGATTGAAATTAATTATGTATGATTCATTTAGATTGAAATTCATTTTTTCTTAAATGCATGTACATATTTGTACTACTGTCAAGAAGATAATGATATTATTTGACCTCGACAAGTCAGCTGTAATGGAACTCTAGAAAGAGTATGACTGGAGGTAAATTATGGGTTTTTATAAAGGAAAATAATTAAACGTATATTTAAGAAGTAAGACAATGTCTAAGCATCTCTAAAGACTGTTCTCATTTCTGCATGTAGGAAATTATTCATTAAAATGTGAGAAAATATAACTGTATTTCCGAATCGACGTGTGCAAATAATTGCATCTTAAAAATCTTGATTGTAAGAAAGATATATGCAATTGAAAATTCGTATGTGAACATGTTAAAGGTCCTCACACGTTATATCAATGACATGAACCACACAGGGGGAACGAGGTGGGGGGGGGGGGGGTGAAATGAACCAGGACGTGTGATCGAGGTGTGTGTATGAGAGAGAGGGAGAGAGTTAAAAGAGAGAGAGGGACGAAAAAAAATGACAAAAGGTGAAAAGAGAAGATTTTATGAAATTGGGGGGGGGGGATTCTTTTTTAGCCAGCCCTCCAATATTTTTTCCCTCCAAAATGACCCACGACGTGTGATCGAGGTGTGTGTATGAGAGAGAGAAAGAGATAAAAAAGAGAGAGGGAAAAAAAAAGATAAGAAAAGGTGAATGAGAAGATTTGATGTAAATGGTGGCGGTGTATTTTTTTAGCTAGCCCTCCAAGATTTTTTTTTCGCCTCCAAAATTCCCTCGGGGAAGGGGGGAAGGGGGTTACCAGATTTGATGAGGTCCAGTTTTCCTCCATAATTCTCTGACAAGCAAAAAAGAATTTCAAAAAACGTTATAAGTTCTAACAGAAAGCGGTGGCACACTCTAGGCCTATACTTGTCTTTCCAAAAAAAAATGGTCAAAAGCTGTTAGTTTGTCCCCTTGCCCCCCCCCCCCCCTCCGTGTACGCTAGTGGGGGGGGGGGGGGGTTGAAAAAGAAGGAAAGAAAGTAAAGAAAACTGTAATAGTTTTTCAAGGTTCATAAGTTTTCTTTTTGAAAGGTTCATGGATGTTCACAATTATAAAATTCATAACCTTGGCATCAATGCGAAAGTTCCCCCTAAAGAAAATCTAAGGATACCTCTTCCTCTACACCTGATATTTTATTCTTACCTTTGCCTTCGATTATTATACACCCCCCTTTTAATAACTTTATCCTACTGGTCAAAGATAGTAAATTTATTTCTTTGAAAAATTACTTATTATGAATGTAAAGTTTTTCTCTTAATTCGTGAGATGTGATAAATGTGACCAACATGTATTATCTTCAAATATCATCTAATGTATTATCTTCTTAATAACTACGGTATACAACTCGTTGAACTCGACCAATTAATGTTATTTAAGTGGAACGACGTTAACCCTTTTGTGCTGACGATCCTACCAATTAGCAATAATTAATCACATGTTGGGACCTAATTATCATAAAGATTTAATGACACCATATGAATGACGCCCATTCGTCAATTATCGATGCGCCGTCATTCGCCAAGTGATGAATACATTAGCATACATGAATAGATTAAGCGGATCTTAATGCGCATGCGTGACACTGATCCACATTTATATTTTACTTGCTTGTAAAACATATACACGGTAGGGAAGCATCGTACAAAATGAATAATGCATAGGGGCTTCGGGCGCGTTCAAATTGTGCCCAAATGTTACAGCGTAATGGCGGCCGCTTTATGGGCTTGGATAAACCCCCACAAACCGTACCCCTACCTGGGTGCGCACAATAATTGTTTTATCATTTTAAGCGTGCGATTGGGCAATGCGCGCTTATTTTAGTACGCCTATGGAGCTATTCGTAAAGGTCACGCACTTTTCAATTGACTATTCGTAGAGGTCACACTTTCATTTCACGCTACCCAAAATATTGATAACGCATTGTGACTATGTAATGGACTGAAGAGATCAGCGAAACACATAAGTACTATCCCGTCAAGGTCACGAACTATTCTTCTCTGGTTGATTGATATGGGGAAAACTACGTTTTATCACGGGATTAACTTTTGACCAACAGCAAGATTCTTGTATGTGGAATATAATATTTTTTAAATGACTCTGCTAATTCACATGCAAATACAGGGTTGGAAAAAAGTTTGGAATATTTTTTTGGCGATGAGTTATGTCTGATTTTAAATGCTAGTTTCTACTATATTGTGATGAATACTTCATCCAAATCGGATTAACTGTGTTGAATGAAGTCTACTGTTCCATCTTGTACCAAAGATTACGTAACATTGTTAAACATGTTACAATGGCTGACCAATGAACCACATGTTGTCAGATTTGCTCTATTTGTGTTTGAACATCTTGTTATACATTTCTGTACTTCACGTGGAATTTTGAAAAAGCTACGTGCAGTTTGCAGTCATTTTGAGGACTTCGGTATAGCAATTAAACTGTATCTGATTATTTAACTTTTTCGTTAGACATTTGCAAAAACAGCAAATATACGCTTCCGAATTCCAAGTGGACCTCTGCACTGTGTGATAAGCCTGATTTTTAATGTTGTGCTTTTAAAGTTAAAAAGGGACACATATCTTTTATTTGAACCTCAAAGAAGAACTTAAAATGACGAGGGATATGTTTAAGACAAGAAATCATTCTTGGAATAAAAATATTCCAAACTTTTTTCCAACCCTGTATAATAAGACAAACAGACTACAGCTGTCATCTATATAATTATATTCATATAAATGTGATATGGAAATTGTTTATTAAGTGAAAACTATGCAAACATATTGTGACGTGAGACCCTCTCTAAACTGCTGCCACCACAATAAGTGTATAGAGTTGTTGAGCCCCTGAATAAATAATGAAATAATATTTACCCCAAATCATAACTATTTCTCAAAGTTACAAAGCCGAATCTAAAGGGAAAGGGACTGTCCAATCAAACGAGCCGAATTTGCTCCGAACGCTACATTTCCCTATTAAGCATCGTGATTGGTCAGACTGTTACACACTAGCAGCAAATTAATAGCAAGGCTCAGAGATATATGTATTAGGAATTATAGCTTCCGTGTACGTGTCCTGTTATCACCATAACCATGCATAGTGAAGCTCCTGAAATCTTTCTAGAAAATCCCATCATTTTTTTCATCTTTGTATCCGACGAGGCGTCTCAGGTAGCAGAATAACTCAATCATATATTCTGGTAAGTTTCATTACTTAACTTTTAAGAGCTGTCATCCCAAAACTGGTAAATGAACGTGCATTTTATCTAGCGTCGTCGTCCACGATACTTTGCATACAATATCATACTCCTTGCTCTACGCACTATACTAGAGTGTGCGCATATCTTGACCATATCTTGTTATACCTTATCAGTAAAGCTTCCCTTACGTAGTGATATGAATTTTGCAGCAATTCAAAACACTTTTGACTCTTCGGGTGACTACTTTAATGCATATTGACTGGTTAATTTGTGTTAAAGTGAAAGTCAACCCCGCTATTTGGTTGATTTGAATAAAATCACATTAATGAGGGAAACATATTAGTGAAAGTTTGAGCGGAATCAGACGTGATTTAAGAAAATTAAAGTTGAAGTTGTAATCAATCGAGGGCAAATTTGCAACTAGGTGACAAATCTTCCAAGCTCCTCTTGGACGGTACAGATGATTTCTTAAACGTTCATTTTCTTAGTTGTTGATGAAGGAATACATTTGCTTCATAACTTTTTGTCTAAAAACATAATTGCAATGATTTTATATGGGTGTATGATTAAACATTTTATTTAGAAAAAGTGAAAATTTAGGACAGGAGCTCACAAGCTACGTCTCAGAGTTAATTTGTGTTTGGTTGATTACATTACTACATCAGTAAATTTAGAAATAGCACGTTGTTTAAGAGTGAAGATCATGTTAATTTTCGTATTTCTGTAAGTACCAGTCATTCTACGGTCCACTATCTTATCTCTAATTAACTCTCTAACATACAATAACCATTGTCCTTCAACTATCACTAGAAACGTGAATAATTCCCAAAGATTGGTTGTGTGCTAACATAACAATTATTTTCAAGAAGGGTGATAAAACGCAACCGGCAAATTATCGCTCAGTAAATCTTACTTCAGTGTGTAGTAAAATAATGGAGCACATCCTTTGTTATAATTTAATGTCTCACTTGGATACATATAACATATTGTGTAACCAACAGCATGCGTTTCACAAAAACCATTCTTGTGAAACACAGGTGATTTCCACCGTACAAGATATTGCATATGAATTAGACCAGAAACATCAAGTAGATGTAATGATCATGGATTTCCAAAAGGCTTTCGATAAAGTGCCCCCATAAAAAAATTATTACTCAAACTCTGGCACAATGGTATTAGAGGAGAGCTTCATAGGTGGATAGAAGGATTTTTGACTAATCGTAAACAGCGGGTAGTTATAGACGGTGAACACTCTGAATGGGTCAAAATAGATTCTAGTCTGCCGCAAGGGGCGGTCTCGGGCGTTAGGCAAACAGAACCCCAGGTTTCCTCAAAAGGAATTTACATTCCTGTCCACCTCAGCTCAAGGAATTGTCTTATAAGACAATTGTGAGAGCCATACTGGATTATTGCTCATCCGTATGGAATCCACACACTCAAACCCTTATCAATAAATTAGAAATAATACAGAATAGAGCTGTTCGTTTCATAACAGGAGACTACAGGTTGAGAAGCAGTGTAACAGAAAAAGAAACTCGAAATGGAAACCATACAACAGAGGCGAAAAAACCAAATCGCCTATCAGACTTCCAACAGGCAGTTGTGGGTCACCTCGCCGTGCCAGTGCAGTCCACACTGCTCCCGGTCCAAAGGAATTGGAGAAAGTCATCCTTAAATAGCTATATTCCTATTGCTACTAACAAAAACTGTTATAAATATCCTTTCATACCCTGTTCATTTACAGGCTGGAATAGTCTACCAAATAGTGTAAAAATGATCCTCGACAAACACAAATTCAAAGAATCCGTCCAAAAGCACCTCTCCAACTTAAACACACAGTAAGCATAACCCCTATCTCGTAGCCTTAATACCATCTGCGCACCCTACCTCTTGCCGTTTTACCACTTTTAGGGGTGTTGGGCAGTAAATTTTCATCTTAAAGATACTGTACAAAAACGCCTCAGAGTGGGTATCGACGTGTGGACCTTCAAGCAATCGCTGCAGCGCTAAGGTTAATCTAAGTTTTTCTGTCTATCATTAGTTTATAATTATGTAGCCTTATCAGGGGCGTTCTCTGCAGCTGAAGGAAGCGTGTTCTACTCAACAGTATAATTGTTCTAGGGTACAAGGACTATTTGTAATGCTAGCTCTAACAACTTAATTTAATATGTGTGATTACCTAGTTCTTTGTTTTAAGGAAGATCTTTGAGCTAGATAACTGGTATTAGATAGAGAAAAATTGTGGGTCTCCTTTCATAAAGTTATGTGGCAACGCATCGCGGTCCTGTCTTGTACTTTATATCTAGCATTGTAGTGACGCTACATTGAAATATATTGTAATTCATTATTGACACATTATCTCCCAATCATGTAGTACGATAGATTAACGTACTCTGAAGTTTGTCAAAATCTTCGGGAGAAGTAATAAATTACATCATTGGCAAAGATTACAAGATTACAAGATTACGTATATATCATTATACGATGTTACATCATTGGCAAACAGCCTTACATTAATAATAATAATAATAATAATAATAATCCATTCCAAATTTTATTAAAGTAGCTATCCAAAGAAAATCACAAATATGGCAATTAATGTATCACTAGAAACTGGGAAGTTTACAGATGGCAATCGTGTAAGTTTTATGTCAACTGCGTATATGATGATTATAAAAACAACACAAATAAAAGCTCTTCTCAGCATCTGGAATATCCGAGGATTCGCCAGAAATATAGCGAAGTTTTGATGTCGTCACACTAGGGACCAATCCTGCTTAAGCAGACGACGTCCAATAATGAATAAACGTAATTGCAATGCAATTATTTATCAAATTATAAAGAGTTTGGTACATTTAAACATGACCTTATTTCACACCATTCTAAAAGGAAAAGTGAACTGATTCTGATAACTAAAACCGTTTGATAGTAAATACACAGGAGAAGGGTCAATGATCAATGAAATAAACCCCACTTTCAAATTGAAAAGCCCTCCGAATAATATCACAGATTGTATTCGTTCCCTCTTGAAACGCCGAACATGCCCCGGTGCAAGCAGCTGAAAATACAATAGCGTCTTATTTTGTTTACAAGTGACTGATTCCTTTATTTTTTTAACGCTGCATTTTTCATCAAAATAATACCATACACGAAGTTAAGAGTGAGGCAACAGACTAACATTAAGACTGACGCTAGTCAAGTAAGAGAAATAAGTGAAGAGGAGATGACAAAACAGGCACTGGAAAATGTGTAAGATGTTATGGGGCATCGTCTGCTAAGACAGGACTGGTCCTTCGTGTGTCGTCACACATCTCAGCAGCGTTCAAGGAGCTCTTCAGCTGCTATATCGGGGGCTGTATTTTACCGTTTTATAATTGATAATAATCATTAATTCAAATGTTTCCAAGCGTTGAATTTGGATAACCTTGTTTAATTTATGCCATCTATGCAATAATAAGTATTAAGCCAATATTTATTTTGATGGAATTTTCTTGCAATGTGATTTTTAACCGAAATGAAAATTCTTTGTGCCCAATTGATCGTGGGCCCGGCAGCCACTGTGCAGCGCCATATCGACCGTTGCTCTATCCTTTCAATGGTTGAACGCCAAACAAGGTAACAGCAACTCCCATCTTTTAACGTCTTTTGGTATGACGCGGCCGAGGTTCGAACCCACGACCCCGATTGTGAGGCGGACGCTCTACTGACTGAGCCAACACATCGGACACTACAATGATCCGGTATAATTGGTTAAAGGAAACCTCACCCCAAAATTTAAGTAAAGTTATTCTTAGAGATTTGTTGTATTCTTGCATGTCAATTTACAAATTTTCCCACCAGAGTGTACGAGAGAAGTATAAATTAAGATATTCTTAACGTAATGTAAAGTTTCTCAGCATGACATGGGCATCTCCAATTTCTTCATAACTGACGTACTAAGCGAAGTGGTTAAGGAAGGAAACTAACTTTATGGATGCTGAAGTATTTAATTCACCTGCTATTGTCTGTTTTACTATTATTGTCAGAACGCAAATTATGGCTCTCACAGGGTGAATGCTTCGCATAAACAAAATTGAGTTTTCAAGTGCTATAATTTATTGCATTTTAAACAAATGAGTTACATTTCTTCCCCTATTATATTTTTTCCACAAAAATATCATTTTACCTTCTCAGCTTTGATATTTCCCTCATTGGGAAGAAAATTAGGTGTTAGTGGAGTAATTATAAGAATTATATGATGACTTCACACAAATTGCAACAGAAAATATTTCAACTGCCCTAATCTCATGAATATGTACTCTATAACATAATAAAAAGTCCTATTAAAGGAATTTGATTGGTGGAAGGTATTGAAAAATGCCGAAATCTGTGATAATCATATTCCATTTTCGGCCATCATACATAGGCACAGTGAAAGCTAAATATACACATACAGCCCTGGAAAAATTAGAGTAGTGTTAAGTCGATTGTCTATGGAAGTAGGAGAATGCTTATCAACAGACAATGCATGATTAATGGACTACTACTAACTGGAACAATTACCTCTGTGACGTTTTACCCCAGGACAGTTACCACTAGGACGACTACAGTCAGGATAAATTGTCGCGGACAAATTTCTCCAGACAATTACAACACCTCTTTTTCCCATGTAAAAGATGTTTTGACCACCTAATAGCCTATAAATGTCTGAGAGGATGAATTTCAAGTGTTACTACTCTTGGTCTGACCACCATGGCCTTCTCAATATTCTACGGAGACCAGAGCATGTGACATAAGAGTTAAAGATACTAGAAAATGAATTCATGAAACAAAAAAAACAAAAAATTCTTGCAGCATGAATGAGCTGCTGTGAGGAAAAAAAAAACGCCTTGTTGACAGAATGCCACAGGGCATGGCTGCTATCATCAAATGTAGCGATTTCCCAGCAAGACTGTCATTAGTTTATATGTAGCCTAATCAGGGGCGTTCTTTGCAGCTGAGGGAAGCGTGTTCTACTCAACAGTATAACTTTTCTAGGGTACAAGGACTATTTGTAATGTTAGCTCTAACAACTTAATTTAATATGTGTGATTACCTAGTTCTTTGTTTTAAGGAATCTTTGAGCTAGATAACTGGTATTAGATGGAGAAAAATTGTTTGTATCCTTTCATAAAGTTATGTGGCAACGCATCGCGGTCCTGTCTTGTACTTTATATCTAACATTGTAGTGACGCTACATTGAAATATATTGTAATTCATTATTGACACATTATCTCCCAATCATGAAGTAGGGTAGATTAACGTACTCTGAGGTTTGTCACAATCTTCTGGAGAAGTAATAGATTACATCATTGGCAAAGATTACAAGATTACGTATATATCATATACAAGGTTACATCATTGACAAACAGCCTTACATTGGACACTACAATGATCGGTATAATTGGTTAAAGGAAACCTCACCCAAAATTTAAGTAAAGTTATTCTTAGAGATTTGTTGTATTCTTGCATGTCAATTTACAAATTTTCCCACCAGAGTGTACGTGAGAAGTATAAATTAAGATATTCTTAACGTAATGTAAAGTTTCTCAGCATGACACGGGCATCACCAATTTCTTCATAACTGACGTACTAAGCGAAGTGGTTAAGGAAGGAAACTAAATTTATGGATGCTGAAGTATTTAATTCACCTGCTAGTGTCTGTTTTACTATTATTGTCAGAACGCAAATTATGGCTCTCACAGGGTGAATGCTTCGCATAAACAAAATTGAGTTTCCAAGTGCTATAATTTATTGCATTTTAAACAAATGAGTTACATTTCTTCCCCTTTTATATGTTTTTCACAAAAATATCATTTTACCTTCTCAGCTTTGATATTTCCCTCATTAGGAAGAAAATTAGGTATTAGTGGAGTCATTATAAGAATTATATGATGACCTCACACAAATTGCAACAGAAAATATTTCAACTGCCCTAATCTCATGAATATGTACTCTATAACATAATAAAAAGTCCTATTAAAGGAATTCGATTGGTGGAAGGTATTGAAAAATGCCGAAATCTGTGATAATCATTTTCCATTTTCGGCCATCATACATAGGCACAGTCAGAGCTAAATATACACATACATCCCCAGGACAGTTACCACTAGGACGACTACAGTCAGGATAAATTGTCACGGACAAATTTCTCCAGACAATTACAATACCTCTTTTTCCCATGAAAAAGAGGTTTTTACCACCTAATAGCCTATAAATGTCGAGAGAGAGATGACAAGAGGGAGCGAGTGATCGAGATGAATAAAGAGAAAGAGTGGGGCGGCAAGAGGGGAAGAGTTCGTAAATTTAAGAATATTCGTTGGTAGTACGAGGCTCCATGCCTGGTAACCAAGCGGAAACTTCATTCTTTAAATGTGTACCTCCATAATTATGAGCAAAGGGTATACTATTTATCGAAATGTAGCCCTTATTGAAATTCATTTTTTTTTAGGTAATTTCATTGGGGAACCTTGTCTTGCACCATGGATTATTCATATAAACTTTCGGAGGGTGGATTGAATGAGATATGGCGTATTTCGAGGGGCCACACATCTTTATTCATAATACCTTCTTGTTTCGTGTTCTTGTTTGAGTACTTTCCTAACGAACAAAAACAAACATTTAAAAAGGGATATGCGGCAATGAAATACATAAATAGAAATACTTCTTGGAGGTTTGGAAATTTAAAAAACGGGGACTTGCTCTCTTACACTGAAAATCAACATTTAAAAAGGCCAAGACCTGACAATATTTTCAACATGCTGATTGTAACATTTTTAGTGTTAGATACAGCAAATGGAATAGTGTGCTACATCATATTAAAAAACATTATCATCCCTTCAAATATTGATTTAAAACTTTATTTTTAGAACGTATTGTAATTCAAGAGGGAGTGGCAACCTATTGATCGTGACAGATTATACACGTGCTATTGTTCCCACCAGAGTCTTATATTTTTTGCAACCAAATAATATAATCAACTCAATTTGTAGCTTATTTTCAATTTTTATGAAATCAGAGTTGTTGGAGTGTATTAATGTTGTACCAAATCGGACTTGTTTTACTACCTTGCTGTCATTATTGACATTATCATTATTCATCCGTGCCATTGTTTATGTCGAGTAATACCAATGTAAAATTGACCAGTGTGAATCCAAATTAAAAATTGATACGAAGGCTTTATTCTCAGTGATTTGTTAATCTATAATCGTTTTATATGATATTATTTACCAATACAAACATTATATAATATACCAGCAATATGTGCAATTGTTGCTTTAAAAACGGCTCTGGAAGTATAAATTAAGATATTATTAACGTAATGTAAAGTTTCTCAGCATGACATGGGCATCTCCAATTTCTTCATAACTGACGTACTAAGCGAAGTGGTTAAAGAAGGAAACTAAATTTATGGATGCTGAAGTATTAAATTCACCTGCTATTGTCTGTTTTACTATTACTGTCAGAACGCAAATTATGGCTCTCACAGGGTGAATGCTTCGCATAAACAAAATTGAGTTTTCAACTGCTATAATTTATTGCATTTTAAACAAATGAGTTACATTTCTTCCCTTTTATATGTTTTCCACAAAAATATCATTTTACCTTCTCATCTTTGATATTTCCCTCATTGGGAAGAAAAGGTATTAGTGGAGTAATTATACGAATTATATGATGACCTCACACAAATTGCAACAGAAAATATTTCAACTGCCCTAATCTCATGAATATGTACTCTATAACATAATAAAAAGTCCTATTAAAGGAATTTGATTGGTGGAAGGTATTGAAAAATGCCGAAATCTGTGATAATCATTTTCCATTTTCGGCCATCATACATAGGCACAGTGAAAGCTAAATATACACATACAGCCCTTAGAGTAGTGTTAAGTCGATTGTCTATGGAAGTAGGAGAATGCTTATCAACAGACAATGCATGATTAATGGACTACTACTAACTGGAACAATTACCTCTATGACGTTTTACCCCAGGACAGTTACCACTAGGACGACTACAGTCAGGATAAATTGTCGCGGACAAATTTCTCCAGACAATTACAACACCTCTTTTTCCCATGTAAAAGATGTTTTGACCACCTAATAGCCTATAAATGTCTGAGAGGATGAATTTCAAGTGTTACTACTCTTGGTCTGACCACCATGGCCTTCTCAATATTCTACGGAGACCAGAGCATGTGACATAAGAGTTAAAGATACTAGAAAATGAATTCATGAAACAAAAAAAAAAAAAATTCTTGCAGCATGAATGAGCTGCTGTGAGGAAAAAAAAAACGCCTTGTTGACAGAATGCCACAGGGCATGGCTGCTATCATCAAATGTAGCGATTTCCCAGCAAGACTGTCATTAGTTTATATGTAGCCTAATCAGGGGCGTTCTTTGCAGCTGAGGGAAGCGTGTTCTACTCAACAGTATAACTTTTCTAGGGTACAAGGACTATTTGTAATGTTAGCTCTAACAACTTAATTTAATATGTGTGATTACCTAGTTCTTTGTTTTAAGGAATCTTTGAGCTAGATAACTGGTATTAGATGGAGAAAAATTGTTTGTATCCTTTCATAAAGTTATGTGGCAACGCATCGCGGTCCTGTCTTGTACTTTATATCTAACATTGTAGTGACGCTACATTGAAATATATTGTAATTCATTATTGACACATTATCTCCCAATCATGAAGTAGGGTAGATTAACGTACTCTGAGGTTTGTCACAATCTTCTGGAGAAGTAATAGATTACATCATTGGCAAAGATTACAAGATTACGTATATATCATATACAAGGTTACATCATTGACAAACAGCCTTACATTGGACACTACAATGATCCGGTATAATTGGTTAAAGGAAACCTCACCCCAAAATTTAAGTAAAGTTATTCTTAGAGATTTGTTGTATTCTTGCATGTCAATTTACAAATTTTCCCACCAGAGTGTACGTGAGAAGTATAAATTAAGATATTCTTAACGTAATGTAAAGTTTCTCAGCATGACACGGGCATCACCAATTTCTTCATAACTGACGTACTAAGCGAAGTGGTTAAGGAAGGAAACTAAATTTATGGATGCTGAAGTATTTAATTCACCTGCTAGTGTCTGTTTTACTATTATTGTCAGAACGCAAATTATGGCTCTCACAGGGTGAATGCTTCGCATAAACAAAATTGAGTTTCCAAGTGCTATAATTTATTGCATTTTAAACAAATGAGTTACATTTCTTCCCCCTTTATATGTTTTTCACAAAAATATCATTTTACCTTCTCAGCTTTGATATTTCCCTCATTAGGAAGAAAATTAGGTATTAGTGGAGTCATTATAAGAATTATATGATGACCTCACACAAATTGCAACAGAAAATATTTCAACTGCCCTAATCTCATGAATATGTACTCTATAACATAATAAAAAGTCCTATTAAAGGAATTCGATTGGTGGAAGGTATTGAAAAATGCCGAAATCTGTGATAATCATTTTCCATTTTCGGCCATCATACATAGGCACAGTCAGAGCTAAATATACACATACATCCCCAGGACAGTTACCACTAGGACGACTACAGTCAGGATAAATTGTCACGGACAAATTTCTCCAGACAATTACAATACCTCTTTTTCCCATGAAAAAGAGGTTTTTACCACCTAATAGCCTATAGATGTCGAGAGAGAGATGACAAGAGGGAGCGAGTGATCGAGATGAATAAAGAGAAAGAGTGGGGCGGCAAGAGGGGAAGAGTTCGTAAATTTAAGAATATTCGTTGGTAGTACGAGGCTCCATGCCTGGTAACCAAGCGGAAACTTCATTCTTTAAATGTGTACCTCCATAATTATGAGCAAAGGGTATACTATTTATCGAAATGTAGCCCTTATTGAAATTCATTTTTTCTTTAGGTAATTTCATTGGGGGAACCTTGTCTTGCACCATGGATTATTCATATAAACTTTCGGAGGGTGGATTGAATGAGATATGGCGTATTTCGAGGGGCCACACATCTTTATTCATAATACCTTCTTGTTTCGTGTTCTTGTTTGAGTATTTTCCTAACGAACAAAAACAAACATTTAAAAAGGGATATGCGGCAATGAAATACATAAATAGAAATACTTCTTGGAGGTTTGGAAATTTAAAAAACGGGGACTTGCTCTCTTACACTGAAAATCAACATTTAAAAAGGCCAAGACCTGACAATATTTTCAACATGCTGATTGTAACATTTTTAGTTTTAGATACAGCAAATGGAATAGTGTGCTACATCATATTAAAAAACATTATCATCCCTTCAAATATTGATTTAAAACTTTATTTTTAGAACGTATTGTAATTCAAGAGGGAGTGGCAACCTATTGATCGTGACAGATTATACACGTGCTATTGTTCCCACCAGAGTCTTATATTTTTTGCAACCAAATAATATAATCAACTCAATTTGTAGCTTATTTTCAATTTTTATGAAATCAGAGTTGTTGGAGTGTATTAATGTTGTACCAAATCGGACTTGTTTTACTACCTTGCTGTCATTATTGACATTATCATTATTCATCCGTGCCATTGTTTATGTCGAGTAATACCAATGTAAAATTGACCAGTGTGAATCCAAATTAAAAATTGATACGAAGGCTTTATTCTCAGTGATTTGTTAATCTATAATCGTTTTATATGATATTATTTACCAATACAAACATTATATAATATACCAGCAATATGTGCAATTGTTGCTTTAAAAACGGCTCTGGAAGTATAAATTAAGATATTATTAACGTAATGTAAAGTTTCTCAGCATGACATGGGCATCTCCAATTTCTTCATAACTGACGTACTAAGCGAAGTGGTTAAAGAAGGAAACTAAATTTATGGATGCTGAAGTATTAAATTCACCTGCTATTGTCTGTTTTACTATTACTGTCAGAACGCAAATTATGGCTCTCACAGGGTGAATGCTTCGCATAAACAAAATTGAGTTTTCAACTGCTATAATTTATTGCATTTTAAACAAATGAGTTACATTTCTTCCCTTTTATATGTTTTCCACAAAAATATCATTTTACCTTCTCATCTTTGATATTTCCCTCATTGGGAAGAAAAGGTATTAGTGGAGTAATTATACGAATTATATGATGACCTCACACAAATTGCAACAGAAAATATTTCAACTGCCCTAATCTCATGAATATGTACTCTATAACATAATAAAAAGTCCTATTAAAGGAATTTGATTGGTGGAAGGTATTGAAAAATGCCGAAATCTGTGATAATCATTTTCCATTTTCGGCCATCATACATAGGCACAGTGAAAGCTAAATATACACATACAGCCCTTAGAGTAGTGTTAAGTCGATTGTCTATGGAAGTAGGAGAATGCTTATCAACAGACAATGCATGATTAATGGACTACTACTAACTGGAACAATTACCTCTATGACGTTTTACCCCAGGACAGTTACCACTAGGACGACTACAGTCAGGATAAATTGTCGCGGACAAATTTCTCCAGACAATTACAACACCTCTTTTTCCCATGTAAAAGATGTTTTGACCACCTAATAGCCTATAAATGTCTGAGAGGATGAATTTCAAGTGTTACTACTCTTGGTCTGACCACCATGGCCTTCTCAATATTCTACGGAGACCAGAGCATGTGACATAAGAGTTAAAGATACTAGAAAATGAATTCATGAAACAAAAAAAAAAAAATTCTTGCAGCATGAATGAGCTGCTGTGAGGAAAAAAAAAACGCCTTGTTGACAGAATGCCACAGGGCATGGCTGCTATCATCAAATGTAGCGATTTCCCAGCAAGACTGTCATTAGTTTATATGTAGCCTAATCAGGGGCGTTCTTTGCAGCTGAGGGAAGCGTGTTCTACTCAACAGTATAACTTTTCTAGGGTACAAGGACTATTTGTAATGTTAGCTCTAACAACTTAATTTAATATGTGTGATTACCTAGTTCTTTGTTTTAAGGAATCTTTGAGCTAGATAACTGGTATTAGATGGAGAAAAATTGTTTGTATCCTTTCATAAAGTTATGTGGCAACGCATCGCGGTCCTGTCTTGTACTTTATATCTAACATTGTAGTGACGCTACATTGAAATATATTGTAATTCATTATTGACACATTATCTCCCAATCATGAAGTAGGGTAGATTAACGTACTCTGAGGTTTGTCACAATCTTCTGGAGAAGTAATAGATTACATCATTGGCAAAGATTACAAGATTACGTATATATCATATACAAGGTTACATCATTGACAAACAGCCTTACATTGGACACTACAATGATCCGGTATAATTGGTTAAAGGAAACCTCACCCCAAAATTTAAGTAAAGTTATTCTTAGAGATTTGTTGTATTCTTGCATGTCAATTTACAAATTTTCCCACCAGAGTGTACGAGAGAAGTATAAATTAAGATATTCTTAACGTAATGTAAAGTTTCTCAGCATGACACGGGCATCACCAATTTCTTCATAACTGACGTACTAAGCGAAGTGGTTAAGGAAGGAAACTAAATTTATGGATGCTGAAGTATTTAATTCACCTGCTAGTGTCTGTTTTACTATTATTGTCAGAACGCAAATTATGGCTCTCACAGGGTGAATGCTTCGCATAAACAAAATTGAGTTTCCAAGTGCTATAATTTATTGCATTTTAAACAAATGAGTTACATTTCTTCCCCTTTTATATGTTTTTCACAAAAATATCATTTTACCTTCTCAGCTTTGATATTTCCCTCATTAGGAAGAAAATTAGGGATTAGTGGAGTCATTATAAGAATTATATGATGACCTCACACAAATTGCAACAGAAAATATTTCAACTGCCCTAATCTCATGAATATGTACTCTATAACATAATAAAAAGTCCTATTAAAGGAAATCGATTGGTGGAAGGTATTGAAAAATGCCGAAATCTGTGATAATCATTTTCCATTTTCGGCCATCATACATAGGCACAGTCAGAGCTAAATATACACATACAGCCCTGGAAAATTTTTTGGGGTATATGAGTAGTGTTAAGTCAATTGTCTATGGAAGTAGGAAAATGCTTATCAACAGACATTGCATGATTAATGCACTACTACTAACTAGAACAATTACCTCTATGACTTTTTACCCCAGGACAGTTACCACTAGGACGACTACAGTCAGTATAAATTGTTGCGGACAAATTTCTCCAGACAATTACAACACCTCTTTTTCCCATGAAAAAGAGGTTTTACCACCTAATAGCCTATAAAAGTCTGAGAGGATGAATTTCAAGTATTACTACTCTTGGTCTGACCACCATGGCCTTCCCAATATTCTACGGAGACCAGCGCGTGTGACATAAGAGTTAAAGATACTAGAAAATGAATTTATGAAACAAAAAAAAAACATTCCTGCAGCATGAATGAGCTGCTGTGAGGAAAAAAAAACGCCTTGTTGACAGAATGCCACAGGGCATGGCTGCTATCATCAAATGTAGCCATTTTCCACCAAGAACTGAACAAACTGCCTACAGAGGATTGGACATGGCTTTACGAGAAAATCAGGCATACCCCCTGGGCAATTATCCCAAGACCACTTCTGTCAGTTTGTTGTTTCCAAAATCCCTACCCCTAGAAAATATCTCTGAGGACAGTTAGCATCCAGGATATTTATATTCTGTTAGTTGTTCTAAAAGTTCTATCCTTTCGGGTGCCCTTAGAAGTAATTGTCCTTCAGCGAAAATTGCCCGGGGTTAATTGTCCTAGGGGCAATTACCCTGGCGGTAATTGTCAGAGGAATTAATTATTACACGAGCTAATTGTTTTGGGGAGTATTCACCCACTCATTATGAGTTAGCTAATAGAAATCATTCTGAAAATTTAATTAATGATATAGCTATCACTTGCCATATAGGCCTAAATAAGGAGCTGGTCTAATGATTTCTTCCACGGCTGTAGATTGTTCAACTCGGTTTCAGTTAGACACACCCTGATGCATATTCTTTAGTTGTGTGTTTCCCAACAAAACAACATTTGCCTATTGTGCTCAACTTGAACCGAGTTGGCCTAACTTTTATGTTTATCTACACGATTCTGAGCAACAGCTTTCAAGGACACCCTCTGATTACAGCAAATAATTACATTTCGAAATGTATGATAATTGTCAATGTAAGATGAAAATAATAACATTTCATAATTGTGAGCAGATCAGAAGAGAGAATGGGGGAGAGAGATGACAAGAGGGAGCGAGTGATCGAGATGAATAAAGAGAAAGAGTGGGGCGGCAAGAGGGGAAGAGTTCGTAAATTTAAAAATATTCGTTGGTAGTACGAGCCTCCATGCCTGGTGACCAAGCGGAAACTTCATTCTTTAAGTATGTACCTCCATAATTATGAGTAAAGGGTATACTATTTATCGAAATGTAGCCGTAATTGAAATTCATTTATCTTTAGGTAATTTCATTGGGGGAGCCCTGTCTTGCACCATGGATTATTCATATAAATTTTCGGAGGGTGGATTGACTGAGATATGGCGTATTTCGAGGGGGCACACATCTTTATTCATAATACCTTCTTGTTTCGTGTTCTTGTTTGAGCATTTTCCTAACGAACAAAAACAAACATTAAAAAAAAAGGGATATGCGGCAATGAAATACATCAATAGAAATACTTCTGGGAGGTTTGGAAATTAAAAAAACGTGGACTTGCTCTCTTACACTGAAAATCAACATTGCATAAGGCCAAGACCTGACAATATTTTAAACATGCTGATTGTAACATTTTTAGTGTTAGATACAGCAAATGGAATAGTGTGCTACATCATATTAAAAACGATATCATCCCTTCAAATACTGATTTAAAACTTTATTTTTAGAACGTATTGTAATTCAAGAGAGAGTGGCAACCTATTGATCGTGACAGATTATACACGTGTTTTTGTTCCCACCAGAGGCTTATATTTTTTGCAACCAAATAATATAATCAAATCAATTTGTAGGTTATTTAAAATTTTTATGAAATCAGAGTTGTTGGACTGTATTAATGTTGTACCAAATCTGACTTGCTGTCATTATCGACATTATTATTATTCATCCGTGCCATTGTTTATGTCGAGTAATACCAATATAAAATTGACCAGTATGAATCTGAATTGAAAATTGATACGAAGGCTTTATTCTAAGTTATTCGTTAATCTATAATCGTTTTATATGATATTATTTACCGATACAAACATTATATAATATACCAGCAATATGTGCAATTGTTGCTTTAAAAACGGCTCTTTAATAACTTTATCCTACTGGTCAAAGATAGTAAATTTATTTCTTTGAAAAATTACTTATTATGAATGTAAATTTTTTCTCTTTATTCGTGAGATGTGATAAATGTGACCAACATGTATTATCTTCTTAATAACTACGCTATACAACTCGTTGAACTCGACCAATTAATGTTATTTAAGTGGAACGACGTTAACCCTTTTGTGCTGACGATCCTATCAATTAGCAATAATTAATCACATGTTGGGACGTAATTATCATAAAGATTTAATGACACCTTATGAATGACGCCCATTCGTCAATTATCGATGCGCCGTCATTCGCCTAGTGATGAATAGATTAAGCGGATTTGACCTATCTTAATGCGCATGCGTGACACTGATCCACATTTATATTTTACTTGCTTGTAAAGCATATACACGGTAGGGAAGCATCGTACAAAATGCATAGGGGCTTCGGGCGCGTTCAAATCGTGCCCAAATGTTACAGCGTAATGGCGGCCGCTTTATGGGCTTGGATAAACCCCCCCAAACCGTACCCCTACCTGGGTGCGCACAATAATTTGTTTTATCATTTTAAGCGTGCGATTGGGCAATGCGCGCTTATTTTAGTACGCCTATGGAGCTATTCGTAAAGGTCACGCACTTTTCAATTGACTATTCGTAGAGGTCACACTTTCATTTCACGCTACCCAAAATATTGATAACGCATTGTGACTATGTAATGGACTGAAGAGATCAGCGAAACACATAAGTACTATTCCGTCAAGGTCACGAACTTTTCTTCTCGGGTCGATTGATATGGGGAAACTACGTTTTATCACGTGATTAACTTTTGACCAACAGCAAGATTCTTGTATGTGGAATATAATATTTTTTAAATGACTCTGCTAATTCACATGCAAATATAATAAGACAAACAGACTACAGCTGTAATTTATATAATTATATTCATATAAATGTGATATGGAAATTGTTTATTAAGTGAAAACTATGCAAACATATTGTGACGTGATACCCTCTCTAAACTGCTGCCACCACAATAAGTGTATAGAGTTGTTGAGCCCCTGAATAAATAATGAAATAATATTTACCCCAAATCATAACTATTTCTCAAAGTTACAAAGTCGAATCTAAAGGGAAAGGGACTGTCCAATCAAACGAGCCGTATTTGCTCCGAACGCTACATTTCCCTATTAAGCATCGTGATTGGTCAGACTGTTACACACTAGCAGCAAATTAATAGCAAGGCTCAGAGATATATGTATTAGGAATTATAGCTTCCGTGTACGTGTCCTGTTATCACCATAACCATGCATAGTGAAGCTCCTGAAATCTTTCTAGAAAATCCCATCATTTTTTTCATCTTTGTATCCGACGAGGCGTCTCAGGTAGCAGAATAACTCAATCATATATTCTGGTAAGTTTCATTAGTTAACTTTTAAGAGCTGTCATCCCAAAACTGGTAAATGAACATGCATTTTATCTAGCGTCGTCGTCCGCGATACTTTGCATACAATATCATACTCCTTGCTCTACGCACTATACTAGAGTGTGCGCATATCTTGACCATCTTGTTATACCTTATCAGTAAAGCTTCCCTTTCGTAGTGATATGAATTTTGCAGCAATTCAAAACACTTTTGACTCTTCGGGTGACTACTTTAATGCATATTTCTCGTAAAATCCGTCGGCGAAATTAACTGGTTAATTTGTGTTAAAGTGAAAGTCAACCCCGCTATTTGGTTGATTTGAATAAAATCACATTAATGAGGGAAACATATTAGTGAAAGTTTGAGCGAAATCAGACGTGATTTAAGAAAATTAAAGTTGAAGTTGTAATCAATCGAGGGCAAATTTGCAACTAGGTGACAAATCTTCCAAGCTCCTCTTGGACGGTACAGATGATTTCTTAAACGTTCATTTTCTTAGTTGTTGATGAAGGAATACATTTGCTTCATAACTTTTTATCTAAAAACATAATCGCAATGATTTTATATGGGTGTATGATTAAATATTTTATTTAGAAAAAAGTGAAAATTTAGGACAGGAGCTCACAAGCTACGTCTCAGAGTTGCTCATTTGTGTTTGGTTGATTACATTACTACATCAGTAAATTTAGAAATAGCACATTGTTTAAGAGTGAAGATCATGTTAATTTTCCTATTTCTGTAAGTACCAGTCATTCTACGGTCCACTATCTTATCTCTAATTAACTCTCTAACATACAATAACCATTGTCCTTCAACTATCACTACAAAACAGGAATAATTCCCAAAGATTGGTTGTGTGCTAACATAACAATTATTTTCAAGAAGGGTGATAAAACGCAACCGGCAAATTATCGCTCAGTAAATCTTACTTCAGTGTGTAGTAAAATAATGGAGCACATCCTTTGTTATAATTTAATGTCTCACTTGGATACATATAACGTATTGTGTAACTAACAGCATGCGTTTCACAAAAACCATTCTTAAGAAAGACAGGTGATTTCCACCGTGCAAGATATTGCATATGAATTAGACCAGAAACATCAAGTAGATGTAATGATCATGGATTTCCAAAAGGCGTTCGATAAAGTGCCCCCATAAAAAAATTATTACTCAAACTCTGGCACAATGGTATTAGAGGAGAGCTTCATAGGTGGATAGAAGGATTTTTGACGGTGAACACTCTGAATGGGTCAAAGTAGATTCTAGTCTGCCGCAAGGGACGGTCTCTGGCGTTAAGCAAACAGAACCCAAGGTTTCCTCAAAAGGAATTTACATTCCTGTCCATCTCAGCTAAAGGAATTGTCTTATAACACAAGAACATAAGAACCATACTGGATTATTGCTCATCCGTATGGGATCCACACACTCAAACCCTTATCAATAAATTATAAAAATAATACAGAATAGAGCTGTTCGTTTCATAACAGGAACTACACACAGAGAAATATTTACTTAATATTTCATTATGTAAACTTCCTTTTGTAAAATTTTTACTTAATATATGTAAAATTGTCTCAAATGAATGTTTTTATGTAGTATTTTACTAAATATTTGTAATGAATTACATTTCGCATATAATGTGTTATGCAAAATGTAAAATTTTATGTAACATTTACTTAGCACTATTTAAGTAAAATTCATTTTGCAAAAGAAATGGCTATTATGTAAAATGTGTTAAGTACAAGTATTTTTTTAAAGGGAATTTTATCATGCAGATGTTATAAGTCATCATTAAGTGAAATGTTTTGTAAACTATTGTGTATAAAATACATTTTACGAATGTCAGTTGACATTAACATGATTTTGATACACAGTTATGTAAAACTGACTGAACAAATCTTGCAAAATAACGCTGTAAGATATTTCTTCATAAAGATTTTGCAATATTGCCCTTTTCGTTAAGTTTATTTAACATGCACAATGTAATTTGTCGCCATTAAGTAAAATGTTTTGCAAACGGTTTTGTAAAAAATGCATTTTCGTATTTTCCCCTCAATATTGGGGAAAACACTTATATGAATATTCATGAATTTTCAGTAGCGTATGGTTTGGGGTGGCCCGATTTTAATAACTGTCACCAAATGCATAAACAAAATATATGTATATAACTGGGCGTTGTGGCGTGCGCCTGGCGTGCTACCAGTGGAAGTTATAAACTGATTCAGTGGACCCCAGGTTCGAGACTGAGTCACGTCTTTCGGTCCGTCCCAGACGTAAATAATCATATCTGATTGATACACGTCTGTAAAAACCCAATTACACACACATGTACCAACTAGGATAGGATAGCTTAAAGTAGGATAGGTTAGGATTGATAAGTTAAGACCCAGAAAGACATAACAAGCAGGTTTAATTTTTTTTACCTAGGTTGGAGGAAAAGGAAACTGAATTGGGTGGGCAACTGAATTTGCCCAACATAATACATGTGTGGAATTTACACATGAATTTTAAGTACCTATATTTAACATGACATTTTACATAATTATCGTCGAATACTTTGTTAAGTAAATTTTACAAAAAAGTTATGGAGTTCCTATTTAACATAATTTTTTACATAATTTTTGTAAAACATTTTGTTAAGTAAATTTTACAAAAAAGTTATGGAGTTCCTATTTAACATAATTTTTTACATAATTTTTGTAAAAATTTCTCTGTGTGTACAGGGTGAGAAGCAGTGTAACAGAAAAAAGAAACTCGAAATGGAAACCATATATAACAGAGGCGAAAAAAAACCAAATCGCCTATCAGTCTTCCAACAGGCAGTTGTGGGTCACCTCGCCGTGCCAGTGCAGTCCACCCTGCTCCCGGTCCAAAGGAATTGGAGAAAGTCATCCGTAAATAGCTATATTCCTATTGCAACTAACAAAAACTGTTATAAATATTCTTTCATACCCTGTTCATTTACAAGCTGGAATAGTCTACCAAATACTGTAAAAATGATCCTCGACAAACACAAATTCAAAGAATCCGTCCAAAAGCACCTCTCCAACTTAAACACACAGTAAGCATAACCCCTATCTCGTAGCCTTAATACCATCTGCGCACCCTACCTCTTGCCGTTTTACCACTTTTAGGGGTGTTGGGCAGTAAATGTTCATCTTAAAAATACTGTACATAAACGCCTCAGAGTCGGTATCGACGTGTGGACCTTCAAGCAATCGCTGCAGCGCTAAGGTTAATCTAAGTTTTTCTGTCTATCATTAGTTCATATGAAGCCTTATCAGGGGCGTTCTCTGCAGCTGAGGGAAGCGTGTTCTACTCAACAGTATAATTGTTCTAGGGTACAAGGACTATTTGTAATGTTAGCTCTAACAACTTAATTTAATATGTGTCTTTACCTAGTTCTTTGTTTTAAGGAAGATCTTTGAGCTAGATAACTGGTATTATATTTAGAAAAATTGTGGGTCTCCTTTCATAAAGTTATGTGGCAAAGCATCGCGGTCCTGTCTTATACTTTATATCTAACATTGTAGTGACGCTACATTGAGATATATTGTAATTCATTATTGACACATTATCTCCCAATCATGAAGAACGGTAGATTAACGTACTCTGTAGTTTGTCAAAATCTTCGGGAGAAGTAATAGACCCCGTTTACACAGAGACTGAAGTCGACTTTAGTCGAATTCGAACTCGAGTTCATTTGTGGGTAAACAGGGTAGTCGCAATTAGAACTCGAGTTAAAAACTCGAATTCCAATGACGACCCAGAGCAACATTTATCGAATTCAAACTCGACTTTTATCGAAAGAAAGATATTGGAAAATTACACTATGAAGCATTGCGTTGCATAGCTCAAACTATTTTAATGTTAAACAATATTTAACCAGTAAATCACTGAAGTATCTTGTAAATTCTACCTTTTGCAGTCTTTCGCCCCCCCCCCCCCCCCCCCCCCCCCCCCCCCCCCCCAAAAAAAGAAGCGACTGGATTGAAGAAAAAAATCTTCCCGCCATCTTCTTAAACGGTCTGCTTGACGAGCAGATCTGACACGTTGCTGTCGCATATAATTATTGATCAGGATATTCCTATTCCGACGTAAAATCATACGAAACCAGATCAAAATGACTGCGCTTACAATACTCGCTACCGCCATTTTGAACTCACTCGCGGGGTTTTCACAAATTTAACCCGGAAGTTGATAATCACGATATTCCCACCAAGCGAGGGCGTAATCAAGTCGAATTCACTTTCCTTCTGAATTCGAGTTCGTCCAACGCTTGGTGTAAACAGCCCACCGAAAAAATAATTTATGCTAATCCAAGGTCGCAATTGAATTCGCTGTCGAATTTGAACTCGAGTTCACTCTGTGTAAACGTGGTCATAGATTACATCATTGGCAAAGATTACAAGATTACAAGATTACGTATATATCATATACAAGGTTACATCATTGGCAAACAGCCTACATTGGACACAACAATGATCCGGTATAATTGGTTAAAGGAAACCTCACCCCAAAATTTAAGTAAAGTTATTCTTAGAGATTTGTTGTATTCTTGCATGTCAATTTACAAATTTTCCCACCAGAGTGTACGAGAGAAGTATAAATTAAGATATTCTTAACGTAATGTAAAGTTTCTCAGCATGACATGGGCATGTCCAATTTCTTCATAACTGACGTACTAAGCGAAGTGGTTAAGGAAGGAAACTAACTTTATGGATGCTGAAGTATTTAATTCACCTGCTATTGTCTGTTTTACTATTATTGTCAGAACGCAAATTATGGCTCTCACAGGGTGAATGCTTCGCATAGACAAAATTGAGTTTTCAAGTGCTATAATTTATTGCATTTTAAACAAATGAGTTACATTTCTTCCCTTTTATATGTTTTCCACAAAAATATCATTTTACCTTCTCAGCTTTGATATTTCCCTCATTGGGAAGAAAAGGTATTAGTGGAGTAATTATACGAATTATATGATGACCTCACACAAATTGCAACAGAAAATATTTCAACTGCCCAAATCTCATGAATATGTACTCTATAACATAATAAAAAGTCCTATTGAAGGAATTCGATTGGTGGAAGGTATTGAAAATTACGAAATCTGTGATAATCATTTTCCATTTTCGGCCATCATACATAGGCACAGTCAGAGCTAAAAAGACACATACAGCCCTGGAAAAATTAGGCCAGTTCAATTTGGGGGTATATTAGTAGTGTTAAGGCGATTGTCTATGGAAGTAGGAAAATGCTTATCAACAGCCAATGCATGATTAATGCACTACTACTAACTAGAACAATTACCTCTATGACTTTTTACCCCAGGACAGTTACCACTAGGACGACTACAGTCAGGATAAATTGTCGCGGACAAATTTCTCCAGACAATTACAACACCTCTTTTTCCCATGAAAAAGAGGTTTTTACCACCTAATAGCCTATAAATGTCTGAGAGGATGAATTTCAAGTGTTACTAATCTTGGTCTGAGCACCATGGCCTTCTCAATATTCTACAGAGACCAGCGCGTGTGACATAAGAGTTAAAGATACTAAAAAATTAATTTATGAAACCAAAAAAAAACATTCTTCCAGCATGAATGAGCTGCTATGAGGAAAAAAAAAACGCCTTGTTGACAGAATGCCACAGGGCATGGCTGCTATCATCAAATGTAGCAATTTTCCACCAAGAACTGAACAAGTACCACAAGGGTCGGTCATGGGACCATTGGACTTTTTACTTTTTACCGGTCCCCTCTGCGATGTCATCAGTTCACATGGTGTGGAACATGTGATGTATGCTGACGACACGCAGTTATATCTTATACTTAAGCAGAACGAAATTCCCAATGGGGTGATGCGGCTGGAGCAGTGCATATCTGATGTGAAAGAGTGGGTGAGCAGTAACAATCTCATGCTGAATGCTGCCAAGACAGAGGTGATGCATGTGACGTCACCATTCCGTAAACCTGATCATGTGCTTCGGAGTCTGAAGTTTGATGGTGTAGCAATCACTCCTTCGGATTCGGTACGTGATCTCGGTGTCATGCTAGATGACAAACTCACAATGAAGCAACACATTAGTAAAATGTGCAGAGCTGCTTCCTTTGGAATTCACAAGATTGGCAAACTCCGAAAGTTCCTTGACCGAAGCTCGACTGAGCGCCTTGTCAATGCATTTATCACATCCCACATTGATTATTGCAATAGTTTGTTAATAAATTTACCCAGCTCACATCTAACCAAACTTCAACACATTCAGAACACTGCAGCCCGTCTCATTACCCGAACTAGAAGGCATGATCACATAACACCTGTCCTCCGTTCCCTTCATTGGCTCCCCATTCCTCAGCGAATCAAGTTCAAAATATTACTCCTGACTTACAAGGCTCGTAATGGTCTGGCCCCTGCATACGTAACAAAACTCATCTCACCTAAACTCCAGACCTCCATCAGTCTTCGCTCATCCTCATCTTTGCATCTCCAACTTTCTCATGGTCCCCGAACTTTTACTCGTTATGGTGATCGTGCCTTCTCAGTCTGCGCCCCTAACCTCTGGAACAATTTACCTACTATTATTCGTGAAGCTCCAACAGTGGATACATTTAAATCCAGATTAAAAACCTTCCTCTTTAACAGCCAATGAATACATCATGTTCTCATTACTTCTGTATAATTATTTTGCATGTCATTCCTGTTTTTGTATTTGAAACTTACTCCCATACTATTTTGTTTGTATTATGTATATACATGTATTCAACAGGTATTTTGTTATCTATAATTTTTGTTTCATAAATAGGTATTTTTATATTGTAAAGCGCTTTGAACCATTATGGATTAAGCGCTATATAAATGTTAATTATTATTATTATTATTATAAACAAACTGCCTCAGAGGAGTGGATATGGCTTTACGAGAAAATCAGGCATACCCCCAGGGCAATTATCCCAAGACCACTTCTGTCAGTTTGTTGTTTCCAAAATCCCTACCCCTAGAAAATATCCCTGAGGACAGTTACCATCCAGGATATTTACATTCTGTTAGTTGTTCAAAAAGTTCTATCCTTTGGGGTGCCCTTAGAAGTAATTGTCCTTCAGCGAAAATTGTCCGGGGTTAATTGTCCTAGGGGCAATTACCCTGGCGGTAATTGTCCGAGGAATTAATTATTACACGAGCTAATTGTTTTGGGGAGTATTCATCCACTCATTATGAGTTAGCTAATAGAAATCATTCTGAAAATTTAATTAATGATATAGCTATCACTTGCCCTATAGGCCTAAATAAGGAGCTGGTCTAATGATTTCTTCCACGGCTGTAGATTGTTCAACTCGGTTTCAGTTAGACACACCCTGATGCATATTCGTTAGTTGTGTGTTTCCCAACAAAACAACATGTGCCCTTTGTGCTCAACTTTAACCGAGTTGGCCGAACTTGTATGTTTATCTACAATAGGCAACAGCTTTCAAGGACACCCTCTGATTACAGCAAATAATTCCATTTCGAAATGTATAATTGTCAATGTAAGATGAAAATAATAACATTTCATAATTGTGAGCAGATCGGAAGAGGGAATGGGAGAGAGAGAGATGACGAAAGGGAGCGAGTGATCGAGATGAATAAATAGAAAGAGTGGGGCGGCAAGAGGGGAAGAGTTCGTAAATTTAACAATATTTGTTGGTAGTACGAGGCTCCATGCCTGGTAACCAAGCGGAAAGTTCATTCTTTAAATGTGTACCTCCATAATTATGAGTAAAGGGTATACTATTTATCGGAATGTAGCCGTTATTGGAATTCATTTTTCTTTAGGTAATTTGATTGGGGGAACCCTGTCTTGCACCATGGATTATTCATATAAATTTTCGGAGGGTGGATTGAATGAGATATGGCGTATTTCGAGGGGGCACACATCTTTATTCATAATACCTTCTTGTTCCGTGTTCTTGTTTGAGCATTTTCCTAACGAACAAAAACAAATGATTCTTGCCAGATTCAGTCTGGCGTTATATTAACTGATATTTCAGATCACTTAACAATTTACTGTATCTGTAATAGTGCAATTTCCTTATCAAAAAGTGATCAGAAAATAAACAGGAGAGACATAAATGGAAATAATATTATACATTTTTTACGTTAACTTGTATCTACTGAATGGAAAATTGATATAGCGAATCCAAATGATAGTTATAATGATTTTATTAATTTATTTATTGATAAATACAACAATTCATTTCCATTGATATCAACGTGCAATAAGCGGTGGTTAAATGATGATCCATGGTGTACAAAATACATTCGCAAATTAATCAAAAAGAAATGTAAAATGTATAAAAAATATATAAAAAACCCCACTTCTTGTCGTGAAAATCTTTATAACAAACATCGTAATGAAGTAACAAATATGATAAAATTAGCTAAAAAAGAAATATTATGAAAAAAGGTTAGCTAACACAAAGGGAAATGGCAAGAAGACATGGGATGTGATTAATAATGCCCTCGGGAATAAGTGCAATAATAGAACTAATATCAAGTCTCTTAAGTCCGATGAAATAATAACTGTAAATAGAAAAGAGATTTGTAATAATTTAAATACATTTGTTGCCAATGTTGGCCATGATATTAGTTCTTCCTTTTCGGATTCACATGAGTCTGAATATCTCCGACATGTTAAAAAAGTTGATACTACTGCATTTTTCAAACCAATCACGAGTAAAGAAATTGTTGATATTGTTACTAATTTCAAGAATGATACAAGTGCCGGGTATGATAACATTGAAATAAAAGTTGTAAAAAGAGCTATTCACTTAATATGTTCACCTTTATGTGCAATATTTAATCAGTGCATGGAATCTGGCATATTTCCTGAAAGGCTGAAAATAGCAAGAGTCGTACCAGTTTTTAAGAGTGGTTCTCCTGATGTTATGACAAATTATCGTCCGATATCTGTGTTATCTGTTTTTTCTAAAATCTTTGAAAAATGTATTTCTACTAGACTTGTTGACTTTTTAACGAAGTGCAATATTATAAAGAAAAACCAGTATGGATTTAGAGCGGGGCACTCCACATCTTCTGCGTTAATTAATTTTATTCATAAGGTGATTAGTGCAATAGACAATGGCGAAATTCTGTTTGGCTTATTTTTAGATCTCAGTAAAGCGTTTGACACACTTAATCACAAGATTCTTCTAGCCAAATTGTGTAAATACGGAATTCGTGGAATTACTCTAAAACTTTTTGAAAGCTATTTAAGCAATCGAAAGCAATTTGTGTGTATTGATAATAATGTATCAGAATACAAAAACATAAGATGTGGAGTGCCCCAGGGATCAATCCTGGGGCCTACATTATTTCTTTTGTACATAAATGACTTACCTAATGTTTCTGATATTTTATTTGCAGATGATACAAGTATTTTCTTTTCTCATGATAATATTGAATCTCTATACAAGAAATTTTTAACAATGAATTCTACCGCATTTATATTATGGTATTACTGTTTGGGGCAATGCTCAAGAAACTCATATTAACAAACTATTTTTGCTCCAGAAACGTGCAGTGCGAATTATATATCATGCTCCCTATCTTGCCCATACCCAACCAATATTCTCATCCCTCAAGATATTACGAGTTCAAGACATGTATAAATACCAAGCTGCAATTTGTATGTTTCTTTGTAAAAAATCACTTTTGCCAGACAGTCAGACCCAACTTCTGAAAACCGAGCACAGGTGTATACTCCGAAAACGGCGTATGAGTTTAGAGCCCTCATCGTTCAGTACGAGACAGTGTGTACAAAGGCATGTGGAAAATCTTGCAAAGTCAACCTACCAACGATATACATATTCTTAAAAATAATGCTGCGTGTCAATTATCTTCAAAATCCTTGAATGATTCGTCATATGAAATGACTTTCAAATGACAATCATTTGAAATAAATATATCCGCAGCATTATTTTTGAAAAATATATTATCAACAGCAGGTCGACACTGCACGATTTTCCTCATGCCTTTTGTACACACTGCCTCGCACTGAACGATGAGGGATCTATATTCATCTTGATCTATACGCCGTTTTCGGAGTATATACCTGTGCTCGGTATTCCGGAGTTGGGTCTGACTGCCAGAATCCCTTTTAGAATTGTTTTATTTTAATAATCAAGTACACAAGTATAATACACGAAATGCAAGTGACTTTCATATTCCTCTATCTCATACTTCTTTTTATCAACGATCTATTATTTACAATGGTCCCATTTTATGGAATTCCCTCCCACGTGCAATCCGTGATTCTATATCTTTTAATATCTTTAAAGTTAATTATAAAAATAATCTCCTCAATAGGTATACGTAAATTATTATTAATGAGACATCTACATACACTTTTTTTTTAATGTCTTTTTTTTGTGATGTATTTTGTTGGCTATATGTATGTATATAATTATGTTGTTAGTTATAATCATGAAGGCTTCATGTTATAATCAATTCTCATATTAATTAACATTTTATAGGTCAGCCGTAAATAAGGTTTATATCCTTCCTGGCTGCTACCTACCATAGCAAATGTACATTATGTTGTTTACATTTGTTGTAACATTTTTTATACTGTATATTGTGCTGAAACTGTTTTTATTGCTTTGGTGAAATAATTAATAAATATTTAAAAAAGGATATGCGGCAATGAAATACATAAATAGAAATACTTCTGGGAGGTCTGGAAATTTAAAAAACGGGGACTTGCTCTCTTACACTGAAAATCAACATTTAAAAAGGCCAAGACCTAACAATATTTTAAACATGCTGATTGTAACATTTTTAGTGTTAGATACAGCAAATGGAATAGTGTGCTACATCATATTAAAAACAATATCATCCCTTCAAATATTGATTTAAAACTTTATTTTTAGAACGTATTGTAATTCAAGAGGGAGTGGGAACCTTTTGATCGTAACAGATTATACACGTGTTTTTGTTCCCACCAGAGTCTTATATTTTTTGCAACCAAATAATATAATCAAATCAATTTGTAGCTTATTTTCATTTTTTATGAAATCAGAGTTGTTGGACTGTATTAATGTTGCACCAAATCGGACTTGTTTTACTACCTTGCTGTCATTATCGACATTATCATTATTCATCCGTGCCATTGTTTATGTCGAGTAATACCAATGTAAAATTGACCAGTGTGAATCTGAATTAAAAACTGATACGAAGGCTTTATTCTAAGTGATTCGTTAATCTATAATCGTTTTATATGATATTATTTACCAATGCAAACATTATATAATATACCAGCAATATGTGCAATTGTTGCTTTAAAACGGCTCTGGAAGTATAAATTAAAATATTATTAACGTAATGTAAAGTTTCTCAGCATGACATGGGCATCTCCAATTTCTTCATAACTGACGTACTAAGCGAAGTGGTTAAAGAAGGAAACTAAATTTATGGATGCTGAAGTATTAAATTCACCTGCTATTGTCTGTTTTACTATTATTGTCAGAACGCAAATTATGGCTCTCACATGGTGAATGCTCGGCATAAACAAAATTTAGTTTTCAAGTGCTACAATGTTTAAACAAATGAGTTACATTTCTTCCCTTTTATATGTTTTCCACAAAAAAATCATTTTACCTTCTCAGCTTTGATATTTCCCTCATTGGGAAGAAAAGGTATTAGTGGAGTAATTATACGAATTATATGATGACCTCACACAAATTGCAACAGAAAATATTTCAACTGCCCTAATCCCGTGAATATGTACTCTATAACATAATAAAAAGTCCTATTAAAAGGAATTCGATTGGTGGAAGGTATTGAAAAATGCCAAAATCTGTGATAATCATTTTCCATTTTCGGCCATCATACATAGGCACAGTCAGAGCTAAATATACACATACAGCCCTGGAAAATTTAAACCAGATCTATTTTGGGGTATATGAGTAGTGTTAAGTCCATCGTCTATGGAAGTAGGAAAATGCTTATCAACAGCCAATGCATGATTAATGCACTACTACTAACTAGAACAATTACCTCTATGACTTTTTTACCTCAGGACAGTTACCACTACACACAGAGAAATATTTACTTAATATTTCATTATGTAAACTTCCTTTTGTAAAATTTTTACTTAATATATGTAAAATTGTCTCAAATGAATGTTTTTATGTAGTATTTTACTAAATATTTGTAATGAATTACATTTCGCTTATAATGTGTCATGCAAAATGTAAAATTTTATGTAACATTTACTTAGCACTATTTAAGTAAAATTCATTTTGCAAAAGAAATGCCTATTATGTAAAATGTGTTAAGTACAAGTATTTTTTTTTAAGGGAATTTTATCATGCAGATGTTATAAGTCATCATTAAGTGAAATGTTTTGTAAACTATTGTGTATAAAATACATTTTACGAATGTCAGTTGACATTAACATGATTTTGATACACAGTTATGTAAAACTGACTGAACAAATCTTGCAAAATAACGCTGTAAGATATTTCTTCATAAAGATTTTGCAATATTGCCCTTTTCGTTAAGTTTATTTAACATGCACAATGTAATTTGTCGCCATTAAGTAAAATGTTTTGCAAACGGTTTTGTAAAAAATGCATTTTCGTATTTTTCCCTCAATATTGGGGAAAACACTTATATGAATATTCATGAATTTTCAGTAGCGTATGGTTTGGGGTGGCCCGATTTTAATAACTGTCACCAAATGCATAAAAAAATTATAAGGGGTATTTAAGAGCTTGCACTTAGACTGTTAACTGGGCGTTGTGGCGTGCGCCTGTAATCCAGCTACCAGTGGAAGTTATAAACTGATTCAGCGGACCCAGGTTCGAGACTGAGTCACGTCTTTCGGATGGTGACGTTAAAGGTCGGTCCCAGACGTAAATAATCATATCTGATTGATACACGTCTGTAAAAACCCAATTACACACACACACACGATATAACTGTATATAACTGGGCGTTGTGGCGTGCTCCTGGCGTCCTGGCGCCCGTCCCAGACGTAAATCATGTACCAACTAGGATAGGTTAGAAAAGACATAACAAGCATATATATATACTCTAAAACAAAGGGTTCTTGTGACCACACATTTTGATCTATGACCATCGGTAATACTGGTGGCACCTTCAAAGAACGATACAGGAACCACACAAAATCATTCCGCCACCAGAAATATGAATCCGAGACCGAGCTATCAAAATACGTTTGGGACCTGAAAAAGAAAGGCATAGAACATAAAATTCGATGGGACATAATTAGGAAATCAAACACACATAAGAGAAAAAGCGGAATATGTAACTTATGTCTGGACGAAAAACTAACAATCATCACTCACAAAGGAACACTAAACCGACGCTCTGAACTAATCTCGAAGTGCCGACATAACAACCTAAACCACCGGACCGGAACCGCAAAAAGAATGATCCATAAGCCCTTGCAGAAGTCTTAGACTGTTCATTCGTACGACTGATGATCGTAGCGAAGACCGAATTAGTTATACTATATATATATATATATATATATATATATAAACTCTAAAACAAAGGGTTCTTGTATCCACACATTTTGATCTATGACAATAATTATCTTCTTTTTTTTTTTTTATAAGTGTGTGTTTTATTATTCATAGATAACCAGAATGATTAAAATTAAAAAAGACAAGATTACAAATTATACAGATGATCGAAAAAGGCAGCAGAATAAAGAGAATTATTTAAAATGAGGCCTGACACTGACCAAAACAAACAAACCAAAAACACACATTTATAAAGAGCATTCATTGGTTAAAACAAAAGACTTGAAAAAAACGGGCAAAGTGATGAGCAAAGGCATATGCGTCGAGGATTGCGGAAGTAAATCAAGAAAAAAAAAAAAAATAAATAAAGGTGAGGGTGTATACTTGTGAGAAAGAGAGATATTGAACTACCTGATGCATATCATAGAAAATATGGAAAATCATAAATCAAAGCGCCATTTCTTGAAATGAACAGGTAATTTGTTTCTTTTTTTGGCTAATAAGTATTCAGTTTCTCTCTGTCTCTTCACAAAGCATTTAAATGCAATAAAATTGGGAAGATTGTTATTAAACTTACAAGTATAAATATAGTATTTCAGAAGCAAAAATAAATATGTAAGAAACTTATCGCTGCAAATACCAAACAATTTTTCAAAATTAGAATTTTCACATTTCTGAGAGATTACATCCAAAACATCTTGCCAGATTGGAGCGACCTTATCACATTCGAAAATAAATGCACCATTGTCTCACATTTTGTTTCACACAGAGAGCAGTTTGGTGAATCTCTTCTTTTAATCTTATAGAGAAAATCATTTAGGGCAATAGCCTTATGAAATATCTTAAAATAAAAGGATCTCAATTTCGTATCAACAGTACAAAAAAAGTTAGAAATGTGTATTTTTTCCCAGTTCAAAGTAACAGGTACAGGTAAACGATCACACCAATAAGAATATCTCTTGTCGGGAACATGAGAGCCAAATAGAGTAATATATGTATTCTTCGGGATTTTCTTTTTGCTTAAAAGCTTTTGGACTATGGTTTCATGAACCCCAAATATATCAACATCAAAATTCCTAATCCCTTTTTTCAGGTATATTTTTAATTAAGAAATTAAATTTTCTTTCTCCAAAAGGAATGCCAAAATCTAATACTAATTCTTCAAAAAGTTTATGGCCAGGAAGAGGAGGATTAAATAAATCAGAAATGGTAATAATGTTATTATCAAACCAGGTTTTGTAAAAAAAGTAGGATTTAGATTTTGAACGAATAGACCTGTTGAACCAAAGACATTGACAAGCACTTAGTTCTGAAAATTTATGACCATAAAATTCTACAGTAGCTTCTTCTCTGTATAGATACCAAGCACGAAGAGATTCCGCAAGTTGGATATTACCCAGTGATTTAAGAATACTTTCTGGAGCAAAGGAATTCCACAAAAAAGAAATATCATCATTGAATTTTTCTAAAAAAGATAATTCAATACATTTCCAGGGAGCAATATAATTTACATCAAGAATATTTTTCACCCAGACCATCTTTTGAGCATTAGCAAAAGTTAAGGGATCAATCCTTTTCAAACCAGACTCGATATAGTTGTTACACATAATCCGTCTCTGGACTCTGCCCTTACCACCGTTCCAAATGAGTTTTAAAAATATTCTATTCAACTCTTTGAAAAAGGAATGAGGGATTTTAATACAAAGCACGGAAAAAAGAAATATCAGTTGAGGTAATACCAATGTTTTTATAACACACACTTTGCCAATTAGAGAAAGATTTCTCATACGCCAACAACTTATGGCTTGCTCAATTCTTTTCAATTTAACTCTATAATTTAAGTCAAAGACCCGGTCAACGTTTAAGGAAAATGTGACTCCCAAACATTTAAATTCAGATTTATTCCATGATACACCAAGATTAGTGAAGGGGATATCCAGACATCCCTTTTTTGAGCCAATCCATATCGCTTCTGTTTTACTAAAGTTAAGTTTACACCCAGAATAATGACCAAACTTGGATAAAGTTTCAAATAGCTGAGAAAAGGAGTTGTCAGACCCATCAATAAAACAAACAGAGTCATCTGCGAATAAAGATATTTTGGCCTCTTCATCCACAAAAGGGATACCTCTTATTAGATCATTTTGACGCACAGAAAGTGCCATAATCTCGATAACAAAAAGAAAAAGGTAGGGGGAAATTGGACAACCTTGGAAAATGCCTCTATTCATTGAAATGCGTTCAGATAAAAAAACATTATTAATTACATAGCTCTGGCGAGCAGAATACAAAGTTTTGATGGAATCAATAAATTTATGGCCAAAATTAAATTTTTCTAGGGTTTGAAATAAAAAATTATGGGAGACACTGTCAAATGCTTTCTCAATATCAAGTAAAATAATTGAACTAGGAGTATCATTAGCCTCAGTATACTCTATAATATCTAAAATAAAACGGATATTATGACCAATATTCCTCCTTTGCATAAAACCGGATTGGTCCACATGAATAAGATAGTGTAGACAGCGTTTCAAACGGTTGGCGATGCATTTTGCTAAAATTTTATAGTCAGTAGTCAAAAGGGTAATTGGTCTGTAATTTTTAATGAACATAGGATCTTTATCTTTCTTGGGAAGAAGAGTTATTATTCCGTTCCTTTGGGATGCCGACATAGAACCGTTTTGCAGGGAGAAATTGAAAGAATTTAATAACATATCGCAAATATCAGACCAAAAAACTACATAAAACTCAACCGGCAATCCATCTAATCCTGGAGTTTTATTCATTTTCATAGACCTGACCACACTGAACAATTCACTTTTAGAAAGAGGGGCCTCCAAAAACTGCTTATCATCCTCATGCAACTCCGGTATATTAATGTTATTCAAGTACGCTTCAAAAGCATCATTGTCAATAGTATTTGAAGTGTTTGAATTGTTAGGAACAGAGTATAACTTACTGTAGAAATCATGTATGTTAGATATCTTTGGAATCCGTAATCAAGTTATTGACATTATCTTTCAATTTACTGATATTTTTCTTCTGCCAAGACCTATTTTCTAAATTACAAAAGTATTTACTACTCTTTTCACCTTCCTCCAACCATCTTATCCTAGATCTAATTATCAATCCTCTAGTTTCGAAATCATAAATTTTGTTCAATTTGTCTTCCATTTCTTCCAGCTGTAAATACAAAGGGTCATCCGGTAAGACTAAATTATTTGTTGATAATTGTGATTTGATCTTGTCAATGCCCTCTAGCAATTTGCATTTTTCTTTATTCTTATCCCTTTTCTTTCGTGCAGAGTATTCAATGGCAACCCCAGTAATAAAACATTTACAAGAGTCCCACAATATATTAGCATCACAATGGGAGTCTTTATGAATGACCTTAAAAGCCTTAATATTTTCCTTTATCAAATTGATAAATTCAGTATCATGGTACAAATAATGAGTATTCAATTTCCAATATCCTCTGCCTTTGGGAGGTTGATTATCAATGAAATGGACAGAAACAGTTGAATGATCAGATTGAATTCCAGGCAAAATTTTGGAATTTTTACAATTATTTAAGAAATTATTAGAGACTAAGATAAAATCCAACCTAGATAAGACTCGAGGGTTTTTTTGATGTCTTGTAAATTTTTTCAAGTTGGGGTTAAAAGATCTCCAAACATCACACAAACCATATTCTTCCATTATTACTGAAAGCATTTCACCTGCCTTTATATTGGAGTGTTGATGCCTTGAACCTTGATAATCAAGGACAGTATTAAAATCACCAGCTACTAATCAAGACAAAATGTCAAATTTGTCAATTTCAGCAAATAACTGTAGTAAAAAGTCAGGGTCGTCATTATTTGGAGCATATACATTTACAAGAGTTAAAGGAAGTTCATTTAGAGTGGAATTCAGAACTAAAAATCTTCCATTTGGGTCTCTATAGAGGGATTTCACCTTAAGGTTTATTGTGTTTCGAATAAGAATAGCTACACCCCGACTATTAGAAGTAAAGGAAGCAAAAAAGGCATGTTCGCCCCATTGAGAATGCCATAATCTTTCGTCATCACTACGAGAGTGAGTTTCTTGGAGGAACAATATATCACAATCAAGAGAGCGAAAATAATGAAAAATCTTTCTCCTTTTGACGTAGTCCTGCAACCCTCGACAGTTAAACGAATGTAGTTTTATATACATGATAAAACTCTTAATACCTTTAAAACATATCTCACATTGCTAAAAAACCAAGCCTATGAAGGTACATGCACATGTACAATGCTCAAAACTAACCAGATGAAACTACAAGAGATGTAATGTGACCCGTCACGACAAAATGAGACAGAAGTCGCTGGGCTAGAACTCGAGAAAATTGGGCAAATTTAAAAAAACTTCAAATTTCGTCATTTTTTTTTTCTTAGCTGATTTGAATCTTCAATGTTTCATGAATGCTCTGTAAAAAAATTGAGTCCTAAATATAACGGGAAAGGGTAGAAAATGCAGTTTTTCTACGCGTGTTTTTTTCGGTCAACTCTTCTATTTTTTCGGACAGCTGGCTCGTCCCAGAGCGAAAAGAAAGCCATCCGCTAGGCCCCGCCCCTAGCGACGCGTGGCTTTGTTCATTGGACGTTCGCAGTCACGTGATCTCTGTAAAAGAATTTGCAACATGTACTTAATGCTCGATCGCGCTGGCTTGCTCGTGCCGTCTCGAATTGTTCTGAAGATTAAGATCAGATATTGCTTCTGTTATCATCGCATTCGTACTACTTTGGTCCCGTTATAATAAAGTACAATATTATCAATATTTCATTAATCTTTAATTTTGGGAGTCTTTCTTGTTTCTAACTAGGCTAAACAAAAATCTTTTTCTTCTTTCTCTGTTTCAGTTATTAGTACCTCCCCTCTCTGTCTCTTTTTCTTTACAAGTTGATTATTTTGTTACTTTGCTCAGCCTAGTATCACTTTAAAGAGAGTCTGAAAGTGAAATAAGTCCCAAGATCCCTTTGAATGGGGGGGGGGGGGGGGGGTGTGAACCAAATGAAATTGTGACGGCGAATGAAAATGTGTTAGAATGTGATACAGGTTCAGAATGAGAGAGAGAGAAGAATTCACTAATCATCTGGTGAGGGTGCGTGTGAAAATAATAGACAAATTATTTAGCTCTATTAAAAGCAAAAAGAAAAAGTTGAAATTCAGAAGGTGGTAGATTTCGTAAAGCAAGACTCGACTAACGCAGAGAATTGTTAATCGTCAATGAAAGATCTCTTCATTACGAAGCTGGTTTAAGCCATCGCTGTTTAATCTATTGAAAGTAGAGAGGGAATAGAAAAGAGTTGGCTTTCAAAACAGAAGTAGGAAGAACTGGAAAGATGACTTACGAACAACGAAACTATTGATACGCGATAATAATAAGGGGTAAATTCTGTAACCCTTTGAAAAACCGAAAAGAAAATAAGCCTTTTAACCAGAGAGAACAGTACATGTACCTGTGTAGAGATTATGAAACAAGCGCGCGATTTAGGACAAAGAGAGAGAGAGAGAAAATCAATAATCGTCTCTTGCTGGAGGTGACTTAATCCTTGTTCTTTGAAAGGGGCGAATTCTCTACCTCTTTATAACATGGCGAAGAAGAAAAGAAATTAGCTATTAGACACCAGTAGATTGTATACATTTTTTTGGAGTAAACTATAGAGTGGAGAGAATCGATGACTTTCAAGCTAAGACGCGCGTTATCTTCATTATGTTCATACTGCCAGTTAGCCAGGGGCTTATTAAATAAGAAATACTGATAATCAGGCTATCATCAATAATACAAGACAAATATAATCTGCTACAAAAAAACAAAAAAAGACATCAGAAAAAAAAAATTGTGAACGCGCAGCTGCACAAGATGGGGGGGGGGGGGGGGGGCAGAGCCTCAAATCAAAACACGGCCCTGCAAAAAACAGCAATCAACAGCAAACAAAAGGACACCAAATCTAGCTGGTAAGGTTTGGTATTTTGAAAGAATTGCAACCAAAATGTTTACTATGGACTTTGAAATAAACAGTAAAGGGGAGGCACATGTACCAACAGAGCCAAAAAAAAAAAAAACCCTAAATTATCACATAAAAATATGAATAAATTTTTAAATATGTGCAAACAACTAATTAATCTTCAGCTGAAAAACAAAATAGGCCTAAAACAAAAAACATGTAATGAGTTGTTTTTTCGTTTCAGCAAAGGAAACCTGTAAAGCCATGTGAGTGAGATGTACATACTTATTCAAAATATTTAATTTAAAGACAGTAAACAGAAATACATGTATCTAATATACACTCCCATATTATGAAAGTTTGAAAGATATACAAAGAAAGATAATTAGACTTCAGCTTATTAAAATACTAACAATGTAATAACTTGTTTGCTTTTTCCCCTAAAGGAAACCTGTAAAACCATATTAGTGACATGTACATAAATATTCAAAATATTTCATATAAAAAAAAAATATACAAAAATACATGTAAGATATACAATCATATATAATGAACTTTTAAAATATATATGCAAAGAGAGCTCAGTAATCAGACTTCGGCTTAAAAACAAACAATGCAAAAGAGTGATATGAGTGAGTGAGATGTACACACTTGTTCAAAATACTGAATTTAAAGACAGTAGACAGAAATGCATACATGTATCACATACATGTACACTCTCATAAAAATATGCAAACAAAGCTAATCAGACTTCAGCGTAAAAACAAGCAAAATAAATATTTTTTTCTTCTTTAAGTAAACCTGTAAAGGCACGTTAGAGAGACGTACATGTACATATTTGTTCTAAATATTTAAACTAAAGATAGTAAACAGAGATACACATACATGTATCTCTTACACTTTCATATAAGCTAGATTAAACCTAACTACGACCAGCCCAAACAGGTACGAGCGCCCTGTGGTTAGATTAAACCCAAAATTGAGCTGTGACAAAAGTACAGATAAAAATATCTTGAATAGAATAAGTAAAAAGCAACTGACATGAATAAAATGGGTGGATGATCATAAATGAATAAAGCAGTAGTTTAACAGGGAATAAAAAACTCTGCTCATGAATGATCAAGTTGTTATTTCTAACACAAAAATTAGCTTCCCATCCTTGTTACGATAGGCCAATCTCGCTGGGTACATGAAGAACGGTTTCTTCCCAGCTTCCTTAAGACTCTTCAACTTGTCCATCCTTTCCTTCCTCATGTGAAGTACACGGCGTGAAAAGTCTTCGGATACGAACACCTTCTGATTCCTGAATTTTCCGTCGAGCTTTAACTTGGCAATACATGCCTTTCGCAACTTTTCTTTCGATGAAAACGAAGAGAGTGCAACATGAATGATCCTGGGTTTAGACTTTTCCTCTCCATCAGTGGTCTCCTTACGGACGGTTGGAGTGCGATGACATCTTTCAATCAGGTACTCACTCTGGGGAACACCCACGAAGTCAGAGAAGAAAGCTTCCACTGTTTCATGGCAGGTTTCCTTACGGTTTTCAGCTATGCCGTGCAAAACTAGGTTGCATCGTCTTGCACAAAATTCAGTTGTGCCAGATTTGTATAAAAGCGTGAAAACTTCAGGATCACATGCGTAGATTACACGCGTGTGTCGCCTTCTCGAAATCAGAGGATTGTTCCGCGCGTTTCGAGGGTCGCTATTCATAATCACAGAAGAGGGTTTCTATTGATAATCAGAGAAGAGGGTCGCTATTCATAATCAGAGAAGAGGGTCACTATTCATATTCACAGAAGAGGGTCGTCATTTAAAGGTTGACTAAATTAGAGAGAAAATGGGTGCTTTTTCCATGTATTTTTGCCTTCTAATCACGAATCTGGCAATCGATTGTCCAAATTATGTCTCGTTTTGGCGAAAAAGGGGGAAAAGTAGAGGTTTTGGGACCGTTCCTTAAAACTCTTGAGCTGATTGGCTAACCCCCAAGTGACGTATGAAGAGTAAGAGGCACAAGATCTGCAGGCTGCAGCATATAACATTGTACACACAATGCGGTATTTGACCCCTCTGTTCAACGGACAATTTATTAAAAAAGGAAATTAATCAATATAATCTTAGGAGTGAATATTCATTATCAATATATTTTCTACAAGATCAGCAAACACTTTTGCCAAAATATGCAGCTCTTAGTTTGTTTTTTAGCTTTTTTTTAAATCAATGTTCTCATCCATCTGAGCTTGCCGAACGATAGTTTTGCATTGGTCTTAAACGCGTGCACAGCCGTTTTATGCGTCATAATTGTGTACAATGTCCTGCACATATTTAGTACGGCAGTTACTATGTTCCCCTTGTACATAGCGACCGGTGAACGCTTTTGTTTTGTTTATTTCACTTACGGCTTTTTTTTTTACTTCGCTTTACATAGGTATACGGTAGTACTGACTTAGATTTTGACTGAATTCGAGTAACTTATATAGAGAAATGACAAGTGACCGCGATTGAATTAAACACGAAAATATGAAATGCAAATGGTCGATGCGGTGAATATCATGCTGGCACTCGGCACCGTACCGGGCTGGGCCTGCCAGGCCTGCGGGCATACAGGGTATACAGGTGGGTGGAATATTTTCCTTTACTTTTCGTACGTCACATATCACGTGATCACGATGTCGCTTCGATGTTTATTTTTTAGGGGCGGGGCTTATGACTGTGTAAATCAGCAAAAATGTACTTTTCAAATGATTATGAAATACGACTGAATGCATAAAAAAGTGTGTGATAGATATTTTTGGCTCCTGATGACTCGTTCATAGGAAAAATCGGCAATTATTATTTTTTTTAATTTTAGTAACCCTTAAAATCAAATAAGAGAGGGATATGGATGAAGGACAACCCAAGGCCCAACGGTAATGTATTTAAGAAAGCTCTATAGAATGCATTTCCGGTTTTTGTCAAATATATCCCTATTTTTTTTTAAAGTGAACTATATTTATCAATGCTCCCCACACTTTGAAAGGCGCTTTGCCAGTGCCTTAATAATTAAAAAACGATGTCTAATCCATACATCTACGTGGGAGGAGAGGAATATTGGAGTGTCATTGCCACACCTATATTAGATTTAGGGGAAGTACTGGTTGTCTATTTATGTACCCTTTTTCGTTCTTTCTTTTTTCTTTGTCCTCCTTTTCCAGCTTCTTGTTTCTTTGTTTCTGCATGGTTTTCTGCAAGACATGGACCTCTTGCTTGTACTCTTATTTCCTTTTGTATACTGTTTATGAAGATTTATCATGCAATAATGAGGTATTACATTGTCATGCCTTTTTATTCTCAATGTTTTAATATATTCTTGATACATGTGCTTTAATATGTTTTTCTGTATTCATTCTTATCCATCACGTGCAATTTTCTGATATGTATTTTTATGCTTGAAATTTGGAAATCAGATTGTAACACAATTTTTATCCTTGTTGCATGACAATAAATGAATCATTGAATCATCCAGATCCTCCCGTTTCTCAACTCCTGTGGAGACCTAATCCTTAGCCTTTATCTCAAGTTCCAACAATCGTCCATTTGGGGGAGCTGAGGGGAAAGTTGGGCGGGGAGGTGGGATTGTCGTAGGGGGTAGTTGTCCTGGAGATTAGTTGTAGGGGGTAGTTGTCCGGATACGGGCTTAGAAATTGCCGCGAGAAATTTGTTTTTATTTTGTGGTGGGATAGTAATATTTTCATAATACGTGATTTTAGTAACGTACAATTCATTGGCATCTACCGTTCTTACAGTGTGCCCCTGTTTATGGGCATGGATGGGAATGAAGTATGCCCTCCCACGGTTGGGACTTTCAAATTCCCCGAGTTAAAATCACCTTTCAGAGCATTTGGGTGCATGTGGTTTCATTGTAATTACTAACTTGCTTAATTTCATTATATTCTTTGAAATCTTTATTTCGGTCTTCCTTATCATAATCTTAACAAAAATCATGACCAAAATTATGACCATGTTGATCCTATGAATAATGATCATCACGGTCATCCTCCTCCTCCTGATCATGATCCTGATCATGTCATTTATTGAAGGTGAATTATTATGGGGGAGGGGGTGATGATACATGCCAATCCTACAGGCCACCCCCCCCCCCCCGCCCCCCTCCTGAATTATTTGGGGAATATATCACACATCCTCCCCCTCCTGGGATTTTGATATCCATGCTTCCATAGCATTTAAAATATAAATTCTACTACTAGAACCGTCGTCTATGAACTCACCCCTTAAAAAAGAAGTGCAGGGTATACATATTGTATATATCGTATCTGGACAACTACCCCCTTAGGTCAACTACCCCATGACATCTCTTCCTTATGTTCGTTCGTATTTTCAGCCTTTTATATTTTCTTCTGTCCTAAACTTAATATTGCTTTATCTTTCTGCATTTGTTTTCCCTAACTGTTTCTATGTTATTCTTTGTTTTAGTATCATTTTATCTTAATCTTTTTTACCCTGCCTGAGGAACTCATACTTTTATCTGTAAACCTCGGTCCTGGGTTATTTATGTACTTCTTTATTTGAATGTTAAATGTTTTGTGCAATGTTTTTTTTTAATGTTTTTTATAATAAAGATGAATTAATAAATTTTTCGCTTCATCTTTACTTCTATCCTCCCCTTCGTCTCTCTTTATTTTATTCATTCTCTTTTCTTTCCTTCTTTGCTTATGTTATTCTTTGTTTTGGGCTTTCTTTCATCTTCTCTTTCTGTCCATTCTTATGTTATTCTTTGTTTTGATCTTTCTTCATCTTTCTTGTTGTCTTCTCTTATGCTCTCTTTTGTTTTGATCTTTCTTTGTTCTTCTCTTTCTGCATTTTGATCATTCTTGGATCTTCTCTTTCTGTCTTTCCATATATTGTTCTTTGTTCCTTTGTTCCCTTTCTTTATCTTCTCTTGCTGTCTTTCCCTCATAAATGTTATTATTTTTTTTATCATTCCACCATTTTGTCTTTTTTCTCTCCTTATGTTTTCCTTTATTTTTCCTTATTTCATCTCTTTCATCTTTTGTTCTACCCTACCCCGTGTATTTCTTCATTATTCTCCTTTCATCTTCTCTTTTGATCTTTCCTCTATCTCTATTCTTTATTTCTTCCTTTTATCATCTTCTCTATTCTGTCTTTCTTATTCTAGCATCTTCTTCTCTTTCCTTCTTTTATGTTTTCAGTATTTTTCTCTTATTTCTTCCTTTTGCATTTTGTATTTATATTTGTTTTATATTTCTCTTCTAGTTTTCTCCAGAAGGGTGCGGTTTTTCGAAAAAAAACCTGCCATAAACTGTGTGGGGTGGGGCGATCGCCCCCAATAAAAGGTGGGGGCAAAACGCATTTTCGAACCCCCCCCCCCCCTCGTTCAAGCGAGTCGATTTTTTTTTTGGGTGCTATTTTGAACCCCCGTAAGTGATGTTTTCCTGCCATCTACTAACGCCTGAGACAGAGTGCTATAGGAACATACTATGTGGGTCTGGACATATTATGATGGCGTTTTTCTATCCTCATTAAATTTTTACTTGACATCATTACCCCACCAGACAAATCAATCTATATCACTTGCCAAGAACTCGTACAGCATTAACCCAGAATACTTTTTCATTTACAGCTCCTAAATTTTGGAATCCCCCCCCCCCCTTTAAATATACGAGACAGTATAAGTCTGAGTACACTCAAACGTAAATTGAGAAAATCACTTATTGCTTGTTATGAACGTTGATCCCTCAGTGAAGATTCTTGTTTACCTGTGTAGTAAAATTTATAGACTAAATTAAATCTTCCAGATCCTGCCCCCTTCCTCACCCCCTGTCACATTGTCCTTCTTTCTTGTTCTGTCTTTTGTAAAGTTTACTCCTTTCCATTGTTACTATTCCCAGCTTTTTGTGTTCACATTATTTTTCAATGCTTTCTCTTCGATGGAAAGTTTGTTATGCCTATGATTTATTTGCTTCCCATGGCCATGTATCTGTCCATGGCCATGTATCTGTCTTCTTCTTTTCCCCTTTTATTTTATTTGCATTTTATGCATGGTTGCCCAGTCTAGTTTTTTTATGTACTATATTCATGATTTATCTTTTGCCAGGGACCAGCGCTTCTACAAGCTATGCTTCTATGCTGGTCTCTGTTTTCATTCTCATTTTCATAAAATTAATCTAATGTAGTATTCACTATTGTTACTTTTTTTTCTTACTTAATGCACTTTATTTTGCTTGTAATGATCAAAAACGTTTCTGCACTGAGTTGTGTTTTCAATTATATTGTATATTGTTGATTGCATAATACCTGTACTTTGAAAAATGAAAATGTAATGAAATAAAATCTAAAATCTGAAAAAATCTGAAATCTGAATCTGAAATCCTCTCCGAGGACTTGGGGTTAATGCCTTACCAAAGGACACGAGTGCATCCTGGTTTCAAACCCGCATCCTTCAGTTACGAGGCCACTGTTCGACCACTGAGCTATCGCGCCTTTCTCTGAGGATTATAGACATGATAGTGGCAACGCCTACTATACAGCACCCCCCCCCCCCCCCCCCGCCACCCGCACACAGGCGATGCCATTTATGAATTACTTTGACGAAAATTGTCAGTACTATGTGCTTGTACCGAGGCAAGATGGGTCGAATGGCGCATCGTGGTCGGCCTGATTGGGGGGGGGGGGGGGGGGGGGGGGACACAAGCGTAGCCAGGGTTTTTCAATATGGGGCGTTTGTGAGCGCGCGAAGCGTGCTAATTTGGTGATGAGCACTCTTTGCGTGCTGCCCAGGGGGGGGGGGGGGGGGGGGTTCAGGGATGGGGAGTTTTCCCCATAGAGTTGCGAAAGCTCTGACGTTTTAGCCTATAGCAAATCTGAGATAAAGATAATGGCTCGTCGCAATACTGCACTGAATGTAACAGGGGTGGGGGCATGGGGGGGGGGGGGGGGCCTTTCCCCGCAAAACTCTGACATTTTATAGAAAATTTGAGAGAAAAATAAAGAAAGATAAAGGCTCGTAGCAAACACATTCCTTTTAGGCGGAAATTTATAGGCAAAGTTCGACACCCAGACTGCTTTACAAGTTGTCCCCTTCCCACGCGAAACGCGAAACCTGTGACGTTTTATAGCAAATTTAAGAATAAGATAGCGGCTCGTACATGTAGCACCTTCTTTTAGGCGGAAAGTTAGTTCGACTGCTTTCAATTATTGGACGCAATGCTGCACCGTATGTATCAGGGGTGGATGCATGGATGGGGAGTTACTTCCCCCTTCCCGCGGGAAGCGCGAAAACTTTTATCAAATTTCGTAGCGCCTTTTTAGGCTTTTATCTTTCTCTTCCTCCGCTTCCTCCGCTTCCTCCGCTTTTTCGCTCTCGCCTTTTTTAAGGGGCTGAATAGGGGGGCATGCCCCCCCCCCTTTGCCCGCCTGGCTAGGCCAGGGGTGTATTTGTTTCATCGCCCCTTCCCGTATTGCTTCGACACAGCCGTGGGGTGTCTCCCATACAATTTTATTATTTTTGTTTGCTAAATGAATTTTTTCATATTTGAGTGTTCATTGAACAATAAAAATCATATTACAATATTTTACAAATAATCCTTACCTCTTCTTTGATTATGAATAGCGACCCTTTTGTTCGATTATGGATAGCGACCCTCTTCTTTGATTATGAATAGTGACCCTCTTCTTTGATTATGAATAGCGACCTTCTTTTTTTATTATGAATAGCGACCCTCTTCTTTCTTTATGAATAGCGACCCTCTTCTCTGATTATGAATAGCGACCTTCTTCTTTGATTATGAATAGCGACCCTCTTCTTTGATTATGAATAGCGACCCTCTTCTCTGATTATGAATAGCGACCCTCTTCTCCGATTATGAATAGCGACCCTCTTCTCTGATTATGAATAGCGACCCTCTTCTCCGATTATGAATAGCGACCCTCTTCTTCGATTATGAATAGCGACCCTCTTCTCCGATTATGAATAGCGACCCTCTTCTGCGATTATGAATAGCGACCCTTATGAATATTGACCTTTATGAATAACGACCCTCTTTTCCTATTATGAATAGCGACCCTCTTCTTCGATTATGAGTAGCGACCCTTATGATTAACGACCCCGATATGGTATTATGAATAGCGACCCTGTATCTGTATTATGTATAGCGACCCTTATGACTTATTATGAATAGCGGCCCTTATGAGTAATGACCCTTTTCTTCGATTATGAATAGCAACCCTCTTCTCCTATTATGAATAGCAATCCTTATGAATAATGCTCCTTATGAGTTTATGAATAGTGACCCCCTTTTCGCTTTATGAATAGCGACCCTACAGGTATAGGAAATTACACGTTATGATTAGCGGTCCTTATGAGCCACTGGTCCTTATGACTAGCGGTCCTTATGACTAGCGAGGTTATCCCCAATATTCATCCTATGTGTTTATACATGCTGTGTGTGTGTCTATGATATCTTATGTATTGTGTAGTGTTGGCTATGGTATGGTGTATGGGGAAGTACCAGCCTCGCTTACTAACATGTGATCTGCCTGTTGTATGACAGTGCAAGCAACATGACATAAACTATGATTTCTTAATAATGGGCTTGTTTAACAGTCCGGGGACTTAGGCTTCTTACGGAAAGTTTTGTCACCGTTTTCACCGCGGCCAAAGTTAAAAAGGCCGATTAGCGGGATTATCTCCCGGATCCTGTCATATCCATCGGCGACTCTAAGAAGTCGCCGTTCAGCGGGATTAGCGCGAGCTTTTGTTTAGAGACCCACCCTGCGATTCCTTCGATTTCGCCGACTTCCTGTTCTTTATTTTTGTTCTGCCTTGAAGGAAGTTGTATATTTAGTGTTTTGAAAGAGCGCCACTTACGGTTTAAATGGTGACTCATTCTGCTTCATTTTGCTTATTTTCTTTGGAAAAAGTACGAATGTATTGAAGTCTCCGTCAAAGTACCGTACGTATCATTTGTCATAGTTTTCTGAGAAAAAAATACCTAGGTTTGTGCCATGACAAAGTCGGCCCCTAACATTTAATTTTCCCACATCGAGCCCACCACAAAAATATATAGTAATGATAAACGACATAAAAATTAATACACGAATAAATAAAGGACGGACAACTATTCAAAATATTGCTCTATGTTCCAAACCAAAAAAACCCTCAACTAATAACAATAAAAATCCAACCCCAAAAATACATTGTGTAGTTTCCAAGCAATGCAATTATAAATTCACTTTCACATGTTAATAGCTGTTGTATGTAGCCGTCATGGCTGCGAATAAAAAAAAATGAAATTGAAATATCACAACGAAAAACTTAATGTTCTCGAGTTAAGACCGGATTTCTGAATATAAATACAACTTTACTTTTGCATGGGTCGCGGAACCAGAACTGGGGACGGGGCCTGGGGGCTGCAGCCCACCCCCTCCCCCCTCCACCCTTTTTTTAGTAAACACATTTCATAAAATGTATGAATTAGCTTAATATATTATCATTAATGAGTGAAATCAAATCAGCCCCACACACACACACACACTTTCAAAAACGCCCCTTGAAAGAGTAGCCTTTCTTTCTTTCTTGGCTTTGCCCTATATTTTTAACGTTTTCGTTATCTATGTCAACAACATCTATTGGGTAATTCGGAATAATATTAAGCACACTTTATTCGAGTGCATGAATTAAAAAAATATTACTTAGTGCTTTGGGTAATGTTGTTACAAACCAGCATGATTGGGCAGTTATATAATGAGCGCTTTATTGAAACTAAAACATTATCGATGTGTTTATTTTTTGAAATATCGATCTCGATCAGCCGTCTGGTCTTAAAAATGAACTCCAAAATATGGGGAAAATGGGGAGAAAAGTGATTCGATAAGTCCGTTTGTTGTATTAAGAGGGATCGAGTAAAAGAGCGAGAGAGCGAGGTAATTTATTAAAGTTATTAAGAATTCCGGAACGATTACAAACTTTCGTGATTGCGCCTGTCCCCGGATAAGGTTGTTGACTTTGATATGTACGTCGTTAACCTTCATAAGTAACATTAAAAATACATGTAGATTAATGTAGAAGATGGATGGCATAAAGAGAGGGAGAGGGTGGAGTGAGGTGGCAGAGAGACAAGGGGGACTGGGTGGCAGGGAAAGAAAGAGAGAGACTGTCAGGATGAAGAAGAAATTGACCCTGTCTCGGAGAAGTGGAAGTCGTGAATTCGTGAATGCTTTATAGGTCGATTCACATTTCACCCCCCCCCCCCCCTTGTCCCCCGCAATTTTGAGATAAAGATAACGGCTCGTAGAAAACAATTTTTTAGGCGGAAAGTTATAGTTATTTGGACGTAATACTGCACCGTATGTAACAGGGGTGGGTACAGGGAGGGGATTCCCCCCCCCCCCTTCCCGCGCGAAGCGCGAAAGCTCCGAAGTTTTAGCATTTTTTTTTTTTTTGGCGGAATATTAGTTCACCGCCCTGGCTGCTTTTCAGTTATTTGGGGCGCAATACTGCATTGTATGTAACAGGGCTGGGTACGGGTCGTAAAGCCGTAACGATTATAATGTTTCTTCACTCCCCTATTTTTCTTTCTCTCCTTTGCGTTTGCGCCCCCTTCAAGTGTTTCCTAGTGCACGTGCTCCCCTCCCCCCCCCCCCCCCCAGACACACCACTGAGCGAAGAGACCGAGCAGGGGTGGGAGGGAGTATCCCTCTCCTACATCAGGGAATCTGTCTATAAAACTTGCATTTTAAAGCATACCAACATGTTTTTAATGAAAACAATGCGAGTGAACTAATTTTCTTCAATATTTTCGTATTGAACTTATGGCATTTTTTAAATTTCCTTTCTTCTAATCATTAAAGAATGTGTTTTTTCAAGATTAAACATCATTAGTTTAAATAATTATTAGTTTCAAGTTAATGCATCATAATTCTTATTTATGTTATCCAAATATATTGGGAGTGATAATACAGGCCATCCTCCCACCTCAAATATTTTGGGGGATATTATACGTCCATCCCCCGGGATCGACACCCATGGTACAAGGGTGGGCGCGAAAACTTTGACTTTTTTAGCAAATTTTGAGAGCCAGGATAATGGCTTGTAGTGCTTTTTAGGCATTTTTTCTCTCACTTCCCCCGCTTTTTCGCTCTCGCTTTTTGTTGTTGTAGTGGCTGAATAGGGAGGGGGCATGGCCCCGGTGCCCCCTGTCTACACCAGTGATGATAGGGTTTCCCCGAAGGTATCAGAGGGTAGTGTTTTTATATAAAGTGTGTACAATAATTGTGTGTGGTTGTGGTGGTGGGGACTGCATCCACCCCAGTTCCTGTTCTGTGGCCCATGCGAACCATTTGTATCTGCAAGACATTGGAGAACTAGAAAGGCCGTCAAAGGCGGCGCTACAGAGTAGTTGCATTATTTCCCTAAACGATTCTTTCCTGTCACTATATTTTATATTTTATATTTTTCTTCTTTTTTATCGCAATAAAGACTTCTAGATTTGGCATAATCTAGTATTTAATACATGCATGTAAAATATTATGGTTACTTATTGTTATTATTATGTAATTTGGCACGATACTGGGTGTGAATATATTTGTTTGTGTATTTTACCTCGATTATTGTGAAAAATGTTATTTTGAAAAAGGAAGTAATAAAATATTCTTAAAAACAAAAAAAGAACTCTCCGAACTGAAGTTTCTATAACCGATCATTACCAAAAAAATCTAATCCATTCTTTTCTTAATCGATTCTTTCCTGTCACTATCCGAAATGAAGTTGGGGTCAAAACTTCAAGGTCACACAGAATTTGCAGGGGTCAACCAATCATCACCAAAATCTAATCGATTCTTTCCTGTCACTATCCGAACATTCCTTGAAAATTTGGTGCGAACCCGTTCTGTTGTACACAAACAAACATACGGAGCCCTTTACATAACTCTGCCGATTTCATCGGCGTGGGTAATCACTAATAAAAGATGGTCATTTCCATTCACACGCGCTGTTGTAAAGAAACTCCATATGCACATGCAGACCTCGATCCCTATACCGATATGCATCTTTTGAATCCAGACAAGGAGATAAACCTTTATCTTTTTACAGCGGAAACTGGGGAACTTCCCTCTCTTTATACCCCAGTGAAATCCCCTATCTTATTTACACAATATACTAACTGAATGTTTGTTTGCAAAGTTTCAAATTGCAGAACCTAAAATTGTATCAATTTGTTGCAAAATAACATTCAGATTTATTTTTATCAAAGGCATTCACTATGTTGAAAATTTGTTATATGATATAAATGAAAAGTCTATTTTTCGGGGTATATGGGGTATTGATATCTGAAAAGTGTTATTTTCGTTTCTGGTACTTAAAGGGATAATTTAAATTCTCACTGACTCAGCCCCCTCATTTTCTGTTTTTATTCATTGAATGTGGAGTGGAATAAGAAAATTGTTGTTGGACAGAAGATTTTCTTCCCCTGAAACTGAACGCCGCAGTTACATCTATAGAAAATGTGAATGCCTTATTTCACCTTTGACTTGTAAATCTCTATTGTATAAGAAGATCAAGGGAAGCGAGCATTCGTGTGTTATATTATTGTTTCAATAGAGCCGGACACGCGTCCGTGATTTGACTCTTCGTCACAAACAATGCGGCATATGCAAATTTGACCTGGCTTTTGGATCCTTCCGTGGTTTATATAAAGCAGGATATCTTTTGACAAGCTTTTCACCATGGATAGCATCGTTTCTTCAAATCAACAATCAAGCGAGAACGAGGATTTCAACATGGAGTCAAGCTGCAGCGACGACTGGCACTTGGAGCTGAGCGAATCCATGGACTCCGATGGGATGACGTCATGTCATTCGTTCTCATTGTAGTACATGCACAAGTCTATACCAATCCAAAATTATAACATGAAAAGAATTATAATATGAACTGAATTATTAATTATTTATGATAAAGAGTGTCGGTACATTTATTCAAATCTTAATTCAAGTCTATACAAAGAAAGTAACATGAGGGGGGGGGGGGGGGGGAGGGGGTGGTTGTCACATGTCCGAAAAGTCTTCGACAAGCAACAGCAAAAAGAAAGAAAGAAAGAAAGAAATTGCTGGTGCCCTTTTGTAGCGAGCTCCAGCCATGGGGCGATTTTGTGTGTTGAGTATCCCCCTTGACCGGACCGTATTTTGGCTAGTTCGACAGTCCATCGTTATGTGTTTATAAAGGCCGATTGATTGAAAAATAAAGTAAAAGAGAAAATGTGAATATGAACCCTTTACACTGCTTTCTATAAACTAGATGTATATTCTACGTACATTGAGGAGATATTACGAGATTCTTTGAGAAAACAAATCCGAGAGAGCTGCCAAGCATCATTTATTTTTTCATCCGAGGCCTTAAAAACACTGTTTCTATAAAATATGCATTTTATTAATGATTTGGGTGCGTAGTAATCCAGGACCACACATTTTCGTCATTGTCTTTCATTTCCATCCCCCCCCCCCCCCTCCCCTGAAAGTGCTGCCCTTGGCATGTGCCCCCTCTATCCGCTCCGTTTAATACACCACTGGACCGTGCGAGACAGAAGAAAGGTTGATGTAGCAAAATCGGATTATATGGATTTCGCTTTGAATTCTGAATTGTAACTTTCTATATCTCACTTATTCACACGATTCATCGTCAAGATCTCTTCATTGCGAAGCTGGTTTAAGCCATCGCTGTTTAATCTATGGAAAGTAAAGAGGAAATACAAAAGAGTTGGCTTTCAAAACAGAAGTAAGAAGAACTGGGAAGATGACTTACGAACAACGAAACTATTGATACACGATAATAATAAGGGGTAAATTATGTAATCCTTTGAAAAGCCGAAAAGAAAATAAGCCTTTTAACCAGAAAGAACAGTACATGTATCTGTGTAGAGATTATGAAACAAGGACAAAGAGAGAGAGAGAAAATCAATAATCGTCTCTTGCTGGAGGTGACTTATAATCCTTGTTCTTTGAAAGGGGCGAATTCTCTACCTCTTTAAAACATGGCGAAGAAGAAAAGAAATTAGCTATTAGACACCAGTAGATTATACACATTTTTTTTGGAGTAAACTATAAAGCGGAGAGACTCGATGACTTTCAAGCTAAGACGCGCGTTATCTTCATCATGTTCATACTACCTGTTAGCCAGGGGCGGATACATGATTTCCAGAAAGGGGGGCACACACTGAGGAACCCTCCGTTTGACGAAGCCAAACGGCCATCTGGGGGGGGTCTGGGGCATACTTTGTCAACACAATACGCCCCTTGCGCCCCCCCCCCCCTCTGCTTATTCTCTTATTCGTTAAAGCCAAAACAGACAAATAGTTAGCTTTCAAAATAGAATTAAGAAGAACAGTCGAAATTTGGATACAGGTGAAAGATTAAGAAGGAGAGAGAGAATTGTCTGGGTGTCAATTTTTACGAAAAGCAGTTGTCATTATTATTTATATTTTAAGCTCTAGTTAACTAGAGCGGCGCTAAGAAGCAGTTTATCTCTATCCCGCTTTTGAACATGACGATAAAAAGCGGCCAATTCTATAACTCTTTTTAACAGCCGAAATTAAAGAAAATTATTTTTTAAAACTAGAATGAAAAGGCCCTCGGTTGCGATAATGAAACAAGTATCTGATTTGTTTTAAGCTTGAGTTAACTATTGGGCGGGGAGAAACGATGAGTTTTAGCTAAGATGCAGTTTGTCTTCGTCATGTTCATACCGCCAGTCAACATGATGATAATTAGCAGCCAAATCTCTTATTCGTTAAAAAAGCCGAACACACAAGACAGAGTTACCTTTCAAAATAGAATTAAGATGAACAGTCGAAATTATGATACAGATGAAAGATTTAGAAGGAGAGAGATTGTTCGGGCCTTAATTTAAAAATTAACAGGTGAAAGATTTAGAAGGAGAGAGAGAATTTTCTGGGTGTCATTTTTTACAAAAAGCAGTTGTCATTATTATTCATTTTTTTAAAGCACTAGTTAACTAGAGCGGCGCTTAGAAGCAGTTTATCTCCATCCCGCTTTTGAACATGACGATAAAAAGCGGCCAATTCTATAACTCTTTTTAACAGTCGAAAATAAAATAAAATTATTTTTTAAAACTAGAATGAAAATGCCCTCGGTTGCGATAATGAAACAAGTATCTGATTTGTTTTAAGATTTAGTTAACTATTGGGCGGGGAGAATCGATAACTTTTAAGCTAAGATGCAGTTTGTCTTCGTCATGTTCATACCGCCAGTCAACATGATGATAATTAGCGGCCAAATCTCTTATTCGTTTAAAAAGCCGAACAGACAAGAAAGAGTTACCTTTCAAAATAGAATTAAGATGAACAGTCGAAATTATGATACAGGTGAAAGATTTAGAAGGAGAGAGATTGTCTGGTGTCAATTTTTACAAAAAGCAGTTGTCATTATTATTCATTTTTTTAAGCTCTAGTTAACTAGAGCGGCGCTTAGAAGCAGTTTATCTCTATCCCGCTTTTGAACATGACGATAAAAAGCGGCAAATTCTATAACTCTTTTTGACAGACGAAAATGAAAGAAAATTATTTTGTAAAACTAGAATGAAAAGGCCCTAGGTTGCGATAGTGAATCAAGTATCTGATTTGTTTTAAGATTGAGTTAACTATAGAGTGGGGAGAAACGAACTTTCAAGCTAAGATGCAGACACGAAAGAGTTAGCTTTCAAAATAGAATTAAGAGGAACAGTCGAAATTATGATACAGGTGAAAGATTTAGAAGGAGAGAGAGAATTGTCTGGGTGTCAATTTTTACAAAAAGCAGTTGTCATTATTATTTTTTTTTAAAGCTCTAGTTAACTAGAGCGGCGCTAAGAAGCAGTTTATATCTATCCCGCTTTTGAACATGACGATAAAAAGCGGCCAATTCTATTACTCTTTTTAACAGACGAAAATAAAAGAAAATTATTTTGTAAAGCTAGAATGAAAAGGCCCTCGGTTGCGATAGTGAAACAAGTATCTGATTTTGTTAAGCTTGAGTTAAATATAGAGCGGGAAGAAACGAACTTTCAAGCTAAGATGCAGTTTGTCTTCCTCATGTTCATACCGCCAGTCAACATGATGATAATTAGCGGCCAAATCTCTTATTCGTTAAAAAAGCCGAACAGACAATAAAGAGTTAGCTTTCAAAATAGAATTAAGAAGAACAGTCGAAATTATGATACAGGTGAAAGATTTAGAAGGAGAGAGATTGTTCGGGCGTTAATTCAAAAAATATTAAAGCTCTATTAACTATAGAGCGGCGCTAAGAAGCAGTTTATCTTTATCCTGCTGTTGAACATGGGGAATTGATGATAAAAGAAATGAAGCTTTTTAACTATACAGAAAAGGACCTGTGTGGAGATTATGACACAAGCTCGTGATTGAGAAGCAGGGACCGCGGAACCGGGCTGGGGGCTGCAGCCCCCTCACTTTTTTCAGTAAACACGTGCAAACGTATGGCAGTGCAAAAATGTGGTTATACACGCAGCCCCCCCCCCCTTAGCCCCTCCACTTTCCAAGACGTTCCGCGGCCCCTGAGAAGGACAATGGGAGAGAAGAAAAATCAATCGTCTCGCGAAGGCAGGATGTGACTTAATCCTTGTTCTTTGAAAGGGGCGAATTCTATACCTCTTTGATATGGCGAAAAGAAAAGAAAGACGCTTTTATAAACATTTTTTAAAGGTAGAACTAACTAGAGCAGGATACAATTTCTTTATTATGATTCTGTTTTATTTTATCGTTGTTTAATCTGGTAATAAGTAAAGAGCGAACCGAAAAGAGAGTTAGCATTCAAAAGAAAGAAATAAAACTGTGGAGATTATGAAACAGGCGCGTGATGTATAAGGAGAGAGAGAAAATCGTGTGTTAATTCTTCAGCTGCGATTTCTATTGCTCTTTCACAAGACGAAAAGTAAAAAAAGTAAGCTTCATACGCAGACATCAACGATCTCTGTCAATATTATTCTTGGTAAAGACTAGTCTAATCAGTAAATTTGCCAAAATTGAATGACTTTGCGACAATCGAATCCAAGCTATAAAAAGAAAGCAAATAACATTGAAAGAAATCAAGTTTACATGATTAATTTAGAAAAAGATATGATATAAAAACCTCTGAAAGTTTGAACCATAATCTAATAAATTTCCCCGCACAAAATGACAGAATTATAAACCTTTTGACTATAGCTATAGGTTAATCAACCCTTTAAGAAAATCATACCGGCATAGGAAAGGCTCAACGAAAAAAAGCATGAAGTTGATGCGGGAAGCTTTTTCAATGCCGTGAAACTACTTGATTTGTTACCCTTTAAAGCGTTAGAATTCATGGCTTAAATGAATTAAAATTCATGTTTTCATGAAAAGAGATCCGAAAATAACATAAGGACTAGTTTTTATTAGAATTAATAAACGGTTGCTAAGGGCTTTATAAAAATCTAGTTGACGTAACAAACGAAAATGCTGCATGACTGCAAAACGGAAGTCAAACTTTGGAAGCGTTTTTCCCGAAGAAATACTTTGCCACAGCCCTACTTTACTCAAGATTCAAAAGCTATTATCTCCACTAATACTCACTCTCTAGAGTTGAACTATATACCAAATTAAAGCTTATTAAACGGAGAATAATAATCAATAATAAAATGCAATTTCAAAAATGCGACTTCTGTCTCATTTTGACGTGACGGGTCACATTTATTTTGGGAAATGTGTTTTATTATTTTAGCGAGACTAATTCCACTTTTCTGATTCCTTCTGTATTTTCCATTTTTTTTCTCGATTTTCAAGCTGTTCAACTTTGTTGATGTATTTATAAAATATTATAAGATATTAATATTTATAACTTTAGCCGCCTCGTAATAAGAAAAGAACTACGGTAACCATTTTTACAGTATTCATGTGTTTGTTTGTTTTTCTTTATTATAATCATCTTTACAGAATCGTTTCGTGGGTATTCTGTCGTTATCTATTCTCATTTTTGCCACAGATTATAAGCTCTCAGCGGTCGGAAGACTTATGAAATCAGAGAGTTCAAAACGGACTAAATCAGTTCAATTTTCGCTAACGTCTAAAAAATATAAAATAAGGGAAAATGTTAAATAATAAGTCCTCTGTTATGATTGGTACGCTGGTACAAGAGTATATATATATATATATATATATATATATATATATATATATATATAATGCGAAAGGAAATGAGAGAATAATGATTGCGTAGCTTAAATCAAGGTTCCCCAGAGCTGTCCTCCCTTTTTGAAATTTTTGCAAAGGCTGAAAAAAAGTCTCCGCCGAGAATCGAACCCGGGTCGTTGGCTTAGAACGTCAATGCCTTAACCACTAGACCACGGAGACGGGTTAGTAGTTTCGGCGACACCAGATTCAATTGACCGACAGATTTGACAAATCTTCAACCTGATTAATTAATTCCTTTGTCGGGGCAGGTGAGTTTTGAACAATGACAAGCCGCATGCCTCAGCTGGATCCAAGCGAATGCTTTGAGATACATGTGTACATTAGAATAATTATTAACAATTGTAAGGAAATAACATATACAACATATATATATATATATATATATATATATATATATATAAAAATATGGATATTTGACTAACGGGTACATTAAGTCGACACCTAACAATGCAGTTTATTCCGTCATAATAGCGACCCCTACATTAGGTCGACAGTTGAACAAAGAAAAAGAACAAAAACTGTCCTCCTAATGTAGCCATTAGTCGTTTATATATATATATAAATTTATTTATATATTCGGGATTATTCTTTTTTATAACCACCAACTCCGATCCGCCTTTGGAAAAGCAAGTAATCGAAGATGGATATATTTTGTTAGATGCCTTTTGCTGAGTTATATGACTTTCCCAAAACGGGCGGGGGGCAATGTTATTACAACATGGACACCATGCCCATACAGGAATTTACAAAATGGGCCCTGAAAAGTAATCAACTTTCGAACTCAGAATACCCGAAACAAGTATTGTGTAATGTGTTCACCACCCTAAACATGAAGGGGGATAATGTCAGGCTGTGAAAAGTATACCCCCCCCCCCCCTGATTTTAGCATTTTTTATACCCATTTCACTGTATTATTATATCATCATGATGGGCACGTTCATCGCCGGGTATTGAAAAGAAAAAAAAACCTTTTAATGTGTTTTTGTGTACAGGCATGGTGCGCACCTTGTCATGGCATTGCCCCCCCCCCCCCCCCGGAAATGGATGTGTAGCGACAATTTGTAGAACACTATTCAACGTGTAAAATGCCCGAATTGGAGCTCCATTGACAAAATCGGGGATTAGCTGAACTGCTTCGTTTGTATTTTCTTTGTTCTCATCTGCAATGAAAAGACAGGAAATCTATTCATGCTTTTGAAACCGTTAGAACCTAAGCTGCGCTCAGTTTATCGTTCGTAATTTATGTCGCTTGACTGAATATATTGAGTTCAATAAAATGTGAATAATGTTACTTTTTTAATACAGAAAAACAATTCAGCAGACGAAGCAATAATGAAAGTTTGTGTGATGCTGATGATGAGAAATTGTGAACTCCATAATAAACCTATGAATGTAAGAGAAAAAAGTAGAAGAAATGCCCTCAAAAGATTTTCATCTATACTTCATTATGCATTTGATTTTTTTTTTGCCTCATGACTCCTTCCCGCGATAAAAAACAGCTGCATGATTCCATTGCACGCGCGATCACTTCAGGAGTTCAAAGTTGAAAGTGTAATTACGAATACAGTAGGCCTCGACCTACTACTACTTTCATTTGCTCAAACTTTACTCTGTCAGCTCCAACCCGTCAAAAAAAAATCCGATCAATGATAAAATAAACTTTCGTGGAAAATATATTAGAAAATGAAAAAAAGTTTCTATATGAAAATCAATCCGGTGGCAAAGCTGGAGAAAAAGAACCCGGCCCGCGAGGCGAAGTGGTCGATTGAGCTAATTTGCATAAACTATGCAAATAAGGCAGAGATCGAGGGTACACGTAATTCATATGGAAATGATAGAGCGTGCGTGCACAACTAGCCTATTTTGATTGGGCGGTTCTCGGCAGTGAGCCTGAGCGTTGCTATGTGCGCTTTTAGATTCGAGTTCAAGAGGTTTTGAAACTGTTTTTCTACCCCAAATCGTTATCATTTCAAAGTAAAACAAAGCAAACCACTATGTCAAATGTACAATCATTCGAATCAGTAAGGATTTATGTTTATTCATGTAGTAATGAGTAAAATAAATGGTGTAAAAGTGGGCTGGTCTCTTCGATTTTCTCAGGCCGCATATCTCAAACTTGCTAAAACGTCGTAGCTTTCGCGCTTTTAATACTGGGAAAGGAACTTTTTTTAAGCTTCCTCTTCTCCCTTTTCGTACATTTCTTTGTTTTCCCTGTTTTCTGTACTCTTCTCTTTCCTAAAACATTGTATAGTTCTTTTGTTTCCCCTTAATCTATCCTCTTCTCTCTCTTTATGTATTTCTGTCTTCAATATTTCAGCACGGGCAATGGAACAAATTTTTCCGCGATATGGCTAAACAGTTGTGTACAAAAAAGGCGCGGCTGGGGTACGTGCCACCTCCCATCCCCCCCCCCCCCCCCCTCCTCCCGTAGATATGCCACTGAAACGAATAACATTTGTTATCAAACACAAACAAATGTTCTTATAAGCTACTGTAAACGTTAAACTTGATTGGATTAGATCAAATTTTTCATAAGCCATTTCGGGGATGCAATCTGAGCATGAGCAGATAAAGGTCATCTGTACCAAATTTCTAAAACCCACTGACACTAATATTCGATATGTGCTCATGAATGTCATGTAATCATTATTCAATTATGCACTAATGGTGCATTCCATGATATCCAGGTGGAAGTATTCCTTTTAAAGGGGGAAACAAAAGCTATTCATGAGGCACCTCTATCACTCCCAGAGGTATTTTTCTGAAGTGCACATAAAGGGACCCTCCATGTCTAAAATATCTGTGGATATTTGGGGTCATTTGTACCATGCGCTAACCCCGAACTGGCTTATTAGAATAGATAAATATCTAAATAGTAAAATTCAACTTCATCTGGGGGTATTTCATAAAGCAGTTCGTAAGTTACGCACGACTTTACGCACGACTCGTGGTCAGTTTTTGTACTAAATGATTGAGAATCTGATTAGTATAGCACCCAAGAACATGTTCCAGTTGTTCGTAAAGTCATTCGTAACTTTACGAACAGCTTTTATTATGAAACACCCCAGGCATAGATTAAGCCGTCAATAACAATAATATCTCCGCCATAATGCGAAAGCGTCATGAGCGGTATAAAACTTTAATACACAATGAAACGAACGCGCTGTACATGGCCAACGATTACATTAATATTTTACAAAAATATATCAGCATCAAGGCAGAATAGTAAATATTTGGTCATAAATTTAGATAAGTAATTAATCAAATTAGATTTTCTAGTACCTATTTCTTCATAGCTTATTTAGTTTTGTGTAATCCGAGGGAATACCACCAAACGAAAAATACATTCACCCTCTTTTTCTTCGTAATATTTTATGGTAAAAAGAAAGAAGAAACATAAAATAGTTAAGAAGAAGAAAGAACTCATGGCTGTTGTATTAGTGATTTCATTTAATTTGAAATAACTCTTTTAAAGCAGGGAATTACTCGACATACTATATAATTATATTATTTTCTATTCATGAGTGTTGCACTGCCTCCTTTTAAGATGTCGGCATCTTTTAATAGCATAACTATAACCATAAACACTAGTACTAGATATTTAACAGAAGTAAAATAATAAATATACCAGTTGACATGTATCCAATAAAGTCGTCGCTGTTCGCCGTATTTTTCATGTATTAATTTGGCTCTAGCATATGCTTAAACCAAACACTAGAGGGGGGTATTCAACAACCGCGATCTCAAAAACTATCCAACAATGTCAGTGCGGGCTATTTACGGCGATCCACCTGCTAAACGAGATGAATAGAACTTCCGCCGCATCGCTCAGTCGGCGTGTTGAGAACAAAGCCGGGCCGCAGGCGCGCCGAATCAATCGGCGCCGCCGAGGGCCCGCCGATGTAAAAACTTTCCGTAAGAAGCCTTACATGAGCTGAGAAGGAAGAAGGACAGCATTTCTGAAGAGAGAATAGGTGAAAATTTATCTGTTGCCAGTTGTTCTGGTGGGTCATTAACAACGACTTTGTAGAAAGTGTAGTCTGCTAGAGCCTAATGTAGTCCACTACGCATTGTGAATACACAGTGAAACCAAAGAGTTTAAATACGAAGAGTGCTCAGTGCCGAAATAAAGCACGCGTATATATTGTGGTACATGTCGATCGGCCGAGAGGGAAAGGTTATAGTCTTAATCAAGATGTTTGTATTTTTTTATTTTCTTTATTTTTTAATTTTTTTTCTGGACAGCGCTTTTGCCTTTTGGTAAAGCCGTAACTAAAGGGCATAATCTTGATATTGTCCCTTCAAATACAAACTTATGTCCCCAAACAGATAGGAATCAACTCTAACTGCACCAGGGAGGAGAGGGTGAGAGTTGGGAGGGGGCTTCGGACTACATGTTTGTATTTTTGTTAAAGTTATTTGCTATGAAATTTCTATTAATATTTATGTGATGATGGGGGGGGGGGGGGGGGGGTCCAAACATGTTCCCTGATATTAAGCTCTATATGAATCCATTAACTGTATTGATGGGCGTACCACAGGGGTCTATTTTGGGTCCGTTATTATTTTCCATCTATGTAAATACTTTACCAAATTGTATATCTGATGGTTATGTTGATATGTATGCGGATGATACCACTTTAACTGTCAGTGGAAGTAGCGTAGCTGAGGTTGAAGAAAAACTTTCTTTCGCATTGGAAGAATTAATGGTATGGATTAATCAAAAACCGCCTTGTACTAAACACGGAGAAGACATGCGTGATGGTCATAGCTTCGCGTGCTAATTTAAACAAAATAACATCCTTCAATGTTTCTATAAATGGAAAGGTATTGAAAAGAGTTAATGTCGCCAAATGTCTTGGTATATTAATTGATGAAGAATTGAATTGGTCCAAACACGTTGACAAAGTAACAAAGGTAACGCAGAGAAATGTCAGTGTAATAAAACGAGCGAAGGATTATTTACCATTAACATCTTTAAAGATGCTGTATAATGCACTCGTGTTGCCTCACTTTGATTATTGTTCCTCTGTGTGGTCAAATCGATATCAGGAACAAACGTATAAGCTTCAGAAAGTTCAAAAACGAGCTGCTAGAATAATTTCAAACAAAAGCTATGAGACTCCATCAAGTGAATTAATTAGCAATCTGAAATGGATGCCAATTGAGAAACGATTTGAATTTCAGCGTGTTACTATGATGTTCAAGTGTACACACAATTTGGCACCATCCTATTTACAAGAAAGTTTAGTTAAAGTAAGTGACATTCATCAGTATCATACGAGGCAGGCAGATGAAGGTATACTTTCTGTGCCAAAGTATAAAACAGAATGCTTTAAACATAGCCCCCTCGTATCTTCAATTATAGCATGGAATCAGTTGGACAGATCACTAAAAATGGCAAGCTCTGTGAACACTTTTAAATATATGTTCAAAAGATCTTGCAAAATCTGTTCGCAATAAGAAATTTTATGAGTCATTCCTTATCGCAAAGGATTGGTTTGATTCGTTTACATAACAGCATGGTAAATGAGTCATATTCATTCTTATTGCTAGAAAATTTCACTTGATGCTATTTTATATTTGTCTTCATCAGTAATATGTCATTTTTTGTTGCCCTGATTTGGAAAATATGTTTGATGGTTTGTTTCTTTGCCCAAAAATGTACGATGACATAATGCTTTTCAAAATGTATGAATGATTTCATATCATTTATAATCAATAAATAATTTGCATTTTATTGTTTCATAAGAGACACTGTACAGTCGATTGTTATACTATATTACATGAAACCATTGTGTAATCTTTGAATAAGTATACTACTCTATAATATGTTTTGTAAATATGTATATAACAATTTTGTTTCTATACTGAGCTAAAGTAGTCTTTATACTTCTTGTATGTACTTTCAAAATTATACAATGCCATTTCAAAATAACCCATATATAAATGGTTATTTTTCAACAGATTTGTGAAAATATCACCGTCTATACATTATGAATTAAGATGACAGGAATGTGGAAGAATTTCAACATTTTCGTAAAACCAATTTTGATTACGAGGATACCATATTCTTTGTATATACATGTATATATATATATTTATGTTTGGTCTTATTTTTTTTTGGTTATGAGTTTATTTTCATGATTTTGTTGGCTATTATTGTTACTTACTATTGCTATCAGGGCCTCATGGAAGACCACCAATATTGGTGATAATGAGTCACCCTGTATAAATATCAGAAATAAATAAATAAATAAAATAAATAAACACTGTCATATCTCACGGGAATGTCGGGAAAAGTTATTTAAAAATAATAATGTGCTATCTTTATTTTTCTATTAAATCAGAATATTTCATTTGATATGATTTATGGAAATTATAAGGATTATAGACCTGCAATGTAATTTCATTAGCCTTTTTCTTTTAAAATTCAAGACAGAAAAGGCTTTAATAAAATTAAGTTCAAGACATGTATAAACACCAAGCTGCAATTTTTATGTTTCTTTGTAAAAAATCACTTTTGCCAGAATCCCTTTTAGAATTGTTTTATTTTAATAATCAAGTACACAAGTATAATACACGAAATGCAAGTGACTTTCATATTCCTCTATCTCATACTTCTTTTTATCAACGATCTATTATTTACAATGGTCCCATTTTATGGAATTCCCTCCCACGTGCAATCCGTGATTCTATATCTTTTAATATCTTTAAAGTTAATTATAAAAATAATCTCCTCAATAAGTATACGTAAATTATTATTAATGAGACATATACATACACCTTTTTTTAATGTCTTTTTTGTGATGTATTTTGTTGGCTATACGTATGTATATAATTATGTTGTTAGTTATAATCATGAAGGCTTCATGTTATAATCAATTCTCATATTAATTAACATTTTATAGGTCAGCCGTAAATAAGGTTTATATACCTCTGGCTGCTACCTACCATAGCAAATGTACATTATGTTGTTTATATGTGTTGTAACATTTTTTATACTGTATATTGTGTTGAAATTGTTTTTATTGCTTTGGTGAAATAAATAAAAATAAATAAATAAAAATGAGATTGCGTGCGAGCAATTCCTTATATAAATATAAAGATTACATTAAGAGTGGCGTATCCAAGATTATCCAGGAATGTACATGCCCCTATGTGCCAGCCAAAACAAAATCTGACATAATATGAAAGGAAATGTGTACCCCCCCCCCCCCGCACAGCAAAAATCTGAAAACTGTGATAATGAATGCATCTGATGATTTTTTTTGTTCGTCAGGCGTGAGCCTCCCCCCTCCCTGCATTCCCGGATACGCCACCAATATAACCAACTTACGATAAGTTATTTGTAATATTCTGTTGTAGAAATGTGAGACGACAGGCGAAGAAAACGGTATAGGGGCTTGCTTCGAAGCCATCACCAACGCAACAGGGCCTTTACCGATTGTACGAAAAGGGGATGGCCTCCGTGTTTTGAATTGAATTAACTAGTAACCAACAATATAACAGCTGATGATATAATTTAATTATTACCAATCCTATTCTGTCTTTGTAGGAATATCCCATTACTTTTTCCCCATCTCTCTTTGTCTCTCCCCCTCATTTTTCTCATACTCTCTTTTTTCTCTTACAACAGATCTGTAAAAATGACTCCAATAGAATTGAGGAAAAAATAATGATCTCTTATTTTTTTAATTTGTGTTTTTATTAGGAAATCAACAGAAATCACAATTACAAGTGATTTACATGATTAAAAAAAAAATCACTGAGCAAAAAAAAAAAACCAACAAAAACAAACAGTAAAAATAAAGCAATTGGAACAAAATTTTAAAAAAAATAAAAAATAAAAATGATCTCTTATTGCTTCCCCCCCCCAATCTTTCAATTTAATGAGATCGACCACCAACACTATGCAATTATATTCTTCACATCCATGACAGAATAGCAGGGGCGGATCAAGAGGGGGCGAATCGGCCGCGGCCCCCTTCTTGAAACCCAAGTTGGCATACTTAGTTTGGAAGCCAAGAGCCTCTAACAGTGTCGTTCTATTAACCCTGCGAGAAAAAGTTGTAAAAAGGCCCACTCGCAAGACTGACCTCACAGTCCGGGCATGGATCAGTGGCGGATTTACTGATAACTTTTTTGGCTTGTCAGAGAATTATGGAGGAAAACTGGACTAATAATATCTGATACCCTACACCCCTCCACTGAGCGACTTTCGGAGGGCTGGCGAGAAGTAAAAAATTTGCCACCAACCCTTCGGCAACGCCACGGCAACGCCACCACCTCGATCGGGATCGCAGAGGGGTAGACCAAGCCTAGATAGTGCTAGACACCTATCATGTCCATGCACCTATTCCGCTCAGCTATTCCATGCTGCTTGCATGAACATCAGCCATTAGGCTAGGCGTAATGCGGTGATAGAACATTGATGATACGAATTTATGAATTAAAACACATTGAATTTTGCCTCTGGTACATTAGAAATATAGTAGTGAACTGGAATTTAGTTAGATTTTCTTCTAACCGGCTAGGTTGGGTTTGCTTTCGGGCGGACGTACGTCTGCTACATGGTCGTCTGCTAGTGCACGATCTCATGGATGTCGTCACTCACGTGATCGGTACACGCCATTTACATTAGGTCATCGATAACAAATTGGAATACACGTGTAGTATGGCAAATTATTTTTTTTGGTCGAAAGCATGCATATTCCCGGGGATTTGTGCGGGTTTTATTGGACTCACCGAGCCTCAATTATACCCTTCCATAGCTTTAAATTTCATGTAAATCACATTTTTCCTAATTTCAAATAAATACTATTGGAATTAAAATCATTTCTAAACCCCTGTTTTCATGTGTTAACCTATGGGAGCTGGAAGGCCAAAAGCATGCATATTCCCGGGGATTTATGGGGGGTTTATTGGACTCATCGATCCTCAATTATACCCTTTCAGAGCTTTAAATTTCATGTAAATCACATTTTTCATAATTTCAAATAAATACTATTGGAATTAAAATCATTTCGAAACCCCTGTTTTCATGTGTTAACCTATGGCAGGCGAGACGTTTTTGGTCAAAAGCATGCATATTCCCGGGGATTTATGGGGGGTTTACTGGACTCATCAAGCCTTCATTATACCTTATCAGAGCTTTAAATTTCATGTAAATCACATTTTTTACATTTTCAAAGAACAATTATGGGAATTATAATCACCCTAAAATTCCTGTTTTTGCGTGTTAACCTATGGCAGGCGAGACGTTTTTGGTCAAAAGCATGCATATTCCGGGGATTTATGGGGGGTTTACTGGACTCATCAAGCCTTTATTATACCTTTTCAGAGCTTTAAATTTTATGTAAATCACGTTTTTTATATTTTCAAATAAAAATTATGGGAATTATAATCATCCTAAAATTCCTTGTTTTCGCGTGTAAACCTATGGCAGGAGAGACTTTTTTGGGGTAAAAAAGCATGCATATTCCAGGGATTTATGCGGGGTCTATTCAACTAGTTGAGTCTTAATTATACATTTTCAGAGCTTTAAATTTTATTCAAGGCACATTTTTCAAAATTTTGATTTAATTCTGCTGGAATTATAATCATTCAAAAATTCCCGTTTTTGCGTGTTAACCTATGGGAGATGGAAGGCCAAAAGCATGCATATTCCCGGGGATTTATGCGGGGTCCCTTGCACCTTTTTGAGCCTTCATTAAGCCTTTTCAGAGTCTCAAATTACATGTAAGCCACATTTGCACTAAATTCAAGGTAATACTAGAGGAACTATAATCATTTTTAAAATCCATGTTTTCACGTGTTAACCCTATGGCAGATGACTCTGTCAAAAAGCAGGCATGATCCAAGGGATTCATATCGGCATTTATTGACAAAAAAAGGTTCAAGAAATGTTTTTTTAACTATCCATCCTTTTCTCGTGCAAAAATCAGACTTGAAAAAAATAGAGTATGATATGAAATATCAAGAAAAAGTGAGACATCTTTTCACGTGTTATACCTATGGAGAACGTATTTTTCCGAGTCTGTTTTTAACACAGCAAAGTATGCCTCCAAAATGTACTACGGAAGTAGGTCAGAGTAATCTGTCTTGATACTATTTAAAGTCTTTGGTGAAACTGCCACAGCAGGAAGTATTGTGGAATTTTATCGTTCGCACTGTGCCTTGTTTAGTTGGAAGAGGATTTGCAACAATGAATTCTTTCATCAAACTCCTCATAGACTAATCTGCGACATTACTTCAATGAAGAAAAACTGCAATTTGATACCTTATCCATGCAAGGTTTAAACACAACAATAATGCAGCTTATTAAAGTAAGTGTCACTGAGAGAGAACAGTGGATGAGTTTTACCTTTACCCCTTCCGAATCAATCATTCACAGAGCAGCACTATGAATTAATGAACAAGACAATGTGAATATTTTTACAGAACTATTCTAGATTTCACTTTGCTAAAATGAAGATTTAATTTGAATTCGATTTGAATTAGGAAGAACAATAACAAAAATGTCTGAACACTGCACAGTCCTTTGGTAAGAAGAGTCATGGCTTATAGTGTCCGACAGAAATTCATGACATTTGCTTGTTTTATTTGTTTGTGTTTGTTTGTTTACGGGGTTTTTTTTTGTTTCTTTGTTGTTGTTGTTGTTGTTTTTTTTTTTTTTGTTGTTGTTGTTTTTTTTTTTGGGGGGGGGGGGGGTCTCTTGTAGCCGATTCTCAGCAGCGATTTATCAGAGGCCTTCTTGGGTGTTAGCCTACCTGATATTACACTGAGCGCAACATTTTTGGTTACCGTAATTCAGGTTTCTCCCTGTCTCTTTGTCTTTGTCTCTTTATCCTGTCATTGTCAACTCCTTCATCCCACTTCATCGTTGTCTCTCTCTCTCTCTTTTCTTCTTGACTGAATTACTTGCATGTGGATTTGAAAATACTGTGCTTGAAAGATCTTGAAGTAACTTAATAGATAATTCTTTAGCCATCCAAAAATCGTAGAGGGCAGCACCCTCCCCCTCAAGCTTTTTAGCCGTTTTTTTTTTTTTTTTGTGGGGGGGGGGGGGGGGGGTACTAGCCTAATATGGTATACGGGGGTGTGCCGCTCTAATGGATAGCTTTTTTGCAAGAAATCCCTAACAAAGACATAGGGTACAGTTTTCTGCGGAATATCCTAAACATGCCCGCCCCCCCCCCTTTTGTTTTTTGTTAAACATGGGTAACTTTATTTTTCAGAATGATATTTTCGCCCATATTGTTGCGAAAGTACACACCCGAAATGCAAAATCCCTAATAATAGGAACCTTTTCTGCCATAATGACGCTTAAAAATGGGTACGAGTATGGAGGCTTCAACGGCACACCCCCGTCCGAATCGAAACTGGCGGTTTTAAGGAATGGGACACACAGCATTCATGAGCCCCGTCCTCCCCCCCCCCCCCCCCCCCCCCCCCCCCACCACGAAACCAAAGTGGCTTAACTTACTTACAACAACTCCATGAGTGTGCTGTTTCCCCTTCCTTTATGCAATTTATGCATTAATTAATTCAATAACTTTACTTAATTTTGTGCTAGTCACAAAAACCTGATTTCCCCATGGTTCGACCCCCGCCCCCAACACACAGGATCCCCTGTTTATGGCTTGGAATTGTTCAATCAGATAAAGTAATTCAAATTCTTAGAAACAAATTTATACTAATGGGATGGTGTTTGAACGCAAATAGGCGGACATCTTTCTTGAAACTTGAGGGGGGAAGAAGCCCCCCCCCCCCCCCTATCTCGCCATTGGCTTTTGAAGAAATTGGCATAAGTAAGGACTTAGGAGTCACATTACAGTGATGAATTGCCAGATTCATGCTTGGCAACATTCATATTTGAATTCAGCACCAAATAGTACCCTAGTATACCAATTTATAGTTGGGGCGAAAATGTGGATCACGAAGATGAAAAAGTGAGCCTCTTTTCCCATGTCATCCCATGATCTAATTGTTGCTATGTCAGATAATCCTTTGCAAGCTTATAGTTGACAGCAGCAAGTTTTGTATTTGAGACATATGTTCAAGGTACATGCAAAAATACAGGCCTACAGTGTGCAAACTGAATATTGGTATTGATGAAGCTCCGTTTTAGTAGCTAATTTTAGCAAGTTAATTTAATTGCATAAATTGCATAATCCTTTTTTCCTAACGAGAACTTTTTCAAATAAAAATAACATGACAAAGTACCAATTGCTATTTGCCTATTTAAAATGCAAAAAGGAAGTATTAACCAAAGTTTCAATAAGAAATTTTGTGCATAAATTTGCATATAATTAAGTCCTGCTTAAGTATGAAATGTGCAGTCATAACAATTTTTATCACAAACAATGATTGCTTTTAGGCTCACTCAAAGATTAAGTCAGTTTAGTTTGAAGATCTATTTGAGAAATTTACTTACAGTATACAATTAACCCAATATTTTTTTTTCTTGAGAAATCTATATTTTGCATGAGTTTGCATAGATTTAACAGAATGCTGAAACCATTTGAATTTCGTATTCAAACTTCACATGCAGTTTTGCCTTCAAGTCATGAAACATGAAAATTGATTGTTTTGTGCAAGAGTATAATATTTCCATTTTGCATAAATTTGCATAATTAAGGCGCGATATCATGAAACATTGCATGTTTTCAGCTTGGCAAACTTCATATTTGAATTCAGCACAAAAAAGTTACCCTAGTCCACCAATATTCACGCAGGGCGAAAATGTCGACCACGAAAATAAAAAACGGAGCCCTTTTTTTACCATGTCATCCCATGGTCTACAAATGGATATTAGACCAATTGAACATTAGACCAAACGGTTATTAGACGAAGTGATTATTAGACGATGTGGGTGTTAGACCAACTGGGTTTAGAAAAAATGGCATTAGACGAAATGAGTATACCATTAGGTTATTAGACCAACTGGTTTTAGCCGAAATAGATATTGGACCAAGTGAACATTAGACCAAGTGGTGTTTAGACAAATGGGCATTTGACCAAATGGGTTTTAGACGAATTGGATTGTTAAAATGGAAATTTTTACATTTGTCGGCGATATGTTTTTACATTTTTGGGCGATTTTCTTTTCTTTTTTTTTTTTTTACATTTGTGGTTATTTTTACACTTGTGGTTGACATGTTATGACATTTACGGGTGCAATGTTTTTACATTTGTGGTTGATTTTAGCATTTGTAGGCTCATTTTTTTTTACATATTCTGAAAGCCTATAAGTTGTACATTTGAATTCATGAATAAAATGGGGGGGGGGGGGTCGATCTGTGGGAACGTCGTAATATTTGCATATGAAATTTAAAATAATGATTTTGAAAAATTAATTTTTGTATTCATTTGACATTATTTCACTAATAGTTGGTCCCTTTTTTCCAAATTTTGATAAAATGTAGCTGAGACAAACCTCTACTAGGTCAGTTCCACCATTTTGTCATTTTAAATACGTCATCATAGTAAAATTGTCGATGAAAGGCGACATGTCAGAATTTTCCCTAGTTACGTGTTTTGCCTATGGAAGGTGAATTTCATTCACATCATGAATGTACATGACATTTTTCTTTGAGCAGAATCTCAGTTGTTGTTGGTCTGTTTTCTTCCACATTTTAGTATTGCCATATTGAAATTTTGTAGTACCAAGAATTATTTGTACATTTTAGTATGCTATAACTGAGACTATAAGCTTTTATAATTGTGCCCTCCAATTTTTTAACAGAGGTCGGGATCATGCCCATTCTTAACTACAAAATGTGATTTGAGAATCCCGTCCCTTTTTTAATTTCTTTTTCTTTCCTTTTGCCATTCATTTCACCATCTTCTTCCACTATTAGAATATGTACAATCACAAACAATGTGATATACTGCCTTATTTTGCGTGTTATGTCTATTGGAAAGTAGTTTGCAGTAGTTTGTGTACAACCCTATATGGGAAATCTGATTACCTGTCGTGTATTAAAGCTTTTGGATTAATCGCTCATATATCCTGCAATATCAAATCGTCCGGTTTTCTGTGATGCAAGTCTCCATCCATTGTCTACATTAACAGGATTATTATCTTGCAAAAAATGTATCACATCTTACAAAGGTATTCGATCATATGACAGACCACCTAACTCGTCATCAGTGACGAATTAACAGTCCAGTTTAATTTGGACCTCTTTAGGATGTTGGGGGCGCTAGGTCAGTTAAATCTCAAGGTCCCAGATAGAAAAGGGTTTAGGAATCGGGTAAAACAATATCAAGTTTATTCACACATAAGTAGGGTGAAAGTTTATTGACATAGAAATTTGGGGATCGTTTAATGTATTTGTTATTATTGCATAGAGCAAGGGCAGTGTTTCAACTTATTTGGAGATGGTCCTTGACCGTATTGTTAGATTATTAGATTAATGGAATTCATACAGGTGTCCCGTCTGGTATGCAGACAGTTCCGATGATACTAATGTATTCATGTTAACAACAGATTTTTTTTGTAATATATTCATAGATGTGGGGACTACAAGATTCTTGTAAATATTTGATTTGGCGTAGCCGGAAAAATTTCTGGAGTTGTAAACACGCCTTTCTTGAGAGGGTAGAAAGCAGGTGCTTCTTTTGTATTTGAAAGGGTTAAGGTAGTGATTCTGTTTTAGCAAGAAGGTTCGAATAGATGGAGTCATAACAGACAGCTTCCCTTTGAAGCGAGCTTTGATGCAACCACAACAAACGTGACAAATATGCGCTCTCCGAAAACATTCTTCCAAACAGGAAACAAATCAAATTCCGATTTATTGCAAAACCATGGGTAAATACAATGGAAGGTAGTCTCTTATAATGATAATTAGTATTCGCAGACCAAATGTAATTTCGAAAAAGTGCATATGAATGATACTACAAGGTTCAAGCGAACATATTAAAATACCAGATTTGCGATGACAATTTCTTGACTGGCTGCGTGTGCCCACTACTTTGGTTGGCTATATTTTCTAGAGCTATCTTTCACGATGGTTAAAATATGAAATTTGATAATCGGAATTAAGCGGAAAGGTGTTAAGATTGCCCTTTAAAGAGGCATACTTTTGTGACACTTTTAAGGCTATTATCTGTTCATCCTGCGGCAGGGGAATTTCAGATTGAAATGGAAATTCATTAATACTGCACATTCACTTTCTGTGTTTGTCGATTTATGAATTTAACTGCGCATCGTAAACATTCAAATGTCAAAACATCTCTAAATCTTTCCCCGTTTACTTTGGCGGCATCAGACATCGTTTCAAAGACTTAAAGATCACATTGCAAGAAAATTCCATCAAAATAAATATTGGCTTAATACTTATTATTGCATAGATGGCATAAATTATACAAGGTTATCCAAATTCAACGCTTGGAAACATTTGAATTAATGATTATTATCAATTATAAAACGGTAAAATACAGCCCCCGATATAGCAGCTGAAGAGCTCCTTGAACGCTGCTGAGATGTGTGACGACACACGAAAGACCAGTCCTGTCTAAGCAGACGATGTCCCATAACATCTTACACATTTTTCAGTGCCTGTTTTGTCATCTCCTCTTCATTTATTTCTCTTACTTGACTAGCGTCAGTCTTAATGTTAGTCTGTTGCCTCACTCTTAACTTCGTGTATGGTATTATTTTGATGAAAAATGCAGCGTTAAAAAAATAAAGGAATCAGTCACTTGTAAACAAAATAAGACGCCATTGTATTTTCAGCTGCTTGCACCGGGCATGTTCGGCGTTTCAAGAGGGAACGAATACAATCTGTGATATTATTCGGAGGGCTTTTCAATTTGAAAATGGGGTTTATTTCATTGATCATTGACCCTTCTCCTGTGTATTTACAATCAAACGGTTTTAGTTATCAGAATCAGTTTCACTTTCCCTTTTAGAATGCTGTGAAATAAGGTCATGTTAAATATACCAAACTCTTTATAATTTGATAAATAATTGCATTGCAATTACGTCCATTCATTATAGGACGTCGTCTGCTTAAGCAGGATCGATCCCTAGTGTGACGACATCAAAACATCGCTATATTTCTGGCGAATCCTCGGATATTCCAGATGCTTAGAAGAGCTTTTATTTATTTTTATAATCATCAGATACGCAGTTGACATAAAACTTATACGATTGCCATCTGTAAGCTTCCCAGTTTCTAGTGATACATTAATTGCCATATTTGTGATTTTCTTGCAATGTGATCTTTAAGGCAGTTTATTAATTCAATTGTACATACTTAGTTATCTTTAGTCGGGACTCCATCTGTTTGAACCTCCTTGGTTTTACTTTCCACCATTCGGATTCCTTAGGACTTTTTATATGTCATATAGTACATATTCATGAGACTAGAACAATATTTTCTGTTGCAATTTATGCGAAATCATTTTTGTAAAATTACTGCAATCTGAGGGAAGAATAGTTGGGTGTTTGAATATTTATTGGGTGGGTCCAGTGCGGGATGGTGGTGGCAACCGGCCATCTCGGTGCGTGCCGCTGCGATTATTATTGTTATTGTCGTTATTATCATTATCATTACTTGTGTTGTAATACATTTACCATAATATTAAATCCAAATTTTTACAACGATTTGTCATTTCCTTTTTTATACAGGAGCGTAATTTATCAACTCTCGTGTTATCTTTCATTTATTCATACAGCGTCTTGATGTCATCATGCCTGTGTCCCTTGGTGAATGGCGTGTCAGAATCGGCACGTTTGTGCATCAGCAGAGGAAGGAGTATGACTACAATTACTTTTTAGGGAAACTATTCAACCTAATCAAAAGAACCGAAAACGCTAAGGCTAACCAAAATGACAAAAATCCTGAATGTAAAACAGCTGGATCTCAACGCAATGACAAAAGATCACCGTGTGACCAGAACTCTAATACCGAACATTCTTGTGACGTAAATAATCCCAGCGGTAGGGATACCCTTAACTCGAAATCTGCGTGTGAAGGTGATAATCCCGGGTGTAATAACGTCAACGAGAATGGATCTCTACCTGATGTCGAAAGCCCTGGTCATTACACTGCTTCTCACTCTGGGTCATCTTGTCCAAAAAACATTGATTCTACAACTGTTCTCGATTCTACTGGCGTTGGAAATGGAATCGTCCGACCGTGTTCAGAAGGTGGAGAAGAAATCCGTTCACAATCCTCCACGTCACCTGATTTGAGCGAAACAACTAATAGATATCCTTCTGTCTTTAAGTACGAGAATGGGGAATCAGCTTGTCCGATACTCGATGATGATGAACTAGACTGTAGACAAATAACACTCACACACCTGACATACAGTACACAGCAAGGAAATAACAATATCCCAGGAACAAGTCTTTCTCAGTCCTCTAGATCATGTGCTATGTCTACACATGATTCTACCGCTATCATAGAATCATCCTCGAGATCGACATTTGATGAGGATGCCAATCAAATACCTGATCCTCACGGACTGGATGATATGATTAAACATCAAGAAACAGCATTACCAAAAGTAAGATTTTTATATTACATTTTACCACTCAGTAACATCAACTTTCAATATCTGTAAGACACAGGCGTACCCAGGGGGCACAAGGGGGCCATGCCCGCCCCCCCCCCTATTCAGACCCTTAAAAAAGCAAGAGCGAAAAAGTGGGCGAGAGAGAGAGAGAAAAAAAGCCTAAAAAGGCTCTACGAGCCGTTATCTGTCAATTAAAATTTGCTAAAACGTCGTAGTTAGCGGGAAGAGAAAATAACTCCCCCTCCCTGCACCCACCCCTGTTACATGTGGAGTGCAATATTGCGTCTAAATAATTGAAAAGCAGTCAGGGCGTCAAACTATAACTTTCCGCCAGAAAAGGTGATACGAGCCGTTGTCTTTCTCTCAAATTTGCTACGTCAGAGCTTTCGCACTTCGTTTGTGTGAAATTTCTTATTAAAGATATGATCGAATTCTACCTTTAATTCTTTAAATAAATTTTAAAGCATTCATCCTGTGATTTTTACCTCCAAAACAGTTTCTGATATAATTTTTGTTTATAGATAATGAATTGAATATGGCACGAAAGGAGAAATGATAACGAAGCTTTTCGACCTGCACTCATCAGGTTATCACCATGAGCATGTTATATCTCGCACCATAACACGGACGCTGGAGGCACAATCCAGATCTGACACCAGATTTGGACCTGTCAAATGCCCCGTGTATCTCAAACTACCCTGGAGGGTAAGGTATCTGACAAATACGTCAGTCAGATCAAACACGCAGTGTCACGTTGCTATTACGCGGTTTCGACACGCATTGTGTTTTCTACAAACGGGATGCTACCGTCAACTAACATGGATGTACTACCCCCCCCCCCCCCCCCCCACCCCCACTTGAGTAATGTTATTTACCAATTTCAGTGCCGGTGCGATGCCAGGTACGTGGGCCGTACTTCTCAGCGGTTGGCTGATCGCATTAAACAACACGTCCCTCGATTTTTTCGGAACCGTACAACCAATCAGCGCACGCAGCCCGTCCGTGCCTGCAAATGCACGCTAACAGACCAAAGATAGCCAAATAGCCGATTCAGCGATTGGTCTCCATTTGCTGAACAATCCAGCTTGCGCACAAAGCTATGCCGACGATCCATTCTCAATTATGTCCGGGGCCAGAAGCGCGGCGCATTTACGCTTTCTGGAAGCCGCCTCCATTCAATCGCACGAACCCTTCTGTGCAGACAAAAGGAGTTCGTCCAAGCTTTGCGATTATTCTGAAATTACGGTGTCGGGGTTGCGGCCGGGTTCATCGAGTATAATAAAGTTGATTTCGAGTAATTTGTTATATACCTGCGTGATAACCTGATGAGTGCAGGTCGAAAAGCTTCGTTATCATGCCTCTTTTTCGTGCCATATTGACATTTTTGTAGTACCACGAAATTAATAATGAATTGAGCAAAATTCAACATAAGATTTACTACACTGTATATTCATTTTTTTCTCTCTATTTCATAACCTATTATCAAACTTTGTTCATTCAAAACAATTCTTACTTTATCGATTAATTCAAATAAAATCTTCCAATATAACGAAAGGTGGTTGCTTGTTTCTGGGATCTTACAGATATCACATAAATTGTCAATTTTAATCTTCCATTTACATAAGTTGTCTTTGCAGGGAAATTTCCTGTGGATAAATTTGAAATTATACTGCTTAATGTTGTTGTCTTTTGGTAAGAAATAAATACACGGCAGTTATTTATTTCTTTCAAACATCATATCATAATAGTGTTTTGCTCTCATGCCCGCGACCTCAATGGAGTCACCTGTTACCATTTCAATTGTACTGGATTCCACTTCATACATATTGTTTCCTATTACGTAAATTCTGTAACCAAAAATTCGGAAATGCACTTTTAAACTTTCACAATTTAAAGGAGGAAAGTAATTCATTTTTTTTTGTTAATTAATACAAATTAGTATCAACTTTTTTCCAAATACCATTTGCTAAGAACTGTTTCACTTTAATGATATTTTTTTTTCTAGTTAGGAAAATGCAATAAATCATGTTTATATTTAATGTTTAATTATACCAGATTATTTCATTTTCAATAACTGTTACTTTAAACATATCAATCCAGTTCAGATCAAGAACAAAACATAACAACATACAAGTTAGGCAACTTTCTTTTCCAATAGTGCTAGAAAAAATACTCCAATCAGAGTCATGATGAGTTTCAAATTCTTTTCCAACAAATATAGATTTTTTGCGATTAAAATTCAAACAAAGAGGCACCTCCCCAATATTCGAAAAGAACTCCCATAGCACTTTTTTTCATTTCTCAAATATTTACAAATCCATGATAGACGGAGTGATCGGCATTTCGACTAATAATCTATCATCCCCAACGCTCCTTCTATACAGGATTGTGGCAAATGTTTCGCTTTACTTTTTCTTTGTTTAGATCTCCACAAAAATGTGTAAACTAGTTTATTTATATGTTTGATTATTTTAGGAGGGATTGGAACTGCCGTAGGAGTATGTACTATCTGGGACATAAAATAACAGTTTAATTACAACAACTTGTCCATATAGTGTTAGTTATCTCATTTTCCATAAATCCAGCGTATTCTTTATTTTTTTCCACTTTACTTTCCCAATTTAGATCTTGAAGGGCAAAACCTTTTTTACGAAATATATACCAAGACATTATATTGGATCTTCGAATAAAATATAAATCTTTAACTTCAACGTAATTCATATATAATTCCATAAAATTTAATTTGATCCAGTTAATGTTCGGTCCCGCATGCTCTCCAAACATTTCTACTTATTTCATTATTTCCTTTTGCTGATTGAACAGAATTAGTAATATAGTCGTATCGTCTGCATACCGAGCGATGCGTATACATGTATCTTTAAAATCAGATTTGTCTTCATTCAAGTATGGGACTTGGATTCCTTTTATTTTAGTGTTTTGTTTAATTCATAGCTAAAACCTCTGCAAAAGGGCCGAAAGTGGGCAGCCTTGCCTAATGCTTCTTTCTATTGCAAATTTCTCTGATATCCAGCCAAAATTTAAGACACGATCATGAGCACCATTATCATAACAGCTTGTTTATTTTCAAGAAGACAATAATCAATGGTATCCTGGATAAGTCTCATACATTCAGATGCGGAGCGATTTTTTTAAAAAGCCAGCCTAATCCTCTGATACCAGTTTGCAGATTACTTTTGTAATCGTATTGAAAGAATCCGAGCTGCAAGTTTATAATCAATAGTTATGTTCACACGTAGTACATAGCATCGATGCTATGTAAGTTTCAAAAATATTTCCAGTACGTTCAGACAGGCCATGATCGACTTGCTTCTATCAGAGGGCTTAGTCCGAAAGGGTGGGTAGCGTCGCGTCGCATCGCGTTGACGCGAACGCACCATTCGTCCAAGCCCCCCCCCCCCCGGTTTGGCCGAAAGGGTGCGTTGGGAGCGTCGAGTCGCGTCGCGTTGAATGGAACGCCACCATTCGTCCAAAGCACCCCGGTTTTGCCGAAAGGGTGCGTTGACTTTTTTTTTTTTTCTTCTAAATACAGTGTATTATTATTATTATTATTATTATCAGCGGTTCCAGGATTTTGTAAAGGGAGGGGGGGGGGGGGGCAGAAATGCAGGGCTGTCAGCAGGGGCGGATCAAGGATTTTGTAAAAGGGGGGGGGGGGGCACAGAAATGCAGGGCTGTCATCAGGGCCGGATCAAGGATTTTGTAAAAGGGGGGGGGGGGGGCACAAAAATGCAGGGCTGTCATCAGGGCTTAGTCCGAAAGGGTGGGTAGCGTCGCGTCGCATCGCGTTGACGCGAACGCAACCATTCGTCCAAGGCCCCCCCCCGGTTTTGCCGAAGGGTGCGTTGACTTTTTCTTTTTTTTCTTCTAAATACAGTGTATTATTATTATTATTATTATTATTATCAGCGGTTCAGGATTTTGTAAAGGGAGGGGGGGGGGGGGGCAGAAATGCAGGGCTGTCAGCAGGGGCGGATCAAGGATTTTGTAAAAGGGGGGGGGGCACAGAAATGCAGGGCTGTCATCAGGGCCGGATCAAGGATTTTGTAAAAGGGGGGGGGGGGGGGCACAAAAATGCAGGGCTGTCATCAGGGGCAAATCCAGGATTTTGTGAAAGGGGGGGGGGGGCACAGAAATGCAGGTCTGCCAGGGGCGGTTCTGGATTTTGTAAAAAGGGGGGGGGGGGCATGGAAATGCAGGTTTGTCATCAGGGGTGGATCCAGGATTTTGTAGAAAGGAGGGGGGGGCATGGAAATGCAGGTAGGTCATCAGGGGTGGACCCAGGATTTTGTAGAAAGGGGGGGGGGGGCAAACAACTGGTTTGTCATCAGGGGCGGATCCAGGATCCCCTCACAGTTTTGCCGCGTTTTGTGCGTTTGGACTTTTCTAACAGAATATTCGTGACAGTGGCAGATTTACGGTTCCCGGCCCGTGCCCCTCCATTTGAAAGAAAAGTATGCTTTATGCCTCCCCCCCCCCCCCCCCACATTTTTAGAAATGATAACCTTTTTTTTTTTTTTGTTGTTGCTTGTCAGAGAATTATGGGAGGAAAATTGGACTTTTGGAGGGCTTGCAAAAAAAAATCTCGTCACCCCCCCCCCCCCCCACTGCCTGAGCACTTTAATCTCCTCCAAAGTTGACAGACCTGCATATCCGTGCGCCCCCTTTCACAAA